>OX457137.1:14381960-14936960 GCA_949752895.1 Dendrolimus pini | reverse complement strand
CTAATTGGTGACAAATATAAATATAATGAAACATTTTTTTTTTAAACGACTAACTAGTCGTGTTCAGTTCATATCTGAAATCATAAGGACAAAACAAATACGAATTGTCTTTCGAACGAATTTGACGAATGTAAATGTGACTTATTTTTAAAATCTTTATATCGTTTTAAGCAAAACATTAAGAATTATGAAAATCAAATTTTTAAACTTCATTTTAACAAGCCAATAAGCCTCATATAATCATTCTGAATAAGTCGTAAATGTTTCATTCAACTCAAGAATGTCGTAAAATACTGAAGACAGTATGAAAGTCAAACGATTCCTTTGGGTTAATGGTGCAATAAAATGAATGGTTCTCGATTTATTTTTCTTTCATGATATTGTAATAATTTAAAAATTGCGAACAGCGGTAAATCTATTGAACAATAACTTCTGAGAAAACAAAAGTCATAAATTTTTCTACCAATGGTTCAGGCGTGATAGTTTTGTAGCCAGTGTCAATTGTTTGGCTCGATGATGAGCCTCGGTGGGGTTAGAATGCTTAAATTTTGATCTCTTATGATTTTAAATTCTTTTTATTATTATAGGAGTAATTGCATGCGTCATGCGGAAATTATTATATTTTGAGCGGTGATTTGTTTTTTGCATTTCTTTGTTTAACACAATACCTATACAATATGTAGACAATAATTTGAAATATAGAATAAAACTCATAAAAAAAGAAATAATTTATTTGAAGCTATGGCGACATACATTGCTTACATGTATCTAAAAATAAAAGCCAAATTCTAAAAATATCGACATTTGTACGTCGCATTTTCAGTAAACAAGGTTTACACTCAGCTTATTGCTGTGCCGGAATCTATATATATATCTTTATATATATATAATGAAAATGGTGTTCGTTTGAGGCTCAATCACGCTTAAACCACTGATCGTATCGACATGAAACTACCACCATTCGATGCGAAATTTTTCCTAGATGGTTTATGGCTATTTATCTATATATACATGTTTTCTCAATTTGTTTGTTTATTAATTTATTTGAATAAGGCGGTACGAAGTTCGCCGGGTCAGCTAGTTATGTATAATTATAACACTTATTTTAGTTCAAACCTTCCTTTTGACGTTATACCAAAACGACCTGTTTTTTTGTTAGTTTAATTTTAGAGCTATTTGTATATTATATAATAATTATTTATAATTTCGCATTAAGAAAGTTAGGACAAGTATACTATTTTTTTTAAACAGAAAAAAAGGAGATCTTTATTTTGTACAAAAGCAATGAACTATCCTTGAAGGTCCTTTTTATACATGTAGAACGGAGAAAAAATAATTAACAAATAATATAATTTGCCCGACTGATGGCTATCACTAGTCTAAAGTATGCAGCTATAACAATTTTGAGTTCAGTTTCGGTAATGGTGTCCAGGTTCCAGAACTCCGTTCAGCGGCAGACCTTTGGTGATGGAAATGTACAAAGGCAATGGTAATTTTTAATCAGGTGGGTCATGAGGCTATTTGCTATACGTCAGTAATAGAAAAAAAACATTTACGTATTAGTAGAAGAAGCATCAGTATTAGAATTACATACACACGCACACTTACCCATATGCACGCACACAGATACATGCTCATATAATTCATATATAACTTATACTACTTGCATATTTTATATACATCAGTTTTTTATTATTATTTATTGCAGGAGATCAGCAGACAGGCAGACGACCCACTTGATGGAAAGCGGTTACCATCGCCTATGGACATTTGCGACACCAAAGGTGCTATAAATGCGCTACTGCTCTCTTAAGAGGGACTGGATCCTGGTCACTAATGCCGGAACACAACACAAGGTTGTTATGGCGGCATACTCTAGACCAGGGGTGGTCGCCATCCAGTCGAGCATATATATAATACCCTACCACCTGGCTGTGAGTTGTTTTGTCGCCTCTTACGACAGGCCGCCCGGCCGCAGGAAATTGTGTTCTTTCTCCGTTCCTGCACGGATAAAGTAGTGTGATAAATTAGTTTCGGGTACTATGTATTTTTAAATTGGAGGTGAGCAGTCAGGAGTACCATAATAACAGGATTTTTTGGCTGGCTCCCGTCTTTTCCATCTATAAGATTTTTTTCCCTTCCTTGTTATGTTTTATGGATAGGAAAAATAAATACATAAAAATAAATATCTATCGGAATTTGGCAAAGGAATTCGTTCTAACCCTTTTCAAATCTACCTTTATGTGGATTGTTCTATTATTGGCTGTGCGAGGAGCCAAAGTTCGACCATGTGAGCATTGCGTATTTTACGCGCTAACAATGGATTCTTTGTCTAGATTTACGCGAAGTTTTCTCTTAATTGCTATTTATGCTGCATGTCTGCTAAAGCTGAAGGGATTTGATGAGCTTTGACGTCGTTGGTGAAAAAGGTTGTTTGCGTCGAAGCTGCAATAACCTGAAATACATATTCGACTATTATATTTCTCACACTTTTTTTAGATTTGGTCATTCATTTAGAGGACCAGACGTCGTTTTAAGAGTTAAGTAATCATTTTGGTAAAATCACAAGACTTATAAAATAGTTATGGTCATTTATCTGTCTAAAAAAAATTTAAAATTTCGTTTAAAAAAACCGACTTCAAAAACTAAAAAACTAAAATGTATTAAATAAATTATTTCTTAAGCTATTATTATTAATATATATTATCTAAAACATCTTAAAGTCGGTGCTTAGTAATTTTCAAAATATAGTAATTTTTATGTTTTCCTTTGCACCGACTTCAAGATGTTTTAGATAATATATATTAATAATAATAGCTTAAGAAATAAGTTATTTTATACATTTTAGTTTTTTAGTTTTTGAAGTCGGTTTTTTTAAACGAAGTTTTTAAATTTTATTTGTTACTTTTTAGTGTCTAGCTATGTATGGGTGGACACACGAATGGTGCCGCGCTTCTTAAAAAATATAGGTCCCAAGAAGCGGGAACAAAAAAATGTTCGTAAAATGAAAACTACTGGGCCAAACTATGTCAAATTTTTAGGGGACCACATGGCAGCTATTCCGCGTCGAACAAAAAAGAATCACGTAAATCGGATCATAAATCACGGAGTTATCGGCGAACATATGGAACGGAGTGAAAATTATTTCCATGAAAAATGTTCATAAAATGAAAACTACTGGGCCAAACTATGTAAAATTTTTAGGGGACCAATTGGAAGCTATTCCGCGTCGAACAAAAAAAGAATCACGTAAATCGGATCATAAATCACGGAGTTATCGGCGAACATACATAAAAAAAAGCAAAAAAAAAAAGATCCCGACGAATTGAGAACCTCCTCCTTTTTTCGAAGTCGGTTAAAAAGTAACAGTCATTTCTTATATGAACTTCTGGGTATATGTATTCTTTACGCCAGTAGACAATCGAGTAGAGAAATAAAAAAAAAGAATTAACCGCCATATTGCGACTAAGGATAAAATTACGTAGATATTTTTTATGTTAATTTAATTTATACAAAATACAAAGCCTGTGCAAAGAGCAGAAATAATAAATTTCATACAATAAAAAATTATACCTATTACAATGTTTTTGAAGTTCATTGTTGTTCAGCGAAAATCGACATGTTTGTAAAAAAGATTTTCGAAAACAGGAGATCGGCGAGTCGGCTGAATTTCCGCTGCATTTTGCCTGCATTAAAATTGCAGCTGAATACCAACACCTGGAAGTTCTGTACAATTTATATCGCGAAAACACGCGAGCTTAAAACTTATTAAAATTAATATGGCTAATAAAACTACGTTTTAACGGTTTTAAGCGCGGTAATTTATACAATACTCGTTGGACAAATGTCATCTTTGTCGTCCATGACCACGGCCACTGAAAAACGGTCGAAATGTCGGATTAACCAACATCAAATAAATTACCGCGCTTAAAACCGTTAAAACGTAGTTTTATTATGTGTACAAGTCGCGAAAACTTAAGAAAATATTAATATGGCTATCAATTTATACAAATTTAATAAAGATTTTTCAGTAGTTCGCGTGTAGTATTTCAATGATCAATTAAGATAATTTAAAACTCGTAAGTCGTGTTTACTAGTTTATAATTTATATAAAAACTGGGGTTCGCCCGCGACTATGTCCACGTTGGATGGGTAGTAAAGATCACAGTTGTTTTACACAAAGAATTTGAATCAGTGAAAATATTGCATCGGAATCAGATTTTTTCGACCCACTTTAAACCGCACCCAAGAAAATTCCCGTGGGATTCCCGAGGTCAAAAGTACCACAGATTTGAAGTCCAGGAATTTGTTGTCGGTTAACGGAAACCGCATCGAGATCGGCCTAATGGTTTTTGCGTGAATCCCGAACAAACAGTCAAACACAAAAAACACAAAACAAAAGACTACAAAATCACCAAAATCGCTCCCGGTGATTAGGAGGATTCTAGAATCCGATCTGAGCGCCAGCTACCGGTTCTAATTGCTGATCTAAACCATCCGGGAACCCACTCAAACACATAAAAACATAATCACCAAAATTGGTCCAGGTGATTAGAGGATTCTAGAACCCGATCTCAGCCCCCCCCCCCACCTACCGGTTCCAATTGTGGCTGTAAACATCCCGGGACCCACTCAAACACACACACAAAATTTCATCAAAATCGGATGTATAGTTTACGATTTTATAAAGGGCATACAGACAGACATCCATTTTTAAATAACAAGAAAATATAGAAACTACGAAACAATTTTTTCCTAATAAATCCTTCCAGCATCCGTTTTCGTTTCCATTTCGCTAGCATTTTAATTTGAATGGTTCTAATTCTGCTTCCGTCACGTGACTTCTACTGCTTCATTAGTTATATGCTAATATGTAATGTTTTAGGTATTTATAAATTAATGTATGAGTTCATATGACATCGTATATAAAATCATCTTCATAAAGAACCATTATCAATATTAATTACAACAAAATTATGTGTTGTAACAAAATACCATAATCCTGAGTATAATGTGCCTCCCGATGCATTAATGCTAGTTTTAGAGCTTTCAATGTCCCATAACACTAACATTTAACTGACCAAACAAAAACTATTCGCTGTAATCAAACATTAAACTCATCTGAAATTCGATGGGGCGATGCATTCACTTGTCATGTAAATTTACCCAAATACATTTGTCGTGCTGTGTTGTTAATAGTGTTGCCATGTACTCTGGCTATTTTAAAGTAAAATAAATGGATATTTTTTACAGTTAATTTGATATATCTATATATATAAAAGAAAGTCGTGTTAGTTACACTATTTATAACTCAAGAACGGCTGTACCGAGAAGGCTGAAAATTGGTGGGGAGGTAGCTTAGGACCAGGAGACGGACGTAGAATAATTTTTTATCTCGTTGGAACTGGTAGGTTGCGCTGGGATCAGGTTCTAGAATCCTCCTAATCACCTGGATCGATTTAGGTGATTTTGTGTTTGTGTGTTTGAGTGGGTTCTCCGGATGACTTAAATCCACAATCGAAATCGGTAAGTGGCGCTGGATCGGGTTTTAAGTTTTTTTTTCAGAGCAGGACAACGTCTGCTGGGGCTGCTAGTCTTTATATATACAAATGAATGTTTGTCTGTATATCCCTTACAGAATCGTAAACTTAACATTTGATCATGTGATGATCTTTAGCAAAGTTGTTTTGCATTAGCCAAAGAAAGTTTCTGAGTTGGTTCACAATTGGACTCAGTTGGTGGCCCTGCTGTCGTCATATCGATTGAAGCTTTTCCGGGCAGGACGACGTCTGCTGGGACAGCTAGTTTCATTTATATATGTAAGTGTAAAAACACACAAATGAGATGTAATAACAAAAGTAGAAAAAGGAATATTAAGATGATTCGAACGTGTAGAGAGGTTGAATGAATGAATGAAAAGTGTTTATTGTTCACCAAAAATTAAAACTACGTTTTTAAAACTAGGTACAGGAAATGTGGAACAAAGGGCGGGTTAGAGATTGAATGAATGAAAACACTTTATTGTTCAACAAAATTTAAAATTACGTTCTTTTTAAAAACTAAGTACAATAAATGTTGGTATAGACTTTTTATATCACATGTTATCATATATTTATTGGTATACTTTTTTTACAGAACACAGCAGACCAAACGTATCGTTTTGTGGGCCACATGTTAATAACGGGTTATTACTTTTTAAAAAATTGACACATTTAAAATAAACTGGTGATAAAGTAAAATATCATGAGGTATCCTGCGTATAAAAATTATAATAATTATATGAAACCCGCTTATCTGCTTTGGACAAACCTAGCAGTTATACTGTCCATTCCCCTTAAAATAGGGAATCCTGAACCCAGCAGTAGGACGTTTATGGTTTGATATTATTATGTAAACGTATCATTTTGCTTCACATTATTATGAAGTAAAGCGACAGTAATTAAATATTTACCTCTTTTGATAATAGTTATACGAGGTTTAAAGGCTCATTGAAAAATATTGTTTCATAATTGCATTCTAAATGCGACTATGAATATAGATTTGTTTAAGCTTTTATAAGTAGCCTAACCTCGGCTAAGAGTGGTAGTACTTAAATACTTATAAGTGTTATAAGTGACATTAATTAAAAAGTTTAATCCGAAGCATATCTGGGGGCCTAAAGCTGCTACTTTCGCAGATTCGTATTACGATTATGACAATTATCAAAATGGAACTTGGAACTTTATGCTCAGTCTTATACCCACAATTATATCTAGACCCTTTTTAGTAGACAAACAATGATCTTGTTTTCGCACTAATTTACTGGCATGCAGAGGCTCCGGGTTCAATTGCTAGCATGATTTACCATGCTAAAAGAACTTTCTGTTATTTACTATGGTCTGGGTGTCTGGGATCGTTCCATAATGGTCTATTGTATATTAGATAGATAGATAGATAGATAGATAACACTTTATTGTACACCATTACAGAAAACTTACGGACTACTAGTAATAATTTAATTGTGTACAAAGGGCGGTCTTATCGCTAAAAAGCGATCTCTTCCAGACAACCCGTGGCAAGAATATTGTGATTGGGAGTGGCGATGGTGGTATACATAATTATTGTACGATTACATACATTTTAATAATAAATATATAACTATACTATATATACAAATATACACATAAGTTATATACATATACAAGATATTGTGATAATATGCAACTATTTAAACATAATAAACATATAAATATATGCAATATAATATCTATTAATTATAAAAAAATTACATATCATTATATTGCAGATAGAATTTTCTGACCAAGTTCTTAAATGTTGTTAGGGATTTTGCTTGTCTGACAGCAACAGGCAATGAATATATATTACTCATAACAAAAGTGTAACTTGCTCAGATTGGGGATATACAACGTGTGTTTGCCGATTATAAAAAAGTTGTGTGTGTGTGCAGTTCACACGCAGTAGAAGTGAAACAAAGTGTGACAAGGGGTGGGTGGGATTCAAAATTTTGTGACGCCACATTTCATCACGTAATTAGAAGTATTAACAATGAACTTCAAAACATGTCCTACTCAATCTGTATAAGCAGTGTTAAAATTATTAAATATAATCTATTCTATCTTATTCTCTCGCAGGCTTAATCCTATATAGATTTATGTGTTGATCTCTTTTTAGTGTCACTTTTTCATCGAGTTTCAAATCACAATGATCAAAAGAAGTTTCACTTCAAAACATACAAGCCACATAATTATTATTTTATACCTGTAAAACGTTATAAGTATAAGCTAATGCTTTGAAATTCGCAGTTGCCAACCAGTTGAAACGTGGCAAACGTTAAGAGATACGGCCATCGGTCTGTGCGCTGCTTTCGCAGGTTTTGAGATTCAACTCTTGCTCACGGCGCGAAGTAATCGGGTTCCGACTGAAATTGAGTCTGCAAGTTTCGGCGTGACGCGTTATCGGATTTGTTCCGAGTACGCGCACTGAATCCCGCCTACACGTGAATTGCATTGGTCCGTGCAACGATCCACCTTGCACACTGAATTTCCAGACCTCCCCCTTGACATTTGGTTATTTCCACCATTAATGCGTCGTAGGAAAGCAGATAACGGTCCAGTTTGATGCTGAATGTTATTCAGGTTGTATAATGTTATATTTTGATGTTAAACTACAAGATGGATGGATGCATATGTAAATGTAGACCATAAAAAAGATAGATGAATTGCGTGAAGGATGATAAAATATGATGATTTGTGGTGTAACAGAAGATGTATATCAGAATAGAGGAGTGTGGAAGGAAAAGACATATTATGCCCAATTAATTGGGATATGGTGAAAGAAAAGAGAGAGAATGTTATATTTTATTGGACATGTTATACGGGTCCGAATGTTGAAGACTACATTTTCACTCAGCTGAGATTTATGGTGTCACAAGAATGGATAAGGTTAGAAGTAAGTTCAAATCTTAAGGGCCTTACTTATAATAATCTCGTTGAGAAAGGATAAGCCATCTCTTAAGTAAGTAATTTAATAATACCCTAGTGATTTTATATTTTTGTTTTTATAAAACTTTTTATAAACCAATCAGTTGCTGAGCAGTTACTTAAAATTTAAAAAACGATTATAAGTAACGCCATACAAAAAAAAATACGAATGTTTCACAGAAATGTAATTTTGGTTTCATGGATATTTCTATAAATAACCTTTTTTGTGAAATATTCGTATAATTAATTATTAAAATTATTTTCTTTCTTTCTTTCTATAACTATTTTCAGAGTACAGGGGCTAATTTTGTTATTTCAAGAACTTAGCGTTGCAAACATATTCAAAGTAGGAATTCATTGGGATAATGTCAAAAATTCGTATTCTACTAAATCCACAAATTCTTAATATCGTCGCAACGGAATAATAGTAGAAGAATGTATTCCATTAGCAGCAATCGCGTTAGCCAAAATAAATATTGAAAAGCTACCAACAATTTTAAAGACTGTCGCAAGTTCTCGCTTATAAACGTGTAGTGGTGTGCCATGGTCACGCCATGGAAATTGACAGAATATTAAAATCAGGCAAACCTACGATTGAGACTTACTATTATCGGACGCTTCCAACAAGATAGTAATAACAGAATTGGGCTCCAGGTCTGTCGTAAGTTCTATCAATTATAATATCTTTAGAAAATGTAGTAATTTCAGAGCGAGATAGCGCCCTCTATTTTGGTAGCTTCTTTTATCATACACTAGCTGTCCCGGCAGACGTCGTCCTGCCCGGAAAAGCTTCAATAGATATGCCGACAGCAGCGCCACCTACCGGGTCCAATTGTGAACCAATTCAGAAACCTCTGGCTCATGCACAACAACTTTGCTAAAAGTCATCAAGATCAAATGACTATACATTTACGATTCTATAAAGGACATACAGACAAACATTAATTTTTATATATAAGAAGAAGAATACTAACTAGGTATATATATAATATCTACACATATCATAAAATTGTAAAGGTCTAATTTCTGTACAATGAAAAAAACCCTCTAAAAACCGAATCACGGGGATGTAAGAAGTGAAATAAAACTAATTTAGATTTTTTCAAATTTTTTGTTTCTCTGTTTGTCTGTTTATACCAGCTAATCTCTAGAACGACTGGACCGATTTACATGAAATTTTGTATGGTGGTAGTTAATATCCCTCGTCAACATATAGGATACTTTTGATCCCGAAGAATGAATGAGTTCCCGTGGGATAGTAAAAAAGCTTTAATTACTTAAACAGCTTATAACAGACTGAAAGTAATTTCTCTGCAACGTAGCATAACAACTGGCTATAGGCTATTTACCATCACGCTAAGAGCAATAGGAGCGGAGCACCAATGAAGAATGTTTCAAAATCGCGGGGTTTTTTAACTTACTTTTTTGAAAACTATTCCACGCGAAGGATGTCATGGGCAGAAGCTAGTTGATAATAAATGCACAGTAAAAATATTACTATGAAAAACTCCTAATCCCTGGAGAAGAATAAGCTGTAACGCCATTTAGTTAAATAGAGCTTAGGAGCTTTTTAGATATACATTTTTAGTAGACGATTGTCACTACTATGTATTTAAATGCGAACAGATTTATGAACGTGAAAGATGTGTGCCAGGATTTTAACAAGTCAAGATCCATTGTGTCTCCTCCCACTCCTATATTGCAATACTCGGGAATAGAATGTATTATAATCTTCAATAGTTTTTTTCTGCTCCACCTACATTGCCAGAATAGTTAAGAATGTCTTTTCAGCAAGGTTGCCTGGAATAGATCGCTTTAAGCGATAAGGCTGACTGTTATTTTGCCAGAAGTATTGTAACTATGCATTTTGTTTTTGTAATTGCTTATTTTGGTGAGCAATAAAGTGTTATCTAATCTAATAATCGTACACGTAAAGAACAAACACACATATCTGTTCTATCATGTATGTTTATGCCACATTCTATTCCATAATTTAATATAATAACAGCCCATAGAAATCCCATTGCTGATCTCGGGCCTGCCATTATAGGGGTTGAACGGACAGTATACCCGCCACGCTTGTCCAAGGCGGCTTGGCAGATACTTTAGTATGCGTGTGTAAATAATTATAAGTGGAAAAGTAAATTGTTTTAATATATTACTGTGACGGCTGGCAGCAGGAGCTTTTTAGCAATTTAAGTTAGTTTTTGGTATATTGCTTGTATTGATTTGTTGCTTTTTTTTATTTTTTTATTGCAGGAGTTTAGCAGAAAGGCAGACAGCCCACTTGAGGGAAAGCGGTTACCATCGCCTGTGGACATATGCAACTCCAAATGTGCTACAAATGCGCTACTGATCTCTTAAGGGAGACTGGAACCTGGTTACTAATGCCGGAACACAACTCAAGGTAGCCATCTAGTAGAGCAAATGGCTGTGGGTTGTTTTGTCGCCTCTTAAGACAGGCCACCCGGCCGCAAGAAATTGTATTCTTTCTCCGTACCTGCATGGATTCATGGGTTAAACAGTGAGGCTGGTTCTCCACTTTTTTGTCGAGCATTTTTTGTTTCATGTATGTTCATTAGATTTCCTTGCTTATAGGCTGGAATGGAAGCACAGCTTGACTACCCAATAATTTGCTTTGCCCTCTCTGCCATACTCAAAGGGACCCACCTTGCTAGTCTGTTTGACCATCCACAACGCGTGGGGCTCTCTTATTTACCCCCCGAACACCCGAAATACAACAAGGTTCACTGCAGCCTTTCCATTGGAATCTCGATTGTTTGAACTGTTTTTTACCTGCTCTCTCCTTAATTCTGTATAAATACTTTCAATCTGTTTGATTTTAATTAACTTTGCATATTTATAAACGTCCTTTCAAACTTCGAGCGAAATGTCGGCAAAAATCCAAATCATGCCAAACACGTCACAAAGGGTAGAAAACCAAATCGGGCGGTCATTCTCTTTCAGCGACCTTAAAGGTATCTGCCCACTACACTGTATTATACCATAACCGTGCTAGGAACGTATCCAGCAAGAAAAAACTTTGTATTGAAGAGTATTAGAGTTTGTACATTAGACCGATCCGTCACCGACCAATGTCTATACTGTCGCGTGCCGAGCACGGACCGTCAATTATCTAAATATATCTATATTATATACAAGAATATTTACCCGGTGCCACTACGTTCCGTGCATGGGACGCGACGTTGTAAAACCGGTGCGCGCAGGCGGCAAATCGGGAAGCGTAATCTTACTCGCGTATGATGACCGTTTTAAGCCCGTTTAAACCTGTTGCTGTTTGAAAACATAAGTAAACTACTACAAATGAAGTTCGAAAAGCTGATACGATGAGATACGCAAGATGATACGCAGATGTTGCCCGGAAGCTACGGACACTAAACCCGTTATGCAAGTGTATGATACCTATTGATACGTTCTAGTGGGCATAGTAGACAGTATCGTATATTTTAACGTGCCTGATACGTTCATAATACGGTCATGGTATGATCCGGTGTAGTGAACAGACACCCTAATACGGCAGTGCCCCTTTAACCGACGACTGTGGGTATTATTGAATTTTGAAAAAGGGCTAAAGCAGATATCGAATAATCGGTATAGTATCGAATCACGATGTTAAAGACACTTGCCCCGGAGTCCCTTTAGGGCTTTTATTCGTTTGTTTATTTTATTGCTTTGTCGTAAAGGATTCGGATTACGTCGCGGGTTTTGGAGTTTTCAATATAATGTTTTTCATATTGTTACAGTTGTTTTAATGGTCAAAGGGTCTCAATTATTAAAGGGTCTACGTAAATTGGCAACAAATTTGGAAATACAAATTGTAATTTTATATATTCGGCTAATTTAATTAAATACATACTCGTATACATGTTTTATGTTTCTGTTATTACTTTTATATTTTGGTATTATGAAAGTTACTTTTTGACGGTTATTAAGCAAGGTTTTCAGTTATTTTTTAATATGTACTATACTAATATTATAAATGTGAAAGTTTGGCTAGATGTTTGTTTCTTAATCATGCCACAATGGCTGAACGGTCTAAATTAAATTTGAAAAAGAGATAGATTATAGTCTGGAACAGCACGTAGGCTACTGTTACGTCTCGGAATATGTACCTACGGATTCTGTGAGATGACATTAAAGCGAGCGAAGCTGCGGGCAAAACTAGTTAACTATAAAGTTTCGATATTATTGTACAATAACTCATGTCCAGTGCGTCAGAATAAGTATTGTTCAAAATATTTTGTCTATCTTTTAACTTATTTTCTTTTGAGACAGGTCTACCTACCCTCTTTAAAGTAAAAACTTTGAGAGTAGACACAATTTTTAAATTAAACTTTTACAATATTAAAATATATTGGGTTATGTACATTCGTATACATAGACACAAGAGGATCATTAAATTGCAGAGTGCACTTCGCGTGACGAGACTGGTGCGTCGCTGTGTGCACATAAAATGCAGTTTTATGTTTTGGCAGGTCTATCGCTCTGGATGTTGCCTTTTTATTCCCACACCGCGATCGTCAAACTCCTTTTTTGTGTGGTCGCATGATAGTGTGATTTTGCTATGCGGGTAAGTATAATCCACTACTATTTGTAGCTGTTAAGGATATTTATAAGTACAATAATTTTTAGTGAATTTAGCGTGAGTTCAACCGTTTTGTGTAATAAGAAATACTTAACGATAATTAAAAATACAATATACACTTGAAAATAAATTACAAACTGTACTATAATTATTAAAAACTAAAACTAAATAAAAAAGGGGAAAAATTGCTAAAGATAAAATATTGGTCCCAAACCACTGTCACTTACTAGGAACGTTCCCAAAAGGCTGGCGGCGTTGCCACGTTGTATAGCAATGCTTAATCTTTGAGCAAAATAGGTCGCGTGTGACGTCTACTAAACTAAACTGAACAATTATAATTTTTAATTAATAGGTTGTGGAGTGGTGCTTATGCGTTTTGTAGGAAATAATGCAGGAATTTTGATTACAGCTCTTAGGGTCTACTATCTTGATTACAGCGTTTAGGGCCGATAGGTGTGTTATCACACTAAAGACTATCATAGAATATCGGCGTGAAACGGTTAGCCTTGCGCTAATCGTGTTCAATATGATGAGTGAAAGTTCCGACAGCCTACTTTCTTCTCCTATTTTCGTATCCCATCCAGGGGAATGGAATAGGGATGCCATTCTCTTACCCCATCGCCTTAATCCCATTTTCATGCCTGATTTTTGTATCCCGTCCCTCCTATTCCATTCTAAAGGCTGGCAATGCGTTAAGTTCGCTCCCGGTGTTGCGCATAATAATATATCTATAGGTGATGGTAAACACTTTTCATTAATCGGGCCCTTTGCCTATGTGTTAACTTTCAAATAAAAAATGCATATGCATAGAGTAGGGATTAGATTTAATTTATTCTTTATTTTTGTGTAAAACAAATAAAAATTAGGGGTGATAACTTATAATTATCTGACGTAAAAATAGTCTCTTTTTTAAAATCAAAATTCAATTTTTTTAAGTCTTTTGTCAAAGTCAATAGAAGACGAGTTATCAGCTATGCAACTCACAAAAATCCCACAGCGTCAGTTATTCTTTGAATTATGTGGTAAGAAAAAGAAAATAGAAATAACGACGTATTTACATAACTTACATTATGATTTAAAAATATTACATATTTCGAGAGTTCGTACGACGCAATTTCAGCAAACAAGGTTTGCACTCAGCTTATTGTTGTACCAGATTTATATTTGGAAGTCCGAATTTCTTAGTTAATATGATACCGTAGCCAAATGCGGAACCCTTTATAGTCTCACTCTAAAGTTAAACCGATAGTAGGGGCTTAACCATCGCTATTCACTCTCATATACGAGCCAGCTTTTTACGAGCGACGACAGTGATAAGAATTGTTAATTTTATAGAGGTCTGTGCCCGTCCAACGCGGCTGCCGCGTCACATTCAATGTTTTCATTTACTCACTGAGGTTTCAAACTAAAACGCCTACTTTTCCGGGTTGTTTGCATAAGCTGACCCAAATATGACTTAATATGTGCTTTTGAACTTTAAGTTAATTGTAGCAGAGCGCATGGTTGACATCTATTTTTATTATAAATAATTCTAAGCAAAACCTCATCGCGGGGCAAGTATAAAATATAATTAAAGGCAAAAAATACATAAGAGAGGACAGTAATTGTTTGTTAATCATTGCATAATAAACACGCAAACCATGTACTGTAATTATCTATTTATTAATACGTGAAGCAAAAACTTTGTACCCCTTTTTACGAAAATTGCGCGGACGGAGGAGTATGAAATTTCGCTCACTTATAGTTTATATAGAGAGCAAGCGATGAATGCTAAGATTTAAAAAATATATGCATACAAAATTAATAAAAAAAAGACGGTGTGCGTCTCGGGATGTACGACAGAAGTGATAACTTAAACTAATCTAACGTGAGAGAAAAGGAAGCCAGACAGACTAGTGCCGTAACGCGTTGCGTAACGAAGCGATATGAGTCGTATAATTCCAATATCCGCTAACTCCACACGCAACATATTGTCAGTAAAAGCAAAAAATAATATCTCGGATTTTGGAACAAATTCGAAAGTTTTATGTCAAATTATTTGGAAGTTGGCGGTTTTTGGTATGAAACGAACAAATTGGCATACGAGAAATTTCATACACTATCCAAAAACATACATAACTTAATTTTGTGTTTTAAGGGAGTTGGCGGGTATTGGAATTATACGACTCATATATTCTCCCATAAGAAGCTATCACTTCAAAAAAAAACATTACACACGAACGTACCATGTATTAGACATCCACACGAATATACCCTTTTGTTTATTGTCAAAGTCAAATTAACAGTGTAGCCATGGCAAAATCTGTGATTATAGAAGTATAGGTCTTTGAGATTAATTATTATGATTGAAATTCGACCACGGGCGATCACTAGTTACATTTAATGTGCTGCTGGCATTGTACTATAATAATAATTCTGGAGTAATGAAGAATGGATCAGATAGTACTCTTCGATCATTATGTAAGTGCAGTGCTTCTCACGTCAACTGGCTTATAACTAGTTCACTTTATATTGGCATGACATATTTCAGGATAGACAAGTATGGAAGGAAGGAGAAAACACACAGTGCCGACCTCAATTGGTTCAGTGAATGTGTACATTGTACAATTCAAGTCATTATAAGTTAACAGACCAGTGTGCGTTAAATTAACAGTGGATGCTACAAAGGCCACATTTGTTTGGGAATGCGCGAATAACAGCGATTTGTAATCCAGCCATTAGTGGGATGTATCGCGCTTGGCATCGTGAGCCTCTCGACAGATGGCATGTGTTGGCCGCAGAGGCCAAGCCTGCAACACACGTACCATCAGATCGGAAAGTATTATTTAACATTTTAATAGAAACAAACTTATAATGTATATACCGGTTCTTTAAATTTGTAATTAGTCTTTTATTTTTAATAAAATCGTTTAATTAAAACTACGTTTTAATGGTATTCCGGGTGGTATTTTAAGTTTTTAATTTGACGTTTCAGTCAGGCATTACAGCTTTTCAGTAGTACCCTTGATTCCGGAAAACAAAGATATCCATGATCACGGCTACTGAAACGTGGCCAAACCTGGAAACAAAAATTAAGAAATATGACGCACTTAAAACCGTTAAAATGTAGTTAAAATGTCACAAAACTGATAATTAGTTAATTGACGGGCTAAGACACATTGTTTATTTTCTCTATTGATATTCATTATTTAAGTACAACTTTGGGTATTAAATAGGGGAAAGTATTATTACGGTCTCACATACTTTCAAAGAGTTTTTGAATCAATTAGAAGACAAAACTGCATATCATGCACTCTCAAGCTAAGCAAGTTAAACTTGTTTTATACAATGGACAACTTTGGACTTGAACCAATACACTCAATAAAAAAATATTTATTTTAAATGATTGTAAAAGATTCATAGATATCTGTAAAAAAATATATGAAAACCTTATAATAAGAGTTAGTAGAAAGTATCTTAATATTCTTTCACAATTGTTGTGCTAGCTTTACATATGTTAGCATAACAATTGGGTATTGGCACATCGTATCCGTTAGCCAGGACTTTCAGGATGTACTTGGATCTGGCCTAAATACTGCAGAGCAACGAGGCTGCTATTTTTATAACAATTACGTAGTAATCATCAATTTATGCTTCAGAAAACATGGCTGATGCACTGCAGAATCAGGACAGCCCCATCGACGTCCTGAAGCCGTTATTATATTGAGCCCGTAGCGAATTGGTGACCCTCTGCGTACTAAAGTCCATAAGCTGCACATGTGGAACACCTGGCAGTATAATTAATTTAAAAGGTTTTTTGCTCTGAATATAGCAGTAACCACATAAGCCGACTTTTGTGTGCTTTTGACTTTAGTATTCGAGAATTAGTGGAATTATTCCAAAACATAAAAAAATTAGAACCCTATAATGAAATTGTCCGGCGATTTGCGTCCCAAAACTAAGTATCGTGTGTTGAATAACAAGGAGTAGGAAATAAAGAAGGGTGGTACGCAGGGGGAGACAATTAGGATCGCAATTAGAGGACAGTATGTACCAGATTACGGCCGCAGTCTCCACAGATTCACATTCTGGTGTTGCGAATAACAAAGCTTGCCAACTAACTATTAAGACATTCGGAACTCGGCCTGCGCAGGCTTTATGGCCGCAAATTGTAGGTAGTTGTATTTTTAATGTTTAAAATTTTCCTTATTTCTAAAGTTTAAGTTGTTATTTTTATAGTAGTTAATGGCAACTATTACCACACTTTATTGAGTGGAATAATTTAAATTGCAATTTTGATTCAATTTGATACCAATTATTTTGTCATTCCTGTAAAAATTATTGCTAACTATGGCTTGTCAAATTTAGAATGATAATTTTGACAGCTTACCCTTAGGACGTTTCGTATTTTTGTTCATGGAAAATGTACTACAGATAATGTCCTACTTCGATAATCAGTATCATCCACTATGCTAATGATTATTATTTATTTAAGTTTATGGCTTGGCAGCTAGGCCTTTAGGCCAGATCTTAGTTTACAATATAGTTTCTTCATTTTCTTAAGCCTATATGTAGCACAGCTAAACTGTAGGTGATCAGCTAGTGCCATTCAACGGAGTTCTTGTGACAACTCAAAAGGCCACATTTCACTATACAGTTCACATTTCTCTCAAAACACATAATGACTACTCAAAACGTATCACTATTCTACAACTATAATATTTGATCATTTTAGAGTAATTTTACACATTTTTAGAAAATAAAACTGCACAGCACTACATCTCCTTTCAGTTCCCGCCAAACATCCCCACTATGCTAATCATAACGAGCAACCACAGACTAACGAAAATCGGTTTAAAAATAAAACAGCTAAAAGTAATAAAAATTTAAATGTAGGTAACCATATTATTTTCTGTAAATATTCAAAGAATGTTTTTTATTATATTTTGACCATACATCATATCCTTGCCACTATCGGTTCCAAGTTCTATGAGCATAAATATCGATAATCGAATCGTTCCCTTTACCATTATACACTCACTTATAAACTCAACCCTACTGTGAGCTGTCAAAAGTATCATCCTAGATTTTACAGTAAATACTTGATAGTTACACATTTTTACTTTCATTGCTTATTTGAGATTTATTCACGAAGTTAAATAAACGTGTACAATAAAAACAGTGTGAAAGATTCTTCGAGAATTTTTTGTCCCGAACAAACACAAAGGACATATGCTGAATAATATTATAGAAGGTCCACATAATGCAGTAGTTTTTATATTTCCCAGCGTATGCCATACATGGATTAAATAATTCAGCGGTTTTATAAAGTGCTGTCTGCGCTTTTTGATCGCTTACCAGACTGGCTGGTTTAATATTTGAAAGTAGTCTCAACATTTATCGTTGCATTCAACGGGTTGAATAGAATTTTCATGAATTTAAAAACAAATTAGTTATTATTTGGGAAAACTTGTATTTTACAATATGTATAGGTATGTAAACTTAGATGGGTTACCGGCATGACCTTATGGACTATATCTTAATATTCATTCATTTGATTTTTGACATTACTTGTATAGAGCTTATGTCAAATTGTAACCGATAATAATGCAAAGAATAAGTAGTAGTAGGTTATAGAAATCCGCCATATGGCAAACGATCGGTAAGATATAATTAATAATTAACTTTATTTTCAGTAACAAAAATACAGCTAGGTAGCGTCACAAAGCTCTCCAGCGACGGGATATTCACCACCATTTCCTTGAGAACCCACGCTCAACTACGCAATTGTTCTCTAGAACATTTATTCCGCGTACAACAATGACCTGGAGAGAACTTCTCGCTGTGGTTTTCCTCTTCGCTGTGATATGGGGTCTCTTTAAGAAGGGCATCACAAAATTTCTTAAAGGTCGGCAACGCGTTGGCGACCCCTGGTGTTGCAAACGTCCATAGGCGTCGGTAACCGCTTTCCATTAAGTATACCGTCTACCTGTTTGCCTAATTAAGGCAATAAAAAAGCATAATATGGTACTAATTAAAAACTAAATCTATGTAATAGGTTCGCATTCGACCACGATCACGCTTTATAGTAGAAGACGATTGATGGAGCCCGCTTATCTAGAAAACACTTATTCACACACGGACTCTGGTAGTAGTAGTTCCAGAGCTTTGCCGTACGCAGGAGGAACGTGAAGGCACACGCACACGCACACACACGCACGCGCACATATGCACGCGCCCATACAACCAAAGAAACAAATCAACACGCTTATATACATAATTTACATACCATGTATATATGCTATATTTATATACATGTTCGATCAAAACATTGTTCTACGAGGTAGCAAGTCATCTATCTATCTAAAACTTTCGAAACGTCGTTCCCGACCCGATAATTAAAAGGGCCGCTAATATTCGCGGTGAGCCTCGATGGTTCCAATTAAGATGCAAATTGTTCTATCGGGGTGAGACTTCGTCATCCAACGTCGCCTTTCAAAGTCGTCCGCTGCGCAACTTCCCAACTGAGCCCGCAATGAATAATACATGGGCTGTCATCTGTTATTTTAAGTACCAATGTCTTGAGGTTTTAATATTACAGTCGCTTCCTTCTTTTGTCTTTAAATAAGAAATAAAAAATTCTCCCATTCATCAAGATTTAAAATCAAAGTGAGACTTCACAGGAGTGTAGCAAGTGATGAATTTATGATATAACTAGCTGACCCGGCGAACTTCGTACCGCCATATTTTCTGAATTCCTAAAAGACTTTGTTTCATGACACAAAAACAAAATCACCCGAATCGCTCCCAGTGATTAGGAGGATTCTAGAACCCGACCTCAGCGCCATCTACCGGTTCCAATTGTGGATTTCAACCATCCCGGGACCCACTCAAACACACACACAATATTTCATCAAAATCGGTAAAGTCGTTCTCAAGTTATGCGCTTACTAACACATTTTGCGATTCGTTTTTAACCGACTTCAAAAAAAGGAGGAGGTTCTCAATTCGTCGCGATCTTATTTTTAAGTATGTTCACCGATTACTCCGAGATTTATGATCCGATTTACGTGATTCTTTTTTGTTCGATGCGGAATAGCTTCCAATTGGTCCCCTAAAAATTTAACATAGTTTGGCCCAATAGTTTTGATTTTATGAACATTTTTATGAAAAAAATTCTATTCCGTTCCATATGTACACCGATTACTCTGAGATTTATGATCCGATTTACGTGATTCTTTTTTTTTCGACGCGGAATAGTTGCCATATAGTCCCCTAAAAATTTGATGTAGTTGGGCCTAGTATAAGGCGGTGCAGTCAACGGCGGTCAACAATCCGGTGACAATAGGGTGACACCACACCCTATCAAATTATCCGCTTCTATTATGTTACGTTGCAGAGAAATTACTTTTAGTCTGTTATAAGCTGTTTAAGTAATTAAAGCTTTCTAACTATCCCACGGGAACTCTTTAATTTTTCGGGATCAAAAGTATCCTATATGTTGACCAGGGATATAAGCTGCCACCATACAAAATTTCATTTCAATCGGTCTAGTCGTTTTGAAGATTAGCCATTACAAACAGACAGACAAACAGAGAAACAAAAAATTAAAAAAAACAAAACAAATTAGTTCTATTTCACTTCTTACATCCCCCTGACTCTTTTAGCATTTTTTTTTATTGTATAGAAATTTGACCTCTACAATTTTATTATATATATAGATAGATATAGATATAGATATGACAGATAGATTTGTAAAAATTCAATCAGGCTTATATAAATTTGAATTGGCGCTGTTCTAGAAAGAACATGTAGGATATTAATTTTAATTAAAAATATGCCATGACCCTATTTTAGCTTTCAATTAAATCGGAACCCTTATACAATAAGAATTGTCATTTCAGTCCGTCCGTCCATGTATGAAACAATCATTTTTCTTAGATGTAGAAACTCCTTTTTGATGGATAAATTTTGACAGAGATATGTTGTATTTTTTAAACCTTTATAAAATGGTGAAGAGAAATGAAATGAATATATTTATTTCAAAATGGAATGTTACAGATTACTTATTGAAAGTTATGATTTATTACCGCTTCCAAACCAACTTTAGTTTCTGCTAAAGGAGAACAACATATAATATATAATTTATTTTGACGGCGTCTGTGTTGTTGTCGGCCTACCTCAATGCAACACAGAGACTCCGGGTTCGATTCCTGGTATAGTAAATTTGGAAAACGTATTTTCTCTCTTATTTACCATGGTTTGGGTGTCTGGGATCGGCCCTAGAGTGGAGTAATACGTTGTATATTACCCGTAACACAAGCGTAACGTAATTTGGGGATATATAATATGTGTGTTTGTCTGCAGATTACTATTATTAATATTTTATTGTTATTATGTATTGTGTTTTTACATGTATTTTGAACCAATACTAGTTTGAACAAAAAAAAGCTTGTTAGCAATCGCATTAATCGCCAAATAATTACAAATTATGGGTATCTCATAAGATAGAATGAAGAGTATTCTAGTAATCCACTAGACGCTTCTTGATGTTCTTGGAAAATTAATAATCTATATCTATATATAATCTTTTTACTTTTTTATTCATAGTTAACAATATGCAGTGATTATATACGAAAATACGGTCACATGCCTCTTTATGTGAGGAGCTGTTACGGCGCGCTCGATAGGCACGGTTCACACTATCGATTGAATATTCACGTCCCGACACTCGACGAACTATGGCCATCGTCATTCTACGTACCGTTACTGGATTGTCAATGTCTCGCCTATTTGCACCTCGTTTCAAATTACGGACGTGAAATTTAAATATCCAGGCGTCAGTTCCCATGGGTTGCGGTTAAGAAATGCCGTCATCGAATGCAGCTTTTGTAATCGTATCAAGTGAATAAAATCGCAAATTAAAACCAAAGCAATATTATTTTGTAAATAAAATCGAAATTTACTTGAAATTGCTACGAGAATTTAGTTGCTACAAAATGATACATTAAAATCGCGAAAAAAATTAAAATTTAAGAATAGTTGTTATGCAAATAATGGAGGGTTGAGAACATAATTTCAATATCGTGTAGGGTAATTTTAGTTAGGTCTTGAAAAATCAAATTGTCGCCCTTTTTTAAAAGTTATTTAAGTGGGCTGATGATGATGTCCTTCTAAAATTGTAAAAATCGGGTCCTTCAGCGTACCGGTAAAATTCCGCGTAAAGGTAAGCAACTTCATGTCTGCATCGTAAGCATCGAACGCAATTGAACGCATCGCATCCGACGGGTTAGCTTTTTTACAATGCGTCTACTGTATCGGCAGCAATCGGATTTGCCGACGCAACCACCACCAATCGGATTGTCTATGCCTCTTTCATTCGGATTTTAGTAGTGAGCGTAGGTGCGAAATCTGTTTGTAAGATAATGAAGAAAAGCAAAGAGCAATTTATCATAATTTCTTGTTTGTTAGCAGAAGAGGAAGAAAATGCTCAAAATTCCGTACGACTTCATCGACAAGTATTACAAAAGTTGCCCCTCAGAGCATAGGCGTCGGCATTGTCGATGAACAGATTCGTGCACACCATACGATGCGAATCATTAGACGCACTTGTGTACCTTTTGGACAAAGAATACTACGATGTATTTACTTACTTTTAAAAGGGCTTTCGCACTGCGCTCTCGAGCCACGTCTACATTTGAACCTCGTTACTCTGTCCGCTCGGCTCGCAGATAAGTACGCGGTCAAAGGCGGTTCATTGGTCGTCGCGAGCTATGATCATTTTGAGCGTCTACATTAGAGCGCGTTACTGTGTCCGTTGGGGTACTGTTACGTGTCGCAGATGAGTACGCAGTTTTAAAGACTTGCCAGATTTTATTTTGGATTAAGTTACTCACAAATTTTATATTAGAACCTCGTTTATCTATTTGTTTAAAGTTTCCTGTGAAACTTAATACTAAGTGGTAATAAGATAAAGGTTGAACGAGTGTCGTCACTCCATATTACTCCTCTCATAGTACATTTATAGTGTGACACTACAATTTAGATTGGTCACAACTGTAAATGAAGTCCGTCCGTCGACGCAGAAGCCCGGACCGCCTCGTAAATCTGGCCAACCATCTGCAATACACTAGATGTCTTGAGAGCACTTACTGTTGTTCTCGACTTGGGAATTTGGAGCGAAATACAAAACAAAGCGAGCAAATAGACTTAAATACACATTATTTATAATTTTATTTAAAAGTCATTACGAATTAGAAAAATAGGTTCAAAGTTTTTTAGTTATTTTTTTTTAATAGTAAAAAGTTCATCTTCTAACATCTATGGATGAATGTTTGTTGCTCTATCACTCCAGAACGGTTGAGCGGATCTGGATAAAATTTAGCACAGAGATCAATTTTGGTCTGGAAGCACACATATGCCACTTTTTATTCCAGTAAAATAAACGGGAACCTGCGATAACATTAACCCCAATGAAGCCGCGGGCAAAAGCTAATTTGAAATATGGAAAGATCTGAAAAAATCTCTAAAAGAAATATTATGAGTTTTTTTTGAGATATGGGATGTTTTAGTTTTAATACATGTCGCCATTACCACGGCGAAAAGTCGTCGCAATGAATGAAACAATTTAATTCTTACGCTTATTTTACGTAGATACCTGAGCTTTATTGTAATGATCGGTTTTGAATTCAAATCGAAGAAAAAATATATTACTTCGATGATGATTTCTGACGTAATGTATATATTCTTGCAAGTACCAAGGGGCTGAAACTGTCGCAGATCAAATTGTATATAGAGATAACCCATATATAAATTACATTAATCCTCCTAAGACAAGCATGGCCGTTGTACCGTTATAGCCCCTAAAAAAATGGTGAAGACCAAGCCCATTAATATAAAGTTTATGAGCTGATTTAATATTGCTAAGAGTTGCAGGACTCAAATTAAAATGCCGTTAGAAATACTATAGAATTTATTAGAACTATTAGAACACAAATAGTCCAAACGAAATACACGATTCAACAACCCGCGCAAAGTCCGTCACTAAATAAATTATCGAATGTACACAAGTCTTGCCTTGCGGCTGGTTACCGCTCAACTGCCCCATCCCTCTGTTGGGGCATTGCTTAATACTCTACAAATAAAATATGTCTACTCGACCGCGTGGACTGAATTTCCAAGAATCACAACTGGCTAATGACCATCATAAAAATTACAATACACAATGGGCTGTTTTTCTAATTCCAAATTTTAAAAACAAAGTAAACAAAAGAAGTCCGAATGCCGAAAGGTAATAAACAGCAGGTGTGAATTGGTCTTTGTCGGTCGTAACAATATAATAACAATCAAGTAACAATATAGCTGAACACAGCCACGTCTCGCTACGGCTCGGTCTGATAGGAATTGAATTATAAGTCAATTCATCGACTACTATTCGTCTTTTACGCACACATATATACGGAAGCTGATTATTACATATATGTATAAAGATAATCGCTATCAGCTCATAGCTTAAACTAAGTCGGGGTACACATCGGCCACACGTGTTTATGCGCTTTTTAGCGGGTCGGAGGGCGTCGTCTTGAAGGGCCAGGCAGCTGCGCTCCAGAGAGCCCTTGCTCCGTTTAGCGCGCGCCTGAATTATTCCTTAAGTTGCAAGAGGGTGTCCTTATGGAGGAAATTGTAGCGTTTGCTAGCAAATGGTTTAGTTGAAAGAAGCGGGATTGGAGGTTACATGAGGTTAATAGAATTGGATTACTTTTTTTAAATCGTATACCTGTGGAAAGCACGTTGGTATACTTATTAACATATAATTCAGGAATACGCGTTCATGCTCACGTCCGTAACGGAGAAAGAATACAATTTCCTGCATCCGGGCAGCCTGTCGTAAGAGGCGATAAAACAACCTAAAGCCAGGTGGTAGGATATTTGCCAGTCTGGAGAGCTACCAACCCTAGTTTAGAGTATGCCGCCATAATAACCTTGAGTTGTGTTCCGGCATTAGTGGTCAGATTTCTGAGGGCTTTTAGAGAGTGGGAGCACATCGATAGCACATGTTTTTGTTACAAATGTCTATAAGCGATAGTAAACGCTTTCCATCAGGTGGGCCGTCTGCCAGTCTGCTGAACTCATGCAATAGAGAAAATCAGTAGCCCGTTTTACAATATCATACCCACACGCATATGAAGATTCAATTGTTTATATCTCTCAGCTAACTTTTTAAATGTTAATTTAGCTCTAGATATATGCTTTAAAGCCATTTAGATATATACTAAATTAGAGTACAAAGAATCGGTTGAAACTATAGAATACAAATAAATTAACGATAAATGTAGTGTAGATTGGTCGTTCAATATTTTTAAGCTTGCTATATTTTACGAGCATTCTTCCAAATATTATTGACACCATATTTAGTGAGATTTTAAATTTATTACTTGTTCCTACAATGTATAAAATTATTTTAGTTTTCTCTTATCAACGATTACAGAGGTTTTCCGCCAAGGTGTAATTTAACAGAGGCGCGCATTCGCAATAGCGAATGAGGCTCCTTGCTATCAGATAAGTGTTACAGTCCGCTTGCATGTGCCGGAACGTTGCATGCAGGGCTAATAGTGTGCTATTGGTAAAACATTGAAAACACGAGTCAAAAATTCACCCAAGATGTATTGGACATTTCCAAGCATTTTGCAGCATTTTGATGTACATACAATGTGCTTGCTGAAATTTCAAATATTTCAGATAAAAGTCATTAAACTATCCTCGGTTTGTGACAGTAGCAATTTATCTGTTTTATCTGGTTGTCACTAGAGGAACTTATCAAAATTTGAAATAAGTCTGTAAAATCTTAATTTTAATATGAAAATAAAATGTAGTGAATACCGCCTATATACAATTAGATATTTTGAATTATAATCTGTACATAATTATCACAAAGAGACAAACACTAACACATAAAATTATGTTAAATTACAGAGAACTACTTACTCTATATAAAACAGGTGCTTATCACAGAATAAACAAAAATATAGCATTATTATTGAATTAAGGAAATGGCCGATTATATCGTTTAAAAAATAAGTACATAACAAAATTAATGATTTACTTTAAAAGGAAACATGACAAGAACAAATATACTACTAAATAACTTTATCTAGAGTATGCCGCCATAAGAACTTTAAGTTGTATTGTGGTATCAGTGGCCAGGTTTCAGTCTCCCCTATTTCGAGGCCGACAGGACATTGGTAACATATTTGCTGTTACGAATATCTATAGGCGACGGTTACCACGTCCATCAGGCTGGTGGAACCTTTCTGCTGTAATCGAGCAATATAAAATATATTCTTCAGTAATGGTACCGCACTTTTATGTTCGACGCTTTCTCTAACCGTATTTTTCAGCGGCTATCGGTGCCGATGAGCCTTCCCGCGCTACTGTTCGATCAACTTATAATCAACCATTGATATGATCAGCAATGTAAATTCAATAGTAAATTACATACGAAATTATATGTAATAGAAGTTAATTCGAGGTACTAAAATACGAGGGTAATTGAATTTTCGATGAATGCTATTTATTATTACAGAGGTTTAAACAAAGTTCGGCAAAGTATCGCGAACTATGTTTTCCAATAGTTCGCGATATGAACATTCGACTATTCTGAAATTAAAGCATGAATTTCATAGAAACTATGCAGTAATAATTTTACATTACAGGTAATTAAATCTCGCCATTCAAATCATGGATACATCTATACTATCTAATACTAATACTATATGCGAAAGTTTTGATGGATGTTTGTGACTCAGTCGCGCCAGAATGGCTGATAGGGTTAAGATGACATATGGCACAGAGGTAGATTATAGTCTAGAATTGCACAAAATATACTTTTTATCCTGGAAAAGTGTACGATATGGGATAATATTAACGCCAGTCAAGCCGCGGGCGAAAGCTAGGGAAAGTGTCAATCGTTCGGACGCCGTTATTGCACTGGTGTTGCCACTCTCCACTTTGCTCAGTACGTAGTGCTGACGGCCAAAAAAAATGATGTCTCGATATTGCTAGAGAGCTACAACACTTGAGCATCGATCAAAATTAATACGATATGGTAACAATACAGTAATCATGAATTACTGTTTTCAAAACTGTACGTCTGGAAGTGTAGCACAAATAGGCTGAATTAGAAAATTGTAGAGATTGAAACATAATTTACATGTTAAATTTTATATTTTGCATAGACGCATGGTCGCGGGGCTGACTGTCGTCTATCGGATAATTTCGGGGAGTGTTCCTTAGAATTGCACGAGCTGATTCCTCCATACCTTTTTTAGCATCGGACAACCAGTGGCATCGGTTTGCGTCACCGTTACATGGTGGAAACATCACCAGTCATAACCAAGCGTTTCGCTTCATTTATTCTGGTGCGCACTGCCGAAGAGTAGAATAATTTGCCGGAGTCTGTTTTTTCTGACAAATACAATCTTGAAGTCTTCAAGTCACGAGTGAATAGGTATCTTCTAGGTAAGCGTGCTCCACCCTAGACAGCGTCATCACTCAACATCAGGTTAGACAGACATATATATACTTCCATTTAAAAAAAAAACAGAAGTGTTCAGAAGATATGAATATAAAGGATAAGTCCTTTGTAAAGTGGCGGGTGTCGGTAGTTATAAATAAATGCTAGTATAGTTTGTCTCGAGGTTTGTTTGTTCTTTCTATAATAAGCCTTTAGGATTTACTGGTTATGTAATTTACTTGTCATACATACAATAACTAGGATGAATATAAGAGTCTATTTATCCCAGAAAAAGGGACAGTTTCTTCGGGATACGGATCTGAGATTTGTAGTTGTCGGACGTACTAAACTAAACAAAGCAAAACAAAGAGAAGCGTGAAATCATTTCCAGATATGCAATAAGCTCAAGCTCCAGCCTCGGTTTCTAATAAACGGTATATTGTCTCTTTTGAAATGGAAATAACGTAGCTGAAAAAAACGTCACCGCTTACCAAAAGCGGAATATGCCGTGAATAATGCTAGTCAAGCGTGTGAATGTATATTGTAAAAAGGTTCTATATAAATTTTATGTAAGTCTACGTTAAATCAATTTGTTGTATAGGCACAGAATTGAAGGGACACGATGGTATTCAATGAAAATGATTGATTAATTTTTTTGTTTATATGGATCACTTTGGTTGTTGCGTTAAAACTGAAAGTCAGACATTAACCATTTAATATTGGCTTAAGGAATGCATCAGCTCGCTACAAGTAAACATATTGTTACTACTCGCGGGCCTCGAATCAAAATGCCGTTAGAATTACTATAGAGTTTTTTAGAACTATAAAAACACGTATAACACAGGTACAAATATAACCGAACACAACAAGTCCAAACGTCATGCAGAAGGTCGAAATTCAATAAAACGCGCACAGTCCGTCACTTATTAGATTACCGATTGTAGTATACACGTGCTTCGCTCGTGGTTCTCGCTCGACTGCCTCCTCCCTCAATCGGGCCATTGCTTTATATTGCACAAATGCAATATGTCCGCTCGGCAGCGTGGACCGAATTTCCTAGTATCCGCTTGTACTTTAAAATCCGTAACACCTGGCTAATGATAACAATACAACAATAGGCCGTATGCCAATAAGTAAACAAAAGAAGACGATCATAAAAGAATTACAATAGTTTCAACGTTAATAGTTTAGTTCGAATGCCGATGGGTAATAAATGTGCTTTGTTTCAGATATGCGGGTGGATTTTGTTTTGTCGGGCCCTGAGTTGTAACAATATTATGAAACGAGCGGCTGTCAAATTAAGAAAACTCGCATCATTTTGAACTAAGACGTTTAACGTGGTAGAGCCATTTTGGAATCATTATTGAATACAGCTCGCTTAGGGCTGGTTTGTTTGGTCACATATCACGCTCTCACAGAATATCGGTGTAGACCAGGTAGTCTTCAGCAAATCGTGTTTCGTACCATGAGTGAGTTCCGAAGACCCACGTCTCCCTCCCCCAATTCCATCTTCTCTTACCCCATTCTCCGATTCCGTTCACTCTAATCCATTCTGTTATGTATTAATTAAACTACCGTAATTTATTAATGCGGATTTATTTTCTATATAGCATAAATTGCGGATGTAACTGTTGAGACAAGCAAGAATGAGTCACACATAGGTGTGAGCGAGTGAGGCATAAGGTTGCATTCCTCATAGTTGCGTTCCATATACCACACTCTCCCACCCTTATACAAAAATATAAAGTAATATTATTAATCTTACTTAAGTAAATACTTTTTACAACTACTTAACTTATATATATCGAAAGACACCTTAATCCTAAATTATTAAAATTCTATGTTGCTTCTAAAGTTTGGGAACAAGATAACATTTGATTAACATGGCGTTTCCATTTCAATCCTTCCACATCAATAATGTAACTTACCCCCGGTACTGACTCTTCTATTATCAAACCCTGAACCCATGACCTGGTGCCTTTCCTGTAATCCTTGACCATCACTTTTTGACCTACTTCAAATTTTATTTCTCTATTTCCTTGTTTTCTTCTATCTACCTTCTCCTGCGCTACTTCTGAAATAGGGGGTGGTCGCAGAAGGTTAAACCTATTCCTAATCTCCCTACCTAACATTAAGCGTGCTGGTGATACTCCTGTAGTACAATGAGGCGTACTTCTATAATCAAATAAAAACAAATTTACTGCTGATCCTATGTTATGCTGGCCACTTTCTTTTATTTTAGTGACAGCCGATTTAAATGTTTCCACAAATCTCTCCGCTGCGCCGTTTGTGGCTGGATGATAAGGTGCTGTAAATGTATGTTTTATTTGATTTAATTTACAAAAATCTGAGAATTCTTGACTTGTGAAACTACGTCCATTGTCAGTGACTAATTGAACTGGAAAACCAAATCGAGTGAATACATTTTTAAAAATTTCAATTGTACGGTTACTAGTGATATTTGTCATTTCAAATACTTCTGGCCATTTTGAATAACTGTCCACTATTATGATAAACATTTTATTATAAAATGGCCCCAAAAAGTCTGCATGTATTCTATACCATGCCGATGGGGCTACAGGCCATGGTTTTTGTGTTAGTTTTGGTGTTTTGCTATTTTGTAAGCATATGATGCAGTTTTTTGTTATGTTCTCTATTTCAGAATCTAGGTTAGGCCACCAAAAATATGATCGTGCAATTTCTTTCATTCTCACAATACCAAAATGACTTTTATGCAATTCCATTGAAACTAACTTCCTAATGGACTGTGGCACTAAAATACGATAACCCCAAAAAATACAGCCTCTGTCGAGATACAATTCATCTTTTCTATTGTAAAAAGGCAACATATCTTTGTCTATTTTTTTTTTATTTGGCCATCCATCATTTACATATCTTATAATTTTTGAAAATATCACATCCCTTTTTGACTCTATTTGTATATTTTTCCAATTCAATGATTCTACGTTAGCCTCATTAATATAACAAACAGCACTAGAGTTTTTACTCATCAATAATGAATGTGTTTCTTTAATATTACATTTTTGTTCAGTTTCCACTGTTCTAGATAAGAAATCAGCCGGATTTTTGGAAGATTGAATATGCCTTACTTTATAATTAAATGCAGAGAGAAAAATGGCATATTGCTGTAATCGTTTGGCAGCCATTTTTGGTATGCTCTTTGTTGGGCCAAATATTCTCACTAATGCTGAGTTATCTGTTTCTAGTTCAAAAAAACGACCATAAATGTAATTATAAAATTTTGATATACCAAAAACGATTGCGAGTGCCTCTTTATCCACTGTGGCGTATTTCTGTTCCACTTCGTTTAATTTTTTACTGGCAAAGGCAATTGGTTTTACTACACCATTTTTATCCCTATTTGATAATACTGCACCTAAACCCGTTTCAGAAGCATCACATGTTAAAATAAGTGTTAATTGTGGGTCATAATGGTTTAAATTACTTGTAGATGACAATTTTTCTTTTATTAATTTAAATGCATTTTCACATTTTAAGGTCCATTTAAACCTATCTTTCTTTGTACATTCATAAAGTGGTGTTATTATAGTAGCCATATTTTTTAAAAATCGAGAGTAATAATTAATTTTGCCCAAAAATGATTTTAGCAGGGTTAGATTTGTCGGAGATTTAGCATTCAATAAGGGTTGAATGTTAGTTTGTAATATACTAATACCATTTTTGTTTACATGAAATCCAAAGACTTCTAAACTAGTAGAATTACATTTGAGATCTTACTGAGCTTTTTTACCATTAAGCGTTGAAATGCACCTGGTCCAGAGCTAACACCATAAGGTAAGTAATTATACTTAAATGTTCCTACTTCTGTTATAATAGTGGTACAATTTTTACTTTCTGGGCTGAGGGGTGCTTGGAGATAGGCCTCTTTTAAATCCAGTTCGCAGTAATATTCACCTTGTCTGAGGGTATTTAAAATATCATCAATATGGGGAAGAGGAAAGTGATCAATCTCTAAACATGGGTTTACTGTGAGTTTATAGTCACCGCATAATCTCACTGAACCATCTGGCTTCATAATGGGTACCACTGGTGTGCCCCATTCATTATGTTCCACTGGTGATATACGACCATTATTTAATAATCTATTAATTTCATCATTTACCTTTTCCCGCAATGCAAATGGTACTCTCCTTACCGGTAAACATCGTGGTTTAGTACCTTCTTTTAACTTTAATGTTATTGCTTCACCTTTGAAGTTACCCCACCCCTGGCTGAATACTTCTGCGAACTGTTCTTTTATTAATTGTTGTGCATCTGAAACATTTTGGATTAAATTAGTTCCAATATTAAAGGTCTTGTTTATACTTGGAGGCCATAGACCTAGTTCATGTAGCCAATCTCGACCAATGATTCTAGGGGCATTATTTTTTACTACAAAAACATCTAGCTTTTTGGCGACTCCATTATATTTGACTGATAAATTTGTTAATTTACCTAAAGGTTGGGTGATACTTTGGTCAAAATTTTTAAATAATACATTACAATACTTTAGTTCTAATGTGTCAAAGTATCTTTTTTTATCATAAACAGACATTACTGTCACATCTGAACCCGTATCTAACTGAAACGAAAATTCATAACCATTGATATTTATAGCTAAATAATATGGAGGTATCCTACTTACACTTACGCTATATGTTTTACATTCATCAAATAATGATTTGATGTCACTTTCTGGCTCATCTGTATAATTTTCAGTAGCATCTACTGTGTTGATTGGCCGGTTTTTTGAACACATCCTAAAAATATGTCCCTGTTTTCCACACTCGCTGCAGTATTTTTTTGCAAGATTACAATTAGCTTTGGTGTGATTATTCTTTCCGCAACAGAAGCATTTTATGTTTTGTGGTGTTTTGATATACTTGTTTTGCTTTTGTCTTGTTCTAATCGTTTTGGGTTTATGTTCCCAGAAAAATGTACTTTCTGTTGTTAAATTGGAATTATTTGATGCCTGTCCAGAATGTATTAATGCAGCTTCTACAGTTCGGCCCACTTCTATGCATTTTTCCAGGGTCATTTCTTTGTCACTTTTCATCAGCTCATATTTTATCAACTTTGAAGATACACCTTCCATAAATTTTTCTTTAATTTGGTCCTCAGCATCCTTAAATTGGCATTTTGCTGCTAACTTTCTCAGCTCTAGCACATAGTCGTGTATGTTTTCTTGGGGTAATTGTTTTCGTTTACGAAATTCTACTCTCTCTATGGCCGATGTCAATGGTTTATCATATTTATCTTTAAGTATTTTACACAGTTGGGTAACTGTGTAATATTGCATATTTTTTGGTTTCAAAGGTGCACATAAATATGTTAATGTCTCAAATACTGTTGGTGACAGTTTTGTAATCAATAGTGGTACCCTTTTGGTGTCACTTATATCATTTATCTCGAAGAGGCATTCTAGCTGTTGCTCGAAAATATCCCATTTTTCTCCATTGAATTGTTTTTTTTCAATCGCTAAAGACATGTTTTTAGTCTTAGTTGTTTGTTTTAGTTTGTAAAAATCGCTTAAAAGTTTCCGTAAGTTGTCGATATTTGTATTAGGCGGGTAACTAATATTTTCTTCATTTAAGATTCTTTGTAACTCTTCCTTAGTACATTTGTAAATAAAAGTTCTTCTTCCCGATTTAATTAAAAGTCTTCTTTTTTCTTTTGATATTATACTTTCTTCGTCACCACTTATGTTCGAGAATTCTGATTCTGACATAAATAAATAAATAAATAAATATTTTATTTGAAAGAAACACGTTTACATAGTAACGAAACAGTTCGTTGCACTGCAAAAGTATAAAACTGTGCTGCAGTGACAACTCCCACCACAAGTCAATGAAGTATATTACAGTGTTATAATTATATAGCACAGGATACATGACATTGCAAACATAATTAACTTAAAACTAAACAGAAAATAACAAACTCAATTTTCGTTCGCGGCTATGAGCGCGCGACGTGTTTGTGTGAGTGTAGGTATGTGGTTTGTGTGTGTGTGTGTGTGTGTGTGTGTGTGTGTGTGCGCGTGTGTATGTGTGTGTGCGTGTTCGTGCGTGCACGCGTGCGTGTGTGTATATATGTGTGTTACGTATACCTTAATGTGACTGAGTATGAATGCGTGAGTGTAATGTAAGGAGCATAAATAAATCCTTTTTGTATTATAAGTTAACAGTTAAAATGTTTTCCGTTTGTATATAATCGAGTGTATAAAGCCAGGTCATAGTTTTGGTTTTACAACAACGAAAGGTAAGCGGATATATATTTAATATTTGGTTGCATTTGTTGTAGATTTTGGTACTGAGGTGATGGTAATGTCTAGAAGCAATAGATGTGCGTCTAGATTCAAACTTGCATACACGATCCGATCTGCGACTACTGAGATAAGAAGGATCATAGGGCATTTCAGCATGTTTCCTCATAACTATAGCTAAGATAAATAACTGTCTAACAGTTAACACTTCGAATTCTTTGTATAGCTTAGAAGTTGAATAACGACGTGTTTTACCACCTATGACCTTTAGAACAGCCCTCTGTGCTCTTTCGAGCCTCAGCATATTGCTACGAAGTGATCCACCCCAAATTGTTATACAATAGGCTATTACAGACTGCGCAAGTGCAAAATATACTGTTTTAAGGGTCTTGATGTCTGCTATTTGTCTGAGATTTTTGAAAATAAAAATTAATTTCCGTACTTTAGAAATAGCCCAATCTATGTGATATTTCCAGGATAATGTAGGATCTAGCCATACGCCCAAATATTTAATGTTATTTGTTCGTTCAAGTTCAGGACATGAACAAATAATTTTATCATTACAGCTATTATGAACACGAATATTGAAGGAGGGAGGTGGTTGTAATTGAGAATTTAAAGAAAAGGTGATATATTTAGATTTGGAAGCATTAAGTGTTAAGAGGTTTTGTTTAAGCCAGTTAGAGATAGTTGATAAAGCAAAATCTGATTTAGTCTTAACTTCACGCCAATTTTGACCAGAAACAAGAATTGCTGTATCATCGGCGTAAGTGATTATTTTACAATTTGGCAAACATAAGTTACAAAGATCATTAATGTAGATGAGGAACAAGGTAGGCCCGAGAACACTACCTTGGGGCACGCCAAATGTGATATTAGCCTCGTGACTAATGTACTCATTGATGACAACCTGTTGTTTACGACCAGTTACATAACTTTTGAGTAATTCCAGGGCAAGACCTCTTATGCCCATAAGTTCAAGTTTATCTAAAAGTCTTGGGATCGATACAGTATCAAAAGCCTTGGAAAGATCTAAGAAGATACCGGCAGTCTTAAATTTTTGGTCAAAATTATATATAACACCGTTTGTTAACTTTAAGATAGCATCTTCAGTACATTTGTTTTTTATAAATCCAAATTGATTACAAGAAAGAATATTATTAGCATTTAAAAAATTAACAAGTCTTTTATTAATGATTTTTTCAAAAACTTTAGACAATGACGACAATACTGAAATCGGTCTGTAATTTGAAGTACATCGTGTATCCCCAGATTTGTGAATTGGATGCACAAGAGCTTTCTTAAATACAGAAGGAAATATCCCAGTAGATAAACAGAGATTAAAGAGAGAGTTAAGGACAGGTATAAGTATATGCCTGGCAGCAATGAGTACAGACGAGGGAATTGTGTCCCAACCGACAGCACAGTGTTTTTTGAGATTAAGAATAATCATTTCTATCTCGCTGTGGTCAACGTTGTATAGGGGATGTGTGGATGTAAATAATAATGATGTGAGGTGAGTGTCCGAACGAATGATTTATTAAGAACTTGCTCACTCTTGCTGCGCGTCGTAGATTCGTGAGTGTACCTAACTTCACTTTAGGCGTCCCTTTTGATTTTATAAGTTTTTTGGATATTTTGTTACGTATTTAAACCGAATTTATACTTTAACATGCACTGAAAGTTCCACTTTTCGTCGCCACTTGTTATGATTTTGATATTAATTAAACTACCGTAATTTATTAATGCGGATTTATTTTCTATATAGCATAAATTGCGGATGTAACTGTTGAGACAAGCAAGAATGAGTCACACATAGGTGTGAGCGAGTGAGGCATAAGGTTGCATTCCTCATAGTTGCGTTCCATATACCACACATTCCTCCTACCGGACGCCTTTATTCCGTCCTAAAGGCTGGAAACGCGTCGGCTTCGTCCTAGGTGTTGCAAACGTCTATAGACGAAATTAACCACTTTGTAATTACGTGGGCCGTCTGTCTGATTGCCAGCTACACAACAAAAACGTTACAGTACAAGCAAAACTTAAATGTGTCTTTGAAGTTTGTACAGGTCATTGTGCAGAATATAATTATAAGGTTTCGAGACGAAGCTGAGGGTGGAGATTATTGCTCTCTTACCCACTGCTACAGAACTCGCATGTCATCTCTCTCGCACAACATACCGTAAGGTATAATAAACGTTAACATTTGATTGGATCTGCGCAAAATAATGCAAGTAACTTCAGTCGGAGCGCATTTATGTTTAGCGCGTACCATATGAACCATCAGTATCCATTCGTTGTCTATTGTGCAAAAACAGAGATCAAGTACAACAGAACCCTAAAACGCAATACATATAAGCCGTAGCGTATATTTACGCATATAGCGGAACATTTCCACTAATCTCTTAACTTTTAACGCGGAAGCCATAAAACGTCCGGCAGCTAGCCGTTGGGATCTCTGTGCTTTAAAAAACGTTCAACCCTTAAATTGTGTATGTGATTGTATAGTGGGGAGGTAACTTTTATTTACTAAAAGGGGGTTTGGTTTGTATTATTTTACTGGAATGTATGGAGAGACGGGTATTATCAGTTAAAATAAGTATATGAAATGTATGTGAATAATTCAAAAGAATTACGCATTTACATTAAAGTAAAATTTTCCGAAATTTAAATGTTTTATTATTAGTTATATATTATTAGTACGCTTTTAGGTACATTGTCCCACGACAGTGGTTTGATCGACCTGGACCGATTTTAGTTTATAGTATTATGGTGTATAATGTATATGTTTGGTATGTGGGAGACGAAAAGTGTTTGCTGTAGGTTTTACCACTATGGTATTGTGGTTTCAGTAATCAGAAGGTTGCTTATCAGAAGGTGTTCTTGAGGTGTGAGAGAAATCAAACTAGGTTTTGATTGTAACTATTTACACAGTTATATTGTTCACACACAAAAATGTACATATAAATAACACACGCTAAGTCACAACGTGAGGGCGAATGTGTTATGGGAGACAAGACCGGTCTGTCGCAATATTCGGCTAAGATTGTCGAACGCGCGTCGTAACTACCCGAACGCGAAAAGTGCTTACAGAGCGATCTGTGTCACCACAGTTATTTTTGATTTATATATATTATTGTATATATAGTTTATTATTAGGACACAATTTACTTTAAGCTTTTATTTAATAAAACTCTTCTGTTAACCATTAATTCACATGTAAAAATAAATAAGAACGTATGTATTTAAGCACAATACAATTTTTTTTATCATAATAAACAAAATTTTGAAGAATGGTATTGACGTGAAAAAATATTGGTCATTAAAACACATTTTAAAATCGAACATGACTATCTGGCTAAATAAAAAGATAATGGATACAAGCAAGCATTTTACCAACCTTAACGTATGACTGGCATACATGTGCTCTTACAGAAAGAAACCCAAAAAAAGGATTATTGGAACGAAGTTCCTTATCGCGCGTTGCGAAAGGGGGCTAGACGGAAAAAATTAAGACCAAAAGTTGTAACGACACTTTTTGCTGTAGTTGTAAGCCGTGCGACGTGCGCGTGTTTCTCTGTCTGTCTCTCTCTCTCATAGAAAGCAAGCCAGTTATTTTCGTTTCGTCTTTCTGTTTTGCATTGAACAGCGTGTTGTCGCGACGATTATTTTTGTTGAGTGTATACAGGTTTTTTGTACATAATAAATAATAAAAAAACTTCGTTCCATCCGGGTGTCCCTTGACACCTCTAAATTTTTTTTTTCTATCTACCTATCAAGTATCTGTAAATTGGAATGTCTATTTGTGATTTGGAAATTTCTAGAATTTTTAAGTCTTAATCTGTCTGAATGGTTGTCTCGAATAGGCTTCGAAATGGATCAAGGAATTTATATTACAATTTTAATTAAAGATCAGCATAGCTATTTTATGTGAACTTTTTGTGTATGATACATACGATTCGATATCTTACAGGCTTTCACAATCACAAGATATAAAGTCGAAATCCGCGAACGCAGTGTCGGACACATCTAGTACACATATTTCATTCTCTAAAGTTAATTTATGTTTAGGGGAAATGAGAGTAGTACTCGTTAGTGCGTCGCTTCGTGTCGAGCTTTTGTCTCCTCTTATTACGGCAGCGACAACTTATTATATTGTACTGTTGCAAAATTTATTACAGTACTTGTCATACACGTTTAATAAAGTTAGACAAAGTTGTAGTATTGTTCACTGTAGAGACAAAAGATAATTTAGCTGTAAAATTTTACTGAATATAATTATTTACAAAGAATTTCTTTGTTTCCTATTTTTAGTATTTTGGCAAAAAAGGAATTTCTTGCGAAACCGTGATGTTCATCAGTCTGTCCATAAATGAAAATTTCTGAAAAATTAATTTTGAAGATTGCATATCTTCAAAATTATTTTTTCTGTAATTTTATAAAAATTGATTGAGCTATTTTTGAAATTTATATTTCCGGTTTTTTTTGAAGCATATTTACGAGGTATGTTTATTAGATTTTTTAAGCGTTGTTTTATGGTTTACTAACTGACCCGGCAAACTTCGTACCGCCTCAGAATCAATAAATAAAAAAACTGATTTCTGAACGACGGGACAAACATCAAACGTTTGACATTCAAAACCAAAAAATGCTTCCATTTTAAATTTAATTGATTTCTAAACGACGCGCGACGGGACGAATATCAAATGTTTGACAGGTAGGGATAGCTTCTAAGGGAAAGCGAAATTGTTGTTTTTATTTCAAGCATTTTTTTCATATTGACTCACCTTTTAAAACTTCCCTGGACTTCCACAAATACTTCAAAACCAAAATTAGCCAAATCAGTCCAGCCGTTCTCGAGTTTTAGCGTGAGTAACGAACAGCAATTGATTTTTACATATATAGATTGAAAAATGTATCATAGTATTTTACATACATTAAACGTCATTTTATTATAACATATTATTATCAAACTCATACGTGATTCACTCTTACAATCATCACATACGTCTACTATTTAAAATAGGTACAACTGTTCTTTTAAATGTAATCATTATACTTTTGTACATTTATAACATTTACAGGCATTTGCTTGTGAAACACACAGCTTCAAAGAACAAGTCTCAATAATACGAAATTATACTTAATCAGTAAAAAAAACTATATATATTTGATGTAACCCACTAATGAGCCAGCGTTTATATCATCTCTCTTCTCCGCAATGCAGGTGAAGTTTGGTAACTCTATCATAGGTGTTTGTAACTTGCGGAGCCACTAATAAAGGTGAATATACGTTCGAAAAAGTTGGGAATGTCTTAAATTATGAATTATAAATTCTTATGTAAGTTATGCTGTTCGTAATATACTAAACTGGTGGGTATGGTTCTTAACGGTATGTTCTGGATGGAATAAAAAGGAATGTTGATTGTAGTTATCAAAAACACATATACAAATAAAATCTTGATACGTAATAGATTCATTGCATAGTTTGTAAAAATCATAAAAAGGTAATAAATAGGGGAATATTTTTGCATTTTGTAAAAAGTGTTCTTTCATTTTTTAATTAAAAGATAAAAATTCTGAAAAATAGTAAGTAGAACTTTTCTACGGAATCCTTTTTCGTGCGAGGACTGACAAACAGTTGACTGATTTCACTAATATGTATTTAACTATTTCCATCAATTATTTTATTGCGAAGCTAACAAAAAGAATGATGACTCATGTATTAGATAGTAGTTACCGTCGTTTATTATTACCTTTGCGACATCAGGGGTGTCAACGCGACGTCAGCATTTAAGATGGAGTGGTCAGGAGGATGAAATAAGAAGGAAGAGATGAGACAAGGTGGATAGAATAAGGTAATGAGGTAGAGGAGTTGAAATAGTAGGGAGGCGAAGTGACCTATCGGAACTTTCAGCTTTTACTACATAATACGCAATGATAAAGACAGGATCTGTCCTAAAAACACTTAAAGTATGGACAGCCTAACAATTAACATGTTAATAACCCCACACACTGGCACTTTCTCTAGTGTTCTCATGATATGCTAAGTTTATGGACACCGATAAAACATTGTTATCGCCTGGCTGCAAATGCTGTCGAGTTATGAGTGTTCTAAAACCTTGCTTATCTCATATCAGCCCGTAAACGTCCCTGTGATGGGTTAGAGCTTTTTTATTGCGAACCTAGCAAACATGTTGACAACCCACGTACTGGGAAATGGTTACCGTCACCTACAGACAACACTTACTCCGAAGCCGACCCGTAGCCAGCCTTTAGGAAGAGATAGAGAAGAAGCACAGTAGGATGGGTTATAGGGGAGAGGAGGAGAACTCTCGCATCTGTGGCAGTCTTCATGTGCGTGACATAGCAGACAAACTGCAAGATTATCGCTTACGATGGTACGGCCACGTTTTATGGAGACCGGCTAATTATGTGGGGAACAAATGTCCAGCCATGCCGCCTCCGGCAGGTCCCGGTCGAAGGGGAAGGGCCAAGAAATACTGGCTTGATGTCGTGAAGGATGACATGCGTACCAATTGTCTCAAAAGGGGGGATGCCGAATACCGCGCGAAGTGAAGTAGAAACAGTAGGAAAGCGGACCCTGGGCGTCGAAGCGTCCGCTCCGAACGCAACCGGGATTTAACGCTCGGATGATGATGATGATGGTTATATGGGAGGGGGTGTACGGGGATGGGATAAGAGGATAAGATATGTGAAATGGGATTTGAAATACATGGAGATGTAATAGGGAGGAGGGGATGTGGGCCATCGCAACTTTCCCTTATCGCATGAAACACTATTATTATTATTTCTATTGCTGGTGTAAAGCAGACTAGCTCACAGCCCAACTGTGATGGAAACTGTTTACCGTCGCCTATCAACATTTGCAACATTAAAGGTGCCTGCAATGTGCTACCGAACTCGTAGATAGAACTGGAATCTGGTCGTTAATGTCTGAACACAAGTCAAGGTTGTTAGTGCTACTCTAGACCTAGACTAGATATTAGCTCAAAGAACTGTTTCACGTCACTATTCCGTGAGAGTGTGATATTACACCGACTTTGCCGGCCTTGAGACCTGAAATGAAGATAATGTTTAATGCATGGCTCTACCAATCAGATTATTTTCTGAGACAACATACATGTTGTCTCATGATATAAAGAATGATATAGGCTACTACAGCCTATATCATTCTTTAGAATACAAGCTATATTGTAGACCACCTATTGTTTTTTGTGCTGAAACTTCTTGAATTGTAACTATCTTGTACTTAAGCAATATCTATCCGTGCAGGAATGGAGAAATAATACAATTTTCTGCGGTCGTAAGAGACGACAAAACAATCCACAGCCAAGTGGTAGGGCATTTGCCCGACAGGATGGCTACCACACCTGGTCTAAAGCATGTCGCCATAACAACTTTCAGTTGTGTTCCGGTATTAGTGACCAGGTTCCGGTCCCCTTTAAGAAAGAAGCAACGCATTTGTTTCACCTTTGGTGTTGCAAATGTCCATAGGCGATGGTAACCGCTTACCATCAAGTGGGCCGCCTGTTTACCTGCTGAACTGCAATAAAAAAAAAATTAAAATCTTTCCTCCGGTTTAGTCATGAAAACATATGAAGCATATAGTAACTTTTGCATATGCTATTTTTAGAAAGGATGGCATCCAAATACCATAATATTGGTTGGTATAATATCAGCAATTCATCACTAGCACCGACGGAACTAGTTAACTCGGGTCAATTAATCTAGAACAGCCATAACTGCCTTCCAAACTGACACCATTGCAATAATTTAATTTATGATGAGGTTGAAATGTGCATTCAGGTGCTTATGCAGTTACGTGTTTATTTGTACCTAAATCCTGAAGGATATTAAAGAGATTAAGTGAAATAGAAAGTATGTTAATTTAAAATATATATTTTGAGATATTGAAGAACGTCTTATATCGATTTATATATAATAAAATTTTAAAAAGCACTTAAATAATGTAATTTATGAGTAACGATTAAAGTACTTCAAAGTTGCTTTTTAAGAAGAAGAAAGATTCGAAAAAGAAGCTTTTTAAGAACAAGCGTGATAAATTTAATATTTCTTAATTGTTTCAAGTATTTATTATAGGAAAAGAATATCTTTTCCCATGATAATTACTACTTACTATCAAGAAATAGTACAGGAATATTATTTCGTATAATAAGTATTATACATACACACAGACACACTCTCTCTCACACACACGTAGATATATAGATATGCACTTTTATTTATTTGTGTATTTTAAGAAACCTGTAACATTTTGGTGACTATTTTCTTTAAGCAAAATTTCTAGTGTTTGTATATGCCAGTATAAAATATTTTAATAGTTTTTGTAATTAATTTACTTGACAATATAAGTAGTCCCTTTTTTTAAATGAAATAGATAAAATCCACAAACATTTAAATTAATTTAAAAAAAAAGTCATAATAGTCACAACGGTTTTAACATTGTTAGTCACGAGAACGCAATTTAACAAAAAAATCATTTTAATTTACAGCAGAAATACATTTATTCGCTTTAGTTTATTGAAATCCATTTGATATTGGTTCGCATAACTCGGTGGCGGATAACATGCAGAGGAATTAAAAACGGACTATCCCCACAATTACGTGTGCAAAAAAAGTTTAAAAAATGTATAAATAAATCGCGCCCGACCGTAATTGAATACGTGCGGGTTACGAGACATTCATTTTTGGGTAATGGCTAGCCGGTTTTTACAAATACTCTTTGTTAAATACTACTTACATTTATACGCTATTGAAAATAAATAATAACGACGACTAGAAAGAATATAACCCAAATCAGAAGCATTTAAAAGCGTCTCGGGACGCCCGACTGAAGCGATAATTTAAACTAATCTAAGTTGAACTATTTAATACTAGCTGACTCGGCAAACTTCGTACCGCCTCAGAATCAATTAATAAACAAAAACTAAAAAGTATAAAATAACTTATTTCTAAAGCTATATATTATTATTAATATAAATTATCTAAAACATCTTAAAGTGGGTGCTTAGTAATTTTCAAAATATAGTCTTTTTTATGTTTTACTTTGCACTGACTTCGAGATGTTTTAGATAATTTATATTAATAATAATACATAGCTTTAGAAATAAGTTATTTTATACTTTTTAGTTTTTAAAGTTGGTTTTTTTAAACGAAGTTTATTTTATTTGTTACTTTTGAGTGCCTAGCTATGTATGGGTAGACCTACGAAAGGTGCCGCGCTTCTTAAAAAATATAGGTCCCAAGAAACGGGAACATAAAAATGTTCGTAAAGTGGACCAAATGGCAACTATTCCGCATCAAAATGAACAAGAATCACGTAAATCGGATCATACATCTTAGCGTAATCGGTGTACATATGGAACGGAATGGAAATTTTTTCATAAAAAAATTCATAAAATGAAAACTACTGGACCTATGTCAAATTTTTAGGGGACTAAATGGCAACTATTCCGCGTCGAACAAAAAAAGAATCACGTAAATCGGATCATAAATCTCGGAGTAATCGGTGAACATACATAAAAAAAAAGATCCCGACGAATTGAGAACCTCCTCTTTTTTTTGAAGTCGGTTAAAAATCTGATGAAAAACAAACTTCACTTTTAAATTTAATTTGATTTCTGAACGACTTTTAAATTTCGTTGATTTCTAAACGACGGGATGAACATCAAAAAGTTGACAGGGAGGAATAGTTTCTAAGGGAAAGCAAAATTGTTGTTTTTACTATATTCCAAGCTTTTTTTTATATTTACCACCTTATAAACCTTCCCTAGTCTTCCAGAAATAATTCAAAACCAAAATTAGCCAAATCAGTCCAGCCGTTCTCGAGTTATAGCGAGACTAACGAACAGCAATTGATTTTTATATATATAGATAGAAATCGTTTAAATTGAGAAAAGCTTAGCTTATTACTTAAATTGTATCTATATCAATATGATAATGTAAGGAAATGTTATTTATTCTTTAATCTTTATTGATAATAAAGTATATTTTATTCTTACTTACAATTCTTGAATATGTATTGTGTGTAATTTTGTGTATGTTTGTGTATGTACATTATTTGTATAATTATTTAATCTAATTACCGAAATACGGCTAGCGCTGTGGGTTCGAGTGAGAGAGAAGGAGCCTGCCTACCGCTGCCGTATGTGAGAGTAAGGGAAGCCAAGCAACTGGCGCCGTAACGCATTACGTAACGAAGCGGTTTACCCCCTAAGAAGATATCACTTCAAAAATATATTATACAAACAAATGCATACTAATATTATAAATGTGAAAGTAAATCTGGCTGTCTGTCTGTTAAACTTCCAGGGAATGACAACCGAAATGATTTTGTTAAAATTTGGTATATTCGTAGTCTCAATACCGAAAATGCACATAGCATACTATTTATCATGAAAAACGGTATACTTTCCGGGGTAAAATTAAGTAAATTTTCTGGAGCCAAATAGCGCTGAGATAAAAATGTATCCTTTGTAAATGCTTGTTCTCATATAAACAATTTTCAACGGGGCGCAGCGGGGTAAACTCTAGTACATTATAAATTATCAAGGTAAGTAAGTTACATTTGTGGGTTGGTTTGTTTCGAACTTTACCCCGTTGGGAATCGAACTCCTAGAGCCCTTCACAGTATCACCTCTGAAGCCAGGAATTATTATTTTGTTCTGAGTGGGGATCGAACCTACAGTCACTTAGATACAAGGCGATAAATAGACGACAGAGACTGTGTTTGTTTAAATCTAGAAGTGTAAGTAGTTACCTTTTCTTTATGTATAATGGAGCTCTTTCGCCCCCATATTCCCCTGACATGGTCAGAGATGTTGCTTACTTTTTCCTCAATTTATTATTTCGAATTAAAATACATTATAACTATAAACTAGTACAGTGAAGGAAACTTAAATTATATTGTATAATCCCTTAAGACTATAATTGAGTCTAGGTCATCGAACTCAATGGGTGAGTTTCCTAGAAGGCTGGTTACGTCACCGCGCTGGATCACCATATTTTTTTCTTATTTTTATTATGTATTTTGATGAATTGTGTAATCTATATATATCACCATTAAAAAAACATCAGTCTAGCAATTAATTTGTTTGTTTTAGGTGAATTATTTTTGTGTCTTTGTTCAAGTGGGTCTCGGGATAGTTTAGTTTACAATAGCTTGGTTGGTGGCGCTGCAATTGGTTTCTAGATTTTTATTTTTTAAAGGCAAGAAAACGTCTACCGGGTACAGCTAGTATTTTTATATATTTTGTATTCTTTATTATGTATGTTATTTATTCCTGTAGTTGTTAATTATTTCTATGTGCTAATAGTAAGTCACAATATATATGAGGAGTTTTAAACAGACAAATGTGGTTATGCTCTAATTTCGCGTTAAAAATCTGGGATTGTCCCTCGGTGACACTCGCAAATTGTCTGTGCCAGGGGAGAACTGATCGCTGTCGGCCACTATTTAAAGCGTCTGAAATTAAACAAATGTTTAATAGTTTTGACACTTACATATATGAGTATTCCATTGGAGGCTTTACTTACGCAGCGACAACTCAGGTGGCGTGGGCAAGTCCTTCGCATAGAAAGCCACCGTTTACCCAAAGCAGTCCTCTTTTCGGAGTTGGCAGACGGCAAACGGAAACAAGGGGTCCGCACTTGCGTTATAAGGACGTGCTCAAGAATCATCTAATTGCATGGGACATAAAGATGACAAAATGGGAGGAGTTTGAGATCCAGTTTTGTTTTTTATAAGCATTTATAATATTTGTTTAAAATCCAAAAAATTGTAACATGATGTTGTTAGGGACAAAGGAAAACTATTTGTTTAATAAACAAAAAAAACACAAATTAATGATTGTAAAAATTAATTTAATTTAATTTACAATCTACAGGTGAATTTTTCACGTGGGCCTCCAAAATAAATCTGAAACTATTCGAAATAGCAAATAACTAGTTTTTAAAAGGTTTTTAAATACAAGTTTTTGAGATCCTGGATACCATGTAGCAGCAGAGTGCTAGCCAAGACAAGTAAAATAAGCCTAAACACGACGGGTCTATCTTGTTTAGTACAGGAGTTCTTATGGCCACCTTCCAACTCCATCATCAGATCAGCTCCATGGTACCATATTATTGCATTGTCACGCGATATACATATGCGTGCAAAATTTCAGCTTAATCGGAAACCGAGAAGTTGGTCAAATTTAACTTGCAAGACATCACCCGACCTTACATACATACATAGGTACATCCATTGCAAGTTAAATAAAAGCTTGTAAAAATGTTCAAAGGGGTCTTAGTGCTGATTTTCATGAAAACTATAGCTGTACATTTTTCCTTGGAGGTCAATTGAAAAATTCTGTACCTATATAAAACGTTACATAAATATAGCCCTATAAAGTAAACTTAGTAATTATGTTTTGGATTGCTTACATTAAAAAATATTGTAGATACAAATGTTTGAGTAATAATTATTAACATGCTATTCCATCTTTCATGCAAAATGTTACAATTTTAAATTATAATTTCAACATTAAAGTTGTTTTATTACGAATAATGTTTTATAAAATGTAGGCTTACGAAAGTTGCTTAATTTCGTTACAAAAGTTTCTGTTAAATTCTCTCGGGCCGCGGTGTTGGGGCTTAGGGTTGCTATCTTCAGAAAATTAAAGTAAATCAAATTCCCAATATTTTTGTAAACAGTCATTTCTGTCAACATTTTTATTAATAGACAATTGGGTATTTGACAGTCAGATTAGCACTGGTTAATTCAACCGAAAATTTGCTGACCTAGGACCAACTAAGAACTACATTTGCTTGGTTTTCTTTTCATTACTTTAAGTGCTTTTTTATATATACATTGTACATTATTGTAGTTTTAAATAATTCTTAGTATTTTTCTTTTTTTGTCAGTGAAATCAAATGAGACAGTTTTTTCTCCTTAATCTCGCACCAAAATACTGCTTTATTAATTATTTCTTAAACTGTAATAAATTTCCAAAATGCCAAATCACTAATATCGCCTAAATAACCAAAATGGCCAATATGATCGAAATAACCAAAAATACCAAATTAACCAAAATGGCAAATAGCAACCTATCCTACTTCCTAGAATAACCTAAAAACCTTACATAAATCTATCCCATGATCTGGGATAAAAAGTATACCTTGTCCACTTTTCATATTAAAATTATATAAGTATCGAATTTCAGCCAAATCTTTTAGTAGTTTTTCCGTGAAAATGGAACAGACCGAGTTACTTCCGCATTTATAATATTAATAGGAATAGAGATATGTGTGTGTGTGAATGTGTATCTTTTATGTATGCGTTTTTCACTGCTAATTCATTATCGAACGAAATAGCAGTCCTGAATCAATTGAAATAAATTTAACTATAGCATTGATTTATATACTTGAAAAAAATAAAAAAATAAAAAATATACTTGAAAAGAGGACAATTATAAGAGAACGCACGCATGACAGCCCTGCGTGGGCGCAAAAAGATAATTGCGTCAAATCATGTTTCTGACAGTCTGCTTTCCAAGTTCGTGATGTGTGGTTTATTCTTTAAATTAAATTTTGCGAGGAAACCGCAAAGTGTTCACTGGGAGTTTGTGTGTATGTCTGTAAAATGCCGCTTTACATATGAACATAAGAGATTTCATCAATACATTTAATAATCATGATTTGCTATTTAGATTGACTTTAGTTAGGCAGAATTTAAAAATCAAGCAAGTCCATGATTGTTATTCAACTATAAAGTGTTCCGGAGAGGTAATAAACGTCATTTCGCTACGGAACTATAAATACTTTCTCTCTTTCAGACGGCCCAGACGGTCGCAACACCAGGGGCGAACAAAAACCGTTGCCAGTCTTTAGGGCGGGATAAAGTGGAGGGCCATAGCATAGGGGATGAGAAAAAGGGTCAGACAAGAAGAATGGGATAGAGGGCATGGAATATGACATTTTAATAGGTGGAAGGGATAGCGAAATTGAGTACAGGGGATGGGCAAAAGGTAATGATGGGTAAAAGGAGTAGGGGAAGAGGGAAGTGAACCATCAGAACTGTCACTGTCACACATCGCACGAAACACGATTACCATAAGGCTAACCGTTTCACGCTGATATTTATATTCGATTCCTGGCACATCAATTTCGTAAACGAGTTTTCTATTATTTACTATGGTCTGGGTATTTGCGATTGGACCTAGACTTGTCCTTTGTATATTACCCGTAATACAAGCGTAACTAGCTTAGCTTTGGGATATACAATGTGTGTGTTTGCCTGTCGATTTAATTTATAAATTTTGTGAGAGCGTCATGATGGAATCAAGATAATGATTCCATCATGGCTCTACCATGTACGAATTAAGTAAGAGGTATTAAAGACACTACGTTTAAGAGTACTTAATTCGCATAATTTCTAATGATCTAAAACAGAATGACCCTCTTAATAAGTCGAGTGGACCTTTACATGAAAGCAAGTAGAGCAACCTTTAATAAATTTAAAATTCATAGTGTTATCACGGCAATATGCAAATGAGTCATATAAAAATGTTAATTATAACAGCCCTTACTTGCGGCTTGCATAAGTGATTGCGGAAGTGCGGACGACTAGGGTGATGGTTAGGTAATACTGGAATGATTGTAAAAATAAATCCAGGGACATTAATATATGTTTCCGTAATAATTATATTTATTTCTAAATTCAATCACTCTTTAGGTGGATAAGAGGGCTGGTCTTTACCTTGGGTAACGCATCAGTATGACGATCTAGCCAGGTGACGTAGCCAACCTTCTGTGAACCTTTTCTTTATTGTATGGGTTCAGCATAGAAGCAGATCTGATGGGAAGCGGTTACCGTCGCCTAGGGACATTTGTAACACCAAAGGCGCTACCAATGTGCTGGCATTCTCTAAAGGGAGACTGGAACTTAACAACTAATGCCGGAACATAACTCAAGGTTGTTATGCCGGTACACTCCAGACCAGAGGTGGTAGCCATCCAGACGGGCACATACACTACCTCCTGGCTGTGGATTGTTTTGTCGCCTGTTACGACAGGCCAACCCTCCGCAGGATTTTTTTTTTCTCCGTTCCTGGAAAATATAAATGCATATTATCCGTAAAGAGAATGAAGAAAGAAAGCAAGAAACAGGTTTATTTTTAGGACATATACAAGTGAAACATTAAAATTAATAAATAAAGCACAATAAAAAAAAGACAATACAACCACAAAGTAACTGAGGATATACATAAATTAAGTCCTAAAAATTGGATCAAGCTCAGCAAAAATGTTGATCTTTCAGACCAACGCTGATCTTCCGCTTGACCCTAGAGCGACGTCACGGCAAACTACACATTATATTATTAATAAATAATCATATCATTGTTGTAATAAAGAGAATATTAGTACTGAGTTCAATAAAATTACAAATATTTATAGCATAAAATTCATATACAACACATAGACAGAACAGAACTCATGGTTGTTATGGCGGCATACCCTAGACCAGAGGTGGTAGCCATTCATACGGGTAACTGGTAACCCATTGACTTCGATGACCTAGGCTCAGTATTTAGTTTCCTTTATATAACTACTTTATATTTAACTAGCTATTACCTGCGACTTCGTTCGCATGGATTTTTTTTCGCGGAACCCTAATTTTAAAAGTAGTGTGTTTACTCCTTATAATACTAGCTATCTGCAAGTGAGGGTACCGTGAAAAATTGTCCGCCGTTTCAGAAATTAGCTGAAACACACAGGCAGACAGAAATTATTCAATATTTAGACAATATTTTAAAATTTGTTTTTTAAGTAACGTATGTACTTTCATATGCCTTTAGTAACAGTTGTTATTATGACATTACAAATAGACACTTCAATCTTATTTTATTTGTATAGATAGTAGATAATATTTGTTTGTTGCCAACACTCCATTAAAGAAAGGAATATAAATCTATGGAAATACTAAAGACCACATAAGAATTAAAAATTAAATAATTCTAATTAAATAAAAAAAGAACTTCTAAATATGTATGCATGGGTTTAAGGCGTTAAATAATATACACTAATGTAAACCACTAATTATGTTATTTTTAACGCTAAAAAGAAGAGCCATTTGCCCACAGTCACTAAAACTCATTTTTCCTAGATATAGTATAAGAATGAAGTTCATTTTACCTTTAAATGTTCCAATCTGTTATTGGTTTTATGCTTTCTTTGTTGTCGTTTCGTTCTATAGTAATGTTACTAAAAGTATTAAAATTAAATGTAACTCTGTTAAAACATTTTATCGCTTCGTGTCTAGCCACTGTCAATTTTGTAAACTAATTCTCTTGAGCTCCAAATGCAACTTTGTCTATCCACATTCTATGGAACTGACTTTTGTTAGAGAGCAAGTTATATTGGTTTTAGCTTGAAGGTAGAAATTTCAGATTTCATCGTTAGATCTGTGTTCGGTTATTTCGCATTTCGATACCACATGGGTTCACTGTATTGTTTCCGTTGTAAAGTTTTATTTGCATACTGTATTCATTTATTTGTGAAGTTTTGATCTCCGGGGAACTTTTTACTAGTATGCAAGAGAACTGTTATTACTTTGGAGTAAAACAACGGGTTACCGAGCGCGTCTTTGTATAGATTTGTATCAATTGTGTTTAGATAAAATATTTGTAGATAGATTTTTTATTTATCAGTACATATAGAGTTTTTGAAGTGAAATATATTTAGAATCGTTGTGATTTGAAACTCGATGAAACGAAAAAGCGACACTAAAAAGAGATAAACACATACATCTTTAGGACTAAGCCACAAGTGAGACAATGAGATATAATACATTATATTTAATAATTCAAACACTATTCTCATGCAGATAGAGCTGGAAATGTTTTGAAATTTTTCGTAATACTCCAAATTTCGTGTTTTAGAGCTTAAATTATTTTATAAACCACCGATATATTTTTTTAAAACTTGTAATACTCTGAAGTAACCTAAAAATTAAACTACATTATAAAAAAGAAACCTATAATTAAATACTAGAACTAAATAAGAACACATGCTCTAAAAATGCATTTACGAAGCCTGTATATATTGTTGGAAAGTTTAAATTACACACCACAATGAAACATGCGGTAAATAGGTCTTAAGGTGAAAAATATATAAGAATTCCACCAAGGATTTTTTAATAACGAAAATAAATAAGCTGAAGAAACGAACCTCCTTGGAAGCGCTATTAATCAATGCATTTGTCTCACTTTTGTACTATAGATAATATGCGTCGGAAGATGTAGTTGTAGTTTTCACGTACATTTTACGTGGATTTGCGAATGGCGTCACATGCACGCCATTTTCGTATTTGAAACTTCAAAGATTGTTGCGACTTTACGACTGATATTTACTAGTATCATAAATAACTATAATTTTGTAGACATCGAGGGCTACATAACAAATGGGCGTATAGACAAAAGTGCAGTTTTACATAAGGGACAAAATTGTGAATAAAACAAAACTAGTTGATTGTATAAGGCTGCAATTTGAAATACCCTTCTATTTAGGTAACTTGCATACTGGTGAGACTTTATAAATTACAATAACATGATAGATTTTAGTAAACGACATATAAATGGCATTTTTGCGTAAACGCGCATTTGCTATGAAGCCCTCGATATTATTTATTCTGACTAGCAATAAAGTGTTATATCCATGTATCTGTGCATGCCTCTCAAGACTACTAGCCATCAAAATGGCCCGGACTTTTGGAGGGCTTGCGTGAGGCCATGGGAAGACCAACACGTAGAGGCACCTTCAACAATGTGGATGTAAATGTGGTGTGACACTGACTGGCGATTAGCTCTATCTACACCATATAAAAATGCACTAAACGAAAAGCTCCGTTCAGTGTAGGACTTTTGTACAAGATTAGAACCAAAGGTAGCGGGCTATTGGGATGAACTGCTAGTGGAACTAGGGGTTTGGAACAATGGTGTCGCAATGTTCGGGGAAAATGGAAAATGGTCAGACAAAAATACTGTACAAGGTTGGTGAAGGGCAACGTGGGTATAAGTAGCAAAGGTGTGTGGAGAGGTGGGTTGCAGGTTTACCCAAGTTACTTGCGACGTTAGGCCATTTATCACTTCCACCCCTTTAGCTTGAGCCTTAGCTCGAGCGATCTCCACACCATGTCGGATGGCTAAAGCAAGCATGGAGACGGAGGTCTCGCCTTTTTTATATATTTTTTTATTGCAGGTGTTCAGCAGACAGGCAGACGGCCCACTTGATGGAAAGCGGTTACCATCGCCTATGGACATTTGCAACACCTAAGGTGCTACAAATGCGCTGCTGCTCTCCTAAGGGAGAATAGAACCTGATCACTAATGCCGGGACACAACTCAAGGTTGTTATGGCGACCTACTTTAGACCAGGGGTGGTAGCCATACAGTCAGGCAAATGCCATACGAACTGGCTGTGGGTTGTTTTGTCACCTCTTACGACAGACCGCCCGGCCCCAGGAAATTGTATTCATTCTCCGTTCCTGCACGGATAGAGGGCTTGACCTCCCGGAGTTGAATATAAGGTGTGGCTGTAGTAATATTATTATTGTATGTGGCTACAAAATAAAAGATATTAAGATGTGTATATCATAATCTTAATCATTTTTGTATACTGCAGGTTCAGAAGACGTGAATATAAAAGCGCATTCCCTCGCAACCGAAGCGGCGGGCACAGCTAGTAAAAATAATAATCCAAAAATGTAAACTCTATAAACAAAGTCCCTTAATGTTTACTAAGAAAAATTACCAAGATTCCAACAAGGGTCGAGACATAAAAAATACGTCGTCACAGCGCATGCAGTAAAACGAATGTGCTTTTTATGTGACGAAGAAATTTCGCAGATAATTTTTTTTCGATGGTCCTGGAATAACGCAACATCCAATTCTGTTCGAATAATGGTATTTACTATGAATACGGAAGACATTAAATATTGGGAAACTAGTACAATGCTACTTTCAACATTGTAGTTTACGGAACACATAAAACATTGCAAATCGGATGCAAATAGTGCAATCGAACTTGGTTGATATTTGCGGTTATTGCTCTTTGAGTCCTAACAATATTTTATACAACTTGTAGCCGGTATTTTATGTAACTTGTAATTGTATTTTAAAGGTGAGCTGTTGGCTTAAAGGCCTAGTTGCCAAGCCATAAATATTAAAAAAAAAGGTGAGTTGTGTATTGTGTGTGTATCCTATGCATAGGCTGTCTACAGAATTACAGTACCGTTAAAATAATCTATGAAGATAAATATAATTTAAGTGTTGTTTGTAATGTCAAAATAATAGCTTTTTACTATAGGCATATAAGATGTATATACGGTACTTATATATAAAAAATTGTCTGTCTATATGGATGTTCCGGTTAATCTCTGATTGATTTTGATGAAACTTTCACTGGCTGATGTCATAAGGAGTACATTTTTTAGGGTTCCGCAAAAAGAAAAAAACACGCGTACGAAGTCGCGGGCATAGCTATTTGTATATATGCATATTTATATTTGTATATATGCATATTTTTATATATTTTCATATTTATACATTGGTGGGAAAATGGAATTAATTTCAGACGTGCGTAAGTTACAATATTTACAACGTTATACAGTAAAGTATCAAAAATTCTTAGTGGCTATGATTCTTCGGTGAAATTATGAGTTAATTCGTCACATTCGCGCTTTGTGCGCCCTATCGCAATATATCTTTAACAAAAGGCTATCTGCAAAACGACGGCCATAACTCTATACGTCTGAAAGGACCGTAATAAAGGCATCATAGCTGAATTACTTTTTTTTTACTTCGGATAAAATAACAGGCAGTAAAACGCCTAAGGCCGCTTACATATTGCCCCGTAGCACTAAAATTTTCGTCCTAATTTAGGGAAGTATTTTACTTGACGTCGTAAAATGGAGTGCAGGTAGTTTTTTTCCGTTTCCCATTTTGTGTTATGTATTTTTGTAGTTAACGGCATATTTTTGGATTCTGGAATGAATATTGAATACTAAAGTACTCTAAAGTTAAATACGTGTAAGAACTTTGAAATATAATTTCCTGCGGCTGGAGGGCCTGTTATAAGAGGGGAAAAAACAACCCACAGCCAGGTGGTAGGGTGTTTGCCCGTCTGGATGGCTACCACGCCTGGTCTGGAGTGTACCGGCATAACAACCTTGAATTGTGTTCCGGCATAAGTGGCCCGGTTCCAGCCTGTCTTTAGACGGCAGCAGCACATTCGTATCACCTTCGGTGTGACAAAACTGTCCATATGACTGATGCATAAACGTTTAATACAGAATTAAAAACTTTTGTCTATACTAACTAGGGCGAGCGAAGCGACGCCTATAGCGGATTTTAAATGTGTTTGGCAAGATTTAAAAACCATTAAAACTGTCCGGCTATTGAGGTAATATTTTTTAATAGCTCCTCAAGTAAAATATATAAATTTCAACTTTTATACTATAGCGAAAGTATAATAATGTCTTAAAGTTAAGGGGTTTCTGGCAGGGGGCAGCAACTGTCATAAGTGTCCGGCAATGCATGACGAGATTTCTAAAGTAAACCCGAAAAAAAAAAGCTTTATTCTTTAACGAATGTATTCGTTAAAACATAAACCTTTACTACCTGTTACCTGCCCAAGTAACCACAACCCAAAAAAAACCAAGCAAGCGAAGTCGCTGAGAAAGTTCTAGTTAACCATGCAATCCTTATTAGAAATCTAATAAATAAAAAAAAAGGTGTTATGTGTTTCACGTCCTAATCAGAAACTACACACGGCTTCTGAAAAAGTCAAAACAACAGATTAAAATAAACTATATTAGTCTTATAAATCATTAAAAATACTCTTGTTCATCTTTAACCGTCTTAAAACTAAGAAAATAATTATATTCCTTAAATCAGAATTTATAATGTTACTAAGTATATATTATAAAATTATACAAGAAGTAAAACGGAGCAAAACGTAAAGTGAAAAGTTTGTTTCTAGTTCGCGATTGTCGTTATTTTAACCCTGCAACCCTGCAAACGAGACCTTACAACATTCCAGTAGTAAAACGCACTCGGTCGCAAACATGGCCGCTATGCGTTGGTTGAATCGTCTACCGCAACCAGCTCGATTGTTGCCACTTAGTATACGAACACACATGGCGGGCTATTTGTTCTGATTTTGAATTATCTTGACCATCTTAATCTTCTTATTTACACATTATTCTGCGTGTATTGTTTGTCTAACTAGTGCCAAGTATCTCCAAACCAATGCTTTAGGCAGATTGTAGATTGTGGAAGTTTATTTTGAAAAAATTAAAGCTTTGTACATTTTATAATTAACCAAATAAGATGAATTAAAAAAAAACCCTTTTAATGACTTTCAGTTGATATTACGAAAAAGTTTTTATTTTATTAACTTTAAATTTTTGACGTCAAAAAACGACACCTGTGGCGTCATCGTCGTGTGATATTTAATCCTCTTATTCATAATAGTTGTATAAGGTTTAAAAAGTGTTATTTATCAATTAATCAATTACATTACAGTTAATTTATATGAGATACAAAAAAAAATATTCTACCATAAATCCAATAATCAGACATACATAAACATAAACAAACAATGTGAACAAAGAGGGAAAACAATAATAATAAGACAACATTTCAGAAAGGACTCGGTACATAAAGATTTTAATTGTTTTAAATATTAATAAATAAATAATTTTAGTTTTCTTTTATAGGAATTTATTTTTTATACTTCTTTGCTTCATTTGGTTTTTGTTGTAAGTATTGGCTTCTTCGTATAAAATATTTATTTTGCTTCATGATCGCATCTACTTGTTACATCTTTTTACTGAGCGATTATAAAGCAATGCTACGAATAATAGTTGAATCAACTAAACCTAGTTAATATTAGTTACATAGTATTCTACTTATAAACCCTTATGACTGGAAATAGAACAGTGAGCCTAGGTAACAGTCCATTCATGGATATCGTAACCAAAAGGTTAGCTACATTGGATTGTTATTACTGTCAATCTAAGACCATCAATCCTGTATTATTCACCTGAAAAGTCGGCGTCGTGGTCGTCAGCCATTCATAGTCCACTGCTGGACGCAGGCCTCTGCGCCCTGTCCTCTGTTTTCCTCACGCAGCGCCAACCGGCGACCTTGCCCGGGTCGTCGGTCCATCGGGCTGGAGGCGTCCGACACTACGTTTACCGAGACGCGGTCTCCACTCCAGGACTCGTCTGCTCCAACGGCCATCGGTCCTGCGGCAGACGTGACCTTAAGCTTAATCTAGTGATATCTTAAGCATACTTACTACATAAACAGACAATTTATTTTACTAACAAATATTGAAACTATTCACACGTTTACATCTTAACTCTTCTAATTTAAGCCTTAATTAAAAGAAACACATTTCATCAAGTGGTAAATAAAGTATTTACATTTCCATTAAAAATCCAGTAATACTCTAGCAAAGTCTTGAAAATGTTTTTAAAAAGAAAACGCTGTACTTTCAGTAGTAATGTGAGACTCGCAAATAAATTACAAAGAAAAGAAAGACATTGGTCCTGCGGCAGACGTGACCGGCCCACTGCTACTTTAACTTGCCAATTTTGCGAGCTATGTCGGTTACCTTGGTTCTCTTACGGATATCCTCATTTCTAATTTTATTCATAAGAGAAACACCCAACATAGCTCTTTCTATAGCCCGTTGAGCGATTTGGAACTTGTGGATCAATCCTGCCGTCAGTGTCCATCGGCCCCGTAGGTCAGGACGGGGAGGACGTACTGCTAGAAGACTTTTGTCTTCAAGCATTGCGGAATGGTCGACGAGAATACTTGACGAAGCTTACTGAAAAGTCAGCGTGTGATGTTAATATTGACAAATGCTTAAAATGAAAACAATTGTTCTTTATAATATCACTGTAAATGGTATCTTCATATAAAAGTTAAATCAAACACGTATTTATATGTTTTAGCTAACTTCAAAACAGCTTCCACTATTTCGAAACTGGGAAACAGTTTAGCCCAATTCCATTATACGCCACTTGATTTAAATGCAAACAATGCTTTGTTGCCACAAGAAATTCAAACTTCCAACATGCATTGGGCTTGGTACATGTAAAATAATGTATAGCCTGGCCTCCCTTTTCCTTACATATTTGTTTTCCATTAATCCACTAGTCTCCGAGAACAAAGTAAACACGCTCAACTAACTGCTGGAACGAAACTTCAATTCAGGGTTGCCAGGTCTATTTTTAATATCCGTGTTTGAATTGGTTGAAATTTAAAACGTAGTAAGAGAATTTCGTCACGAACGAATTTTAATAAAGTGAGAAAGTTTGATCTTCATATAAGTACTACTATAATATACTTCCAAAATCTAGTGGAAACTATCCCATTTTTTAGTATATATCGGATCCTATTATCCTCTACATTAATGAAAGAGATATAAAGAGAAATGTTCATTTATAAGGCTGTGAACAAGGAATAAATTACAAACATATATCCAATCAAAGTTACTTTCTTGTAGGTAAGTTACAAACTAAATTAAACGAAGGGTACTATTATTCCCCAAAAATGCAAAAATTCATGAAGAACGCATACATGTCATAAATTTAGAAATTCCACTATCTCAAAAAGTCAAAATGCTCCTTAGAAATTCTAGACTCCAAAGAAATCGCACATTATAGACGACATCTATTCCGTGGCTTCTTGTCTAGAATTTATGTCTAAAATTGTTTTTGTGAGAAATTATTTATTGATGGAAATCAGGAAATGGACTAACATCATGATCTCAACTGGTTACTGTTGCCTATATATACTTGCAACAGCAGAAATTGTACTAATGCGCTGTTAATCCATATTTAAACCTATTACATCTTAAAAAACTACATATCGTAAATATGCGAGCAAACCTCAGCTGAGAGCTCATTACGGATCAAAAAAGTGCGTAAAAGAAACAGATTTGAGAAACCTTGAATAGTCCGAAGCGAGAGATGAGTTGGTAGAAAGACGACGATCATACCTTTCTGAACAGTTCTTCGGAAGACTCCCCATTACAAGAACACTATATAAAGTGTATTCATTTCTTACTTTAACGATAAGTATGTTTCTTACGTTTATTAAAGTAATTTCAATCAACTAAGAGGTAAAATAAAATTTGAATCAACAAATTTATGTCTATTACTAACCCAAAGTGAAGTTTTTGTACATTTTCGATTTCAGCGTCCATTAACCTTAATTAGATTAGCTTTTCCGAAGTAACTAGAGGGCTGATATTTACATACATTCTATCTCATTAACCAATAAATCAAGTCCTGGAAAAAAGCGTACTCATTATTCAAAAAACCTTCCTCTATTCCTTATTCCCGTACATCCGAAATGATCCTCAACAATCAACTCCAACAAATCCAATTTACTTGGAACGTCGCAAAAATCAAGACAGATCGCTCGAGTGCAGGTAGCTTGGAAATTCGGGTGACACGAGTTCCACAATAACAAATATGGAGGAGCGTTCCACCGACAAAAGGATGGGTAGTAAATAATTTGTTCGGTACGACATCTGGGCTCTTCCCCTTCCCTGTAGCCCAGCGGCGAATTGCAAACTCGAGGAAACGGCGGAATAAAACGGTCACACCCACAATGCTATTGGGTTTTAGGCGACACACACTGCTCAATTGTTTGACTAACAATCTGAGTGAAGCATTGGCGACAGTTTCACTGGAGGTAAAGGTAAGTATCTTGTGATAAGCGAATTTAGTATCGCTGTAGTATCGCTCACGTATTTTTATTTGAAGTTTTTATTAACGTTGAATCACAGCCATAACAATATTTCTTTAAAAGCAGAATTTGAATTGTCACGTCAAGACACGTGTTCAGATTTTTAAACAAGCACCGGTAATTGCAGTTGTGACGTGAGCATCGCTTTACTACAGCATGTAATGTTTGAATATCTATTTCTAATTGTAATTATTGTAATGTAATTATGAGACATATAATATATTAATAAAATACCAAGATGGCCGCGTTTAGATCACCGGTGACTGACTGTTTTAAAACATTTGTTTAGTAATCTAAAATTAATCAGTTTTAGCAAAGTAATAATTTTTAGTGTAAATATAATAATAATATATGTTATGTTGTATTTATGTAACTCTTATACATAATATTTTTATGGTCCTTAAAATGAAACTATACTCAAAATATCAAAAGCTTAGCATAGTTCTATGAATTCCTAAGTGCAATTATAATTTTTAATAAAACGAGGATTGGTGCTTGTTGGCTATTGGGGTCATCAGTATTCTCCTGATCCCTTAAACTCGCGTCAGTCTGTAAGATGGTGAATATGGATATAAAAAAATCACCCCAAAGCATTTCTTACGGGATAACTTAGAAATGGATATTTAAAGATATCTCTTCGTCGTTTGCCTTTGATACAAACAAAGGTGAAATAATAATTTGGATCTCTTTTATATTTTTTCCGGTGCGTCAATTTTCATCGTTAGGATTAGTGTTGAGGAAAAAGATATTCCTTTTCGCATAAGAAATTCGAGATGGTTGTGCTTTGTCTGGCTTTTTACCGGCTATTCCTCTCGGTTTCAATCATGTTTACCGGAGTCTATAATGGTGAGAATAATACGATTCCGTTTTAGATACAGTATGCAAATAGTACCTCAAATATTTGTAAATACTATGAAGTTAATTAGCGCTTCTTTTTATATACAATTACTTAATTTGTATGTGTCCCAGCATAAATTGTTTACGCTTTGGTTAAATTTAAATATAACAAAGTCTTGAGCACAATGAATGTACTGAAATATGAAGGACACAAAGGAAACTCACCGGATCTCCTTGAAATGTTTGCACAGCGACACAGTTCTTCTATGTTGTTGTATATTGTGGGTGTTTATTTTTATGTGTGGTGCTTCTGTGGTGGATGATGTTGTATGATAATGAAGCAGTAATAATGAAGCACTAGGTGAGAGCCCACGGCTCAATCGCCATTCGGGAGCTAGACTCAACCGCTGGAGGGGAGTACAAAATAAGAAGTGTGTTGTACAATCTATGTAATTATTGCTTTATTAAATTAACATTAAACTTAAGACTATATAATTATACAGAAATAGACTACCTCCTTTCTTGCCGTCGATTTCTTCTGATCCGTGAGTGAGGTATATTTGGCTCGAATATGGGTATTGTGTAGGAAAAAAAAGGATGAATATTTCACCTCATGCACTGGAGTAATGTTATTTTAATTTAATTGTTGTAGATGATCATCATTAGGCGAAGCTTTATGTTTTATATTACCACAATTGCACATATCAATATTTTAGTTGTGGATTTTATTCTTTTAATTATATTTAATTTTATAAGTAATATAAACGGCGTAGACATAAGTTATTATGCTAATAAAATATTGTTTTACACTGTATTATAGTTGTCAATTATAGTGCATTAAATTTAAGTAGACTTATTAAATTTGTTAGGATTTTATGGGCAAATAAGAAATAAGCCGAAAGCATTGAAGTAATAAACCGCATTAACTTTAGATACACCTTCAATGATGCTGTTGTGATAGATTCTAAAAATGCACAACACAAACAGGTCTCAGAGTGGAACTTAACAGTTTCTTGACTTAGGTAAATTATAAGGCAAAGCATAGCATAGATGTACAGTGTATACATATAAATTAGCTTTTCTTTATTGTGGATGAAATGTCACACCCTTTACTAATTTTTGAAGTGAAACTTTTTGAGAATCGTTGTGATTAGAAACTCGATGAAACGAAAAAGCGATACTAAAAAAATAAACACATAAAAACCTTATTTAATTCGAACGAAAACCCTTTTCTCGTTAGCCGTTAGTATCAATTTTCACTTTAAATAAACAAAATAAAACTTACAATATTTAGAATGAATTTTAGCTCTATCTGTATATATTTGAGGCAGATTTGAAATTCCTTTATACATATTTATCAAAGGAAATTGTGCGTAACAGTGCATTGAATTTTGATCTTTATGTTAGCAGGTTTAAAGTGTAATTTAGATTTAATTATAACGAATAAGTGTCAAAATACCTAAGAATAAAGACTAATATAATGGAAGAGAAATGCGAAAATATGTGTGTGCAGTTCACACTATTGTGTGTGTGTGTGATAATATAATTATGTTAGTATATTCTCTTTTCGTTTCGTCTGTATATTCTCTGAAGTTTCACTCCTACTGCCTGTGAGCTGCACACACATTTTTGAAGTGAAAATTCTGTAGAATCGTTGTGATTTGAAAGTCGATGAAACGAAAAGCGACACTAAAAAGAGAGGAAAACAAATCTCTACGAGAGAATGTGATAGAATACATTATATTTAATAATTTAAACACTATGCTTATACAGACTTCGATATATTTTGAAGTTTTTCGTTAATATTTCAAATTTCGTGTTTTAAAGCTTAAATATATTAAGCTCTGTGAAGTTGGCACCTCGAGTTGCGAATTTTTAAACCAACAATATCTCATTCGTTTGTCCATCCTTAGTCCACGTTTGCCCAGGAAAAAAATTTGTTTGCCCACCCTTGGTTCAAAAGTTATTGAACAAAAACTTTTTTTGAAGAAAGAAATTCCGGTTCTTCCCATATTTTCGCGAGGTTTAATGTTTATTACACCCGAATGGACTTTATCGTTAGCTGATCCAATGAACTCAATTGTCCAGGCAAAAGTTTCGTTTGTCCACCCTCAGATCAAAAGTTATTATTGAACAAACACTTTGTTTTGGAAAAAGTAATTATTGTTCTTTCCATATTTTTCTGAGGTATAATGTTTATTACACTCGAATGGACTTTATCGTTAGCTGATCCAATGAACTCGATTGTCCAGGCAAAAGTTGGTGGACAAACGAAACTTTTGCATGGACAATCGAGTTCACTGGATCAGCTAACGATAAAGTCCATTCATGTGTCATAAACATTAAACCTCGCGAAAATATGGAAAGAATAATAATTACTTTTTCCAAAACAAAGTGTTTGTTCAATAATAACTTTCGATCTGAGGGTGGACAAACCAAACTTTTGCCTGGACAATCGAGTTCACTGGATCAACTAACAATAAAGCCCATTCGAGTGTCATGAACGCTAAATCTCGCGAAAATATGGAAAGAACCAAAATTACTTTTTCCAGAACAAAGTTTTTGTTCAATAACTTTTGATCTGGGGGTGGACAAACGAAACTTTTGCCTGGACAATCGAGTTTATTGGATCAGCTAACGAAAAAGTCCATTCATGTGTCATAAACATCAAACCTCGCGAAAATACGGAAAGAACCAAAATTACTTTTTCCAGAACAAAGTTTTTGTTCAATTACTTTAGATCTGAGGGTGGACAAACTAAACTTTTGCCTGGACAATCGAGTTCATTGGATCAGCTAACGATAAAGTCCATTCAAGTGCAAACAACGTTAAACCTTGCGAAAATATGGGAAGAACCGGAATTTGTTTTTTCAAAAAAAGTTTTTGTTCAATAACTTTTGAACCAAGGGTGGGCAAACGAATTTTTTTCCTGGGCAAACGTGGACTAACGATGGACAAACGAATGAGATATTGTTGGATTAAAAATTCGCAACTCGAGGTGCCAACTTCACAGAGCTAATATATTATAATATAATATATGAAATGTGACGTCAGGAAATTTAGAATCCTCCCACCCCTATGCACAATATGTTTTATCGTACTAGATGAATAAGAATAAAAATGCACGCAATCCAAAGCCACGTAACATACATAATGTTTATGACGTTTTACGGAATCTGTTTCCAGAGCCATTCCCGGCAACAGTTATTGGCGAATTCATCCGGTACTTTTTAATCCCGTCCCATGGAGTTTTTATTTTATCCAACTGTTGTACCAACAAGCGGTTTAGAAGTTATGGCCGGTTTTAATTGAAATGTGTTGGGACGATTCCTTTTAGGTTATCGTTTTGTAGAGATTTCAAATTATTGCTTTAACCATACCAATAAATAAGTAACAAAATTGTGAGTGTCAGCGCTTTTGCAAAATTAATTTTGATTGATACTTATAAAGTAAGGGATTTTAAATTGCAAGGTAATCGTTTGTTCAGGTAAGCAAGTAGATGATTATTCAATGCAGATTGCAAGCGGTAACACATCTTTAGTGTGTCTTTTATTTTCTACTAACTGTCCCCAGACGTCGTCCTGCTTGGAAAAGCTTCAGTTGATATGCCGACAGCAGCGCCACCTACCTGATCCAATTGTGAACCAACTCAGAAACCTTCTTTAGCTCATGCACAACAACTTTGCTAAAGATCATCACATGATCAAATGTATAGTTTACGATTCTATAAAGGACAAAGAAGAAGAAGATGCAAGAGTTCTATAGACATTTGCAACACCAAAGGTGCTACAAATGCGCTGCTGCTCTTAAAGGAGACTGGAACCTGGTCACTAATGCCGGGGCACAACACAAGGTTGTTATGGCGTCATACTCTAGACCAGGGGTGGTCGTCATCCAGTCGAGCAAACACCCTACCACCTGGCAAAGTATGTAAACAACACTGATATCACACTGCCGCCGCGCCGCCACCGTATTGTCTGTATTTAGCAGGCAGGCGTAAGCGGTGGGGCGGTAGTATGGCAGGGCGGACAACGACCGCATACATATATGAATTCACATATTAGCAGCGCGGTGGCGGCGTGGTGGCGGTCTGTAAAACATTTCTTTGTTAAACCATACGTACTCTATCCGTCTTATTAATAAATATGGAGTAAACTTAAATTAACTTTACTCCTAGTATTATCTCAGTAGCAACATCAGTATTAATAAACGTGGAGTAAACAAGGAGTAGACTAATTAGACTTTAATCTCAGAGTAAAAGTTACTCCAAGCTGATGGGTAGTTTTACGACGGATTAAGCATAGAGTAAGCGCTGACAATTGACAATTTGACAAATAAACTGACATTAATATAATAAAATAACATAGGAAATAAGGTTTTATACCTCCTCATATTAAAGTTTTAGCAGCCATAAGAATACGGGTTCGTGAAGTAGTAAGTGAAATAATGATCATCTTTCAGTATTCATCCATTTCTTAATAAATTCAGTATTTTACAAACATTTCACTTAACAGGTTCTAGATGATGCAGGAGATCTTAGTGGAATGAGTCAGTCAACAATATCTGTTATATGCAAACAAGTTGCCTTTGGCACTAGTACAAAAGAGAGCTCAAATTCATACAAATGCCACATAGATAAGCATGTTGTTGAAGACTTTCTTGCGCCCTTCTCTTCAAGCGACATGTTTGCTAAGCGGTGTGGTAACATAGATTATTTAAGAAAATACTACGATAGTGTGACTAAATAAAATTTTATTTTAAAATTAATATCTTATATATTTTATTCATTGCATTTATCATTTAAGAGCACGTTCTTGTCGGTGGAGCCTCTTCCAATCTTCTCTATTATGGGCCAGTTGTTTCACTTCTATGTAAGACACGACACCCACTTTTTCTTTTATTTGATCCATAAATGCTCGCCTTGGTCTTCTCTTCCCCTCTCCTTGCTTCCACTTTGCCTTCGATATATTTTATATAAATACTTTTTTATTTTAATTATGCAAAACCCACACGTTACACAATTTTTTTTCTTATCCATCCTAAGTAATTGACTTATCCTTTCCTCCTCATCCCAATTGATGGAGTGGTTACGTTTTTGACTCATGTTTTAGTGGTTTATGTTTATGGTGGTAAATGAAAGAATAACTAGGCTACTACTACGAACTAGTACTAGGCTACTACGAAAAAATTCAAATAAATTTTAGGTAACGTTTGTGTCGGAAGTTAGGAATCATTTATCAATTAGACACTATAAATGTCAATTGTCAATATAACTTGTCATTCCACTCACCAAATCGGTCTTTTTACTTTTAAATGATACGTGTTGTCATAATTTATTCACTAATCTATGGTGTAAGGAAGGTATTGTTACTCCGAGGATACTCCTTGTTTATTAATAACACTCTTACGACGAAGTTAATGCTTAGTTACTCCAATAGTAACTAGTCCGGCGTAAAGGCGGATTACTCCTAGGATTAAGACTTTTTTATTAATAAGGCTGTATGTGTATATTACATGTCCATGTTTTTGACTAAACTTAGAAAATATGATTTAAAATTGCCAGTGCATGTCTTGACCCATGTTTTAGTACCATTGCATATTCGTCGGGGAATTCCGAGAAATTTCGGTAATATTCGGGACTAGACGGCCACCATTAATCTATCTTTATTACCGGCCGTTTGATCGCGATGAATTCACGCAAGTGTCTGCCTACTTATACACTGACGGCAGTGTGACGTCGATGAGTATACATACTTCTGTGTACAAAGCTCAGACGAAAAAAATAGGTAGACTGAGCTCCGAATTCTCACAATAGAGAACGATAAAGGAAGCCTATCGCGCTACAATGTGTTATGAGATCTTGTATAAAATAATAATCGAATTAAGAAGCATAAAGTTGAAATACTTTCCAGCGTATATTTTACTATTGACCATACAACCGCAAACTACGTATATACTACATAAGTTTACGCATACAAGTTTTAAAAATGTGCTTCACTTCATTTGACGTTTTTATTCACGTTGGCTCCGTTTATATTTTTATTTCCTCTGAGGTTCAAATACTCTGATATCGCAACTTCTCAAATCCAATCTATTTATTATATATAACACTATAACATTTTATATATGTGTGTACAGTAATCATTACACGTCAATATCGTTGCAGTAAAAGAATATTACTTCTATGCCTAGTTACACAATACGCGTAGAATAGGATACACACCAAAAGCGATCGTTTAAATACTCTACCTATAGTTAAATAGTATATTGTTACACGAGAGGTGAAAGCAACCTATTTAGGCACGAGATGGTTTAACGCACCAGCGTAGCGAGAGTGCTAATAACTCGAGTGCCTAAATAGGCCTTTCACCCGAGGTTAATATTCTGATTATCATTTCGAATTTGAGGTAAGTAAATAAAAACTGATTAGTTAAACAAACAGTTACTTCTCTTATTAAATCAGGTGTTAAATCCATATCTATATCTCATTAATTCGTTGTTTTACTGTGGTATTCTACTATCCAGTATTTTATTGCCACTGATGACAGTACATATATCAGACAGATATATTAAGTTATCTAAATTAAATAATATTTTAGTGAAAAGTAATTTATAAGTATAAAATGATGTTACAAAATTGTTGAAATTTTTTATTACAATGTATGCCGTGTTTTAAGTGTGTGTAAAAAAGTGGGAGAAGATCTATAGTTCCCATAGGTTTAATTTTTTTGACACCAGGGAAAATACTTTCCCAGGGACGAAAAGTACTATTTACATCCCTGTGATCAGGCAACTCTAAGTGTACTTTCAAAATATGAGAAATGAAAAAATATCTAAATATCTTTTAGGATATTAAATGAGGTCAAAGTAGACTCACTCAAGGCAATGCTTAAACAGCTTGATGAGTTTTTATGAGCACAATTAAACGAGCGACTAAAAAGTTGCTTGATTTAAGAAAGCCAGAAAGCCGTCAATGTAAAATATCTGTTTATTTGCTACAATGACTCTGCGAAAATTTGTATAAGCTTCTAAGAATTTAGGGATTTGCTTACGTTCCACGGAATAGCCGTTGCTTGATATTTCAATATTTGGCTTTGCTTAGTAGGCAATTTGTAAAGCTTCAGCCAAATCTTCGGAGTAATAAAAATGTACCTGCATTTTATATTATAGTATTCTTTTATAGTTAGAGTACAGCAGATAGCCTACGGACCCCTGATGGAAAGCAGTTACCGTCGTAGTCTAAGGATCTGGAGATGTAGCCATTGCGCTGGTACGAAGACATTTTATGACACCCTTTTTAAAGAACCCTAAATTGTAGTGCTACGGGAAAACGTCAGTTGGAAGCTCATTCCAAATCCCTACGGTGCGCAAGAGAAAGCTTCTTCAGAAACGCTCCGTATACATATGAGCGAAGAGACTCAAAGAAATGAGGATGAACGCTCAGCCGATGCCGAGCGGTGCGGTGGTATAAATAATAATATCAACCTATAAACAAAAACATGTTACAATTTCTTTTAAGTCGCCTTCTGCTCTGTCTTTGTGTAAGGCAGACGTTCTTTTATTCTTTTTTTTTAGGGCGAAATGTATGTGGTCGTTTTTATTAATTTTCCTTTTTTACATATAGTTTAAGAGCCAGTGAACCTGTACGTATTTGACCATACCTGAGGTTTTGTACATTGAGGCACCTATACCTACCATGCATGGTAAGGGAACTCACTAAGCTCAAAGTGGTGGGCGCGTCGAGCGCTGAGGTAAGACAGGTATCGATTTTTGAAGAATTTTAAATCCATTTGACCACGTCTGCAGTTTTGAAATTTGAAAATATAGTCTTATTATTATCGGAAAATAAGAATGGCAGACCACTATTGCGCGGTTTTACTTTACGGCAGACAATTTTGATTATACTAAAACAATTTGAAGGTAATTGACCAGATCTGCCATTGATATAAATTTTATTTATAATAGTCTTAAAAACTTATATTGATCGATCTAAATCGCCGCAAATACTCACCCATCGGAAATGGCTACATATTTGCGGCTATTGGGGTCGAGACCCTGGGACCATGGGGGCCTGAGGCGCACAAGCTTTATCGAGACATGGCTAAACGTCTGGTGGATGTCTCACGTGAACAAAAGACTGGTTTATACCCCGGACAACCAGCATTGCCATTAAGCGACGCAATGTGGCCAGTCTTTTGGGCACGTTTCCGACTGACAGAGGTCTGGAACTAGATTTTATGGTTTACTTTTAGTTTGTATATATAGTTTTCTTTTTAGTTTAATTTATTGTTTAGTTTAATTTATTTATAATTTAATTTATTTTTAATTAGGTGTTTGATTTATAAATGTACATTTTGTGTTACAATAAATTATTATGGAAAGATTTCTGATCTTATAAACTTAAAATACATCTTGTTTTTATAATTTTGAATAAAGTTAACAAATTAATTCTTTTATATTACATATCTAACATCTATTTATATAGGATATACAATATTAGGAGATGAGAAAAGTTCTTATCCGTGGAGAGACGGAACAGGAATACAATTTCCTACGGCCGGGCGGCCTGTTTTAAGAGGCGATAAAACAAACTATAGTCAGGTGGTATGATATTTGCTCGTCTGGATGGTTACCACCTATATGTAACAAATATTCCAAAAAACTATAATTTTCGAAAAATGAACTTAAATGCGGCCACCGGCACGTGTTATTTTTGTTAAAAATCAAAAAGCAAAATTTTTCCCGTAGTTTTTCGTCAAAAGGAAGGATTTTTTTGGGCGTCTGAAAGAATTTAATTATTAACGACCACCCTATTATATATACATATAGAAATATTGTGACTATTTACATGCGATAAATTTCGCACCCTAAAGATTTTATACGCAGTATGAAATGAAGTTTCTTAACATTTATCTCAAATTTCACCATTATACAAGATTTTATCCTGGAATCTTATTTCAGCTTTAATAATACACTTTTGAAGTACTTTCCATAAAGTTCTGAGTGTGACCCCAAGGCTCTTGAAAGTAGTTGAGATTGTCTAGGATCTTGGCTTCAGGCTATCTCTCGTATGTTTTAACTTATATCAAAGGGAACTCGCGTAGTTTGTGTACAATTTTTGCACTTTATACCCGCAAAAAGGTATGTTACGAAGTCTCATAAAATATTATATCTGGATATAGCCAAGGCTAATGAAGAGGTTATGCAAAAAATATTAAAAGAATGGTACTATAAATGGCAATAGCTTTGAAATATTTTTAAGTTTTAAATAACTAGATGCCGCCACTAGAACTGGTAAAAATCAAAAGTTGTAAGGATAAAGAATACTCAATGCTTATTTTGCAACTTTTAAAGAAAATTTGCATCCAAATTGTCCTTTGTTTATTTCAAATCTTACAAATTAGTTAAGGTATACTTGTTTGTACAAATATTGTCTAAGGTTTGTTTGCATTTTTGCCGAATCATGGAAGAAAAATGTTAAAATTGAAAATTGACCATAAAAGCGTAACTGAAAATCTAAATACTAATCCCCCTTATTCATAAGTATATTAATTTATAAGCTCTTTATAAAAGTGTTTCATAATTGCTTGCTGAATGACTTTTAACGAGTCTATAAACCTCGTACAACTAATATTAATGATGGGGTACATGACTAAACGGCGCCTTAGATAATTTTTTCACACTTTTCGGTGTTTTATTTTTGAAAAAATTTTTTTTAGACCAAATCAGTCAAATTCAAAATAAAGTAAGAAACTCTTCGTTACTCGTTACTCTTCGTCGAAACTATTTCGCGCAACGAAACAGCATTGCCCTAAAGCGTGGCAATACAACCAGCCTTCTGGGTACGCTTCACTCTGAGAGCGATGTGTTTCATAGTTTATATTAACTTATTTATAACTTAGTTTATTTAATTGTATTTTTTATTGTTATTATTTATTATTTAGTTAATTTTTATTAGGTGTTTGAAATGTTATTTAAATAATCTATTTATTAAATAAGTAAAAAAATATAAATTGTATTTTTCAAGTTAGTTTATAATAATTTATTTATTACAAGACAATACAATACACAAATAAACACACTCAATGTTAGTAAATAATGACTAACATTGATTTGGTCCTCTATGAAGGACCAAATCAGTGTTCAGTCAAATTTATCAGTTATTTTCCTTTAGGATGCTGTTGGGGAGGCCTACGTCCAGCAATGGACTAAGATTCGCTGAAGATGATGATGATGATGATGCTGTTGCTTTTACCACGCAATCTGCTCAGTGACGAAGCTGATTGGACTAGGGAATTGTAAGCTCTTGGCTATATTTGACTTGCCGAGTACAGAGAGGTGCAGTAAGCTTAAGGCTACAAGGTTATTTTAACTGACAATGCCCTAAGTTCCCTATTCATGTCTACGTTATCGTCTAGGACTGCCGTTACCCAATGCCCCAGATATATAAACTCTTTAACTCTATTATTTATTAGTCCATTGAGCAATAGAGGCGGGAGTTTTTTTATTAACAATTCTACAGACTCAAGGTCCGTACCCTTTTTACAACTTGATTACTGTTAGAGTTTTTTGAGTTCATACACGCTTATTGTTAATTTTTGTTATTGTGTGTGACATTAATTTTGTGGTTTTTATGTTGTGTTGTGTACCTTAAGAATAACTTATATTTTTTTTTCTAATTTTAATACTAAAGTTATACTAATGTAGAGTGTATCCATGTATATACATATATATATATACACACACACACACACACACACATATATATATATATATATATATATATAGCTTAAAAACCATTTACTCGGACTTTTACAACAATAAAATAAATGGAATAATTAAAAATTGGACCAATTTTTTTTGTTTTAATTAATAAAAGTCAAAATATATTAAGGTGATTTTTTAGGGTATGGTTTTAATTTGCAATTGTTATTGTTGTCATTTTCCTTTTTTTTTTTTTTTTTTTTTTTTTTTAATCAGAAAAGCAAACAGATACAATATATATATTCTATAACTAAAGTGATATTATAATTAATGATATGGTATCCTACAGCACTTTTCACATTTAATTTTAGGACATAATAACAAATTTTTACCGCTAACCACGCAACTTTCATATAGTAACAAAAATAACAAGATATAAGACCATAAAATATAATATAAGAAAATATAGCATTAAGGTGTAGACGACGTATTTAAAAGTTTGTTTCTTACATTGTGTTTGAATTTCCCAATAGCCATAGAGAATATATCAATTTCATTAAAGTGTTTATTGTATGAATCTACCATTCGACGAAGAGGTGCGCGTAGTCCAGCATTAGTACGACAATTACCCAAGGCAAACAAGTGATATTTGCGCACCTCCCGTATTAATACAGTCCTAGGTATGGCATAGCATATGTTTCTTACAAGGTTCATACAATCGAAGTAGTTGTTGACTATCTTATAGAGAGTCATAACTTCTAAATACCGTCGTCTAGCTTCAAGTGTTAGCATTTTATAATTTTCAAGTAGTAAAGTATATGTCAGATATCGTTTGTTACACCTGTAATGCATAGCACGTAGGAATTTTTTCTGAACATTCTCAATGCTCTCTCTATATTTATGGTAATAGGGATTCCAAATTGGTACAGCATATTCCAGTTGAGATCGAACCAAACATTTGTAGAGATATAGGTAAGTGGAAACATGTTTAAAATTTACTGCAGTCCTCATCACAAATCCGTACATCTTAAAAGCTTTATTAATTATAGTGTCAATATGTGTATTAAGACTTAGCTTAGCGTCTAACTGAACACCTAAGTCCCGGAGAGTGGATACCTTCAACAATGGAGTATGACAGAGAGTATAAGGAAACTGAGTTATATTTATAGCTTTTGTGAAATTGATATAACAGCATTTAGAAATGTTTAAGTAAATTTTATTAACAGAGCAATACATGGTAAGTCGGTCTAAGTCTTCTTGAAAAGATAAACAGTCATTAATATTAGTTATAGTTTTATAGGCTTTGAGGTCATCGGCGTACATTAAAAAACGGGAATTTTGGAAACAAGTTTTAATATCATTGATAAAGAGTACAAACAATAGCGGTCCGAGGATAGAGCCCTGCGGTACGCCGACAGTGACTGTTATGCTGTTTGACTGGTATCCATTGACTACCACCTTTTGTGATCTATTAAGGATATAAGAGGAGAACCACCGTAAAAGATTACCTCGTATACCGTTATAAGCAATTTTGGTAAGAAGTATCTGATGGTCCACCTTGTCGAAGGCTTTTTTGAAATCTGTGTAAACTGCATCGATTTGAATACGTTTATCCATATTTTCAAACAAGTTATTTGTAAATGTAAGTAAATTAGAAGTTGTTGATCTATTCTTAACAAATCCGTGTTGTTCCTCTAAAATAATCTTATGTAACAATGGATATATATGATTGTGAACTAATTTTTCAAAAAGCTTCGACAATGTGGACAAAATAGATATAGGTCGATAATGTTCTATGTTCTGTTTTGATCCATTTTTATGTACTGGAGTTATGTACGCACGTTTCCATAACTCTGGGAAAATTCCTTTAGATAAACATAGATTATAAATTATGTGAAGAGGTATGTAAATGCTAGAAGCAGTATTTTTTAGAAAAAGTGGGGGTAAGCCATCTGGACCCGGGCCTTTTGCAATGTCAAGCATTTTGAGTTCTTCATGAATTTCAGATTTACTCAAAACAATGTTAGAAATGACAATATCGTTATCATATGATGCAGGTTGCCACTGTGTATTTGCCGAGGTAATGTCGAATGGCTCATAAACAGATAGAAAGAAGTCGGAAAATAGATTACAAATTGTTTCAGGGTCACTAGATCTACATTGTCGTAAGAACATTGTAGATGGAATTTCTGGCTTCGCTTTACGATGGCTTATATATGTCCAAAAGTGCTTAATATCTTTACTAATACTATCTTCCACCGATTCCATGTACTTTTTAAAACACGAGTCACTTTTTGTTTTAAAAATAGCACGCATTCTAGAGAAATTTTCATAATCAAATAAGTTTTTGTATTTCTTCCATCTTACCCAGGCTTTTTGTTTTTTCTTATAAGTGCATATTAAAGAGCGAGAAAACCAGATTGGGAATTTTGATGACCTAATAGTAGCTGGAGATGCATGTAGTTTAATAATATTATCTAAAGTATTGTAAAAAGTGTCGAGGGCAGAATCAGGTGTCAAATTATGTAACAGTGTATTCCAGTTTGTATCATTGATCTTGTTATTAATCGATTAGAAATCGGCTTTATAAAAGTTGTATTTAGTCAGCAACCTCCTCGTCATAAAAGTAACAGAGTGAGGAATATTAATATAAGCAAGTATAGCTGGATGATAAGAATCAGAGGGAAGTAATGTAGCTGAGCAAACTTGAGTTTGTACGGGAGAATTTGATATAAAGAGGTCTAGAATCTTATTTTGGACATTATAGGAATTATTATATTGTAAAGCGTCAAGTACGGTCATGAAATTATTAATTACAGTATGTATGTTTGAAGAGCCTATACTAGTTAAGTAAGAAGATTGATTACCATCACACAATCCTGATGGAGTTGGCGTAATCCAGTTAATTTCAGGAATATTATAATCACCTATTATATAGAAAGTATCTACTGGTGATTGAATAATACAGTCTTGTATAAAATCAAAATGATTTTCATATATATTGATAGGAGTACGTGGTGGAATGTATACTGCACTTATTATATGTTTTCTTGTAAGATTAGTGCTGGGTATTTCTATTAGTAAGTGCTCAATAGTTTCGTCAGGTAAAATGTTAGTAACACAAGTAGCATTAAATATATTAGGCTTTAGTCTGCGCATAACAGCGACAAGGACTCCACCCCCATCTTGTTTATTAGTTGCTATACGATTTCGATCACATCGATAAGTTATATAATATATACGGGTGCAAAGTAAAAAAAGATATCTGCAAAATAGCTACTTTACAGGAGAGCGAAAAGATGGTCGAATTAACTTTGAAAGAACATACGTAGCTGACTTTTTTTACGTACGAAAATTTATTGAAATAATGTGATATATGCAAAACAAATAATGTCATATTGTAAAGAATTGTTTTATTAAAACGATTGTACAATAAATTAAAAATCATCATTTTGTAGATAACTTTATTTACTTTGCACCCGTCGATATCTCTGATCTATAAATTCATTGTTAGCGATATCTAGTGTGAGCCAGGTTTCAGTGAGCACGATTATGTCATACGCATTGGATAATATATTCAAGTAAAGTGTATGTAGTTTGGTACGTATACCTCTACAGTTTTGATAGTAAATTGTTAAAGGACTTGTGGTGCTAGCCATAATTTAACATAAGAACAGAATAGCTGTGTTTGTAAAAAAAAATTGGATGGAATTTTGGTCCAATATCAAGCTGGAACAGAGTTCGAGTACTAATGATAAACAATTTACTTAAAATGGAGTACATATGAGAATAAGAGATATTTAAGGATTTGAGAGAGCAAATATTGTGAATGTTCAAGTGGTAAAATAATAATGTCATTTTAAAATTGAGTAGAATATTTAAACTGCAAGAAAGTATACATATTAATATTACTTTATAACTTTATAACTTCACTTCCTTCCATTAACACCTGAGATAATATTTATACAAATAAATACACATTGATTAATTTGTTAGATTTGAAATAATCAAAAGACGATTTCGATGCAATTTTTTTATAGTTGATAAATAAGCGAAGTAATCGCCCGCAGGGATGGTGCGTGACTTCGGTTTGTTAAAACGCAGAGAATTCTTTTTCACTGTTCAGTAATGCGCTGCGTTAAAAATAATATTGGCATTGGGATATTAAGCTATCACTGGGATCAGTATCTTAAACAAAGCGACGAGTGCTCTGGGCAAGTTTGTATAATGTGCCTATTATAACTTGGTTTTTAATAGCTGTCTTCATGAGAAAAAATGGGCTTATTCAGGATAGAGACAATATAGAATACAGAATAAATAATCATAATAATAAAAGCAGAGCACTTATAAAAGTTGTTATCGCAAATTCATATGATGCACATGACAAGTATTAACATTAAGTAGAAATTAATGCTATGTCTTACAACTACCAGTATATCTGGATACGTGTCAATTTTACTAAGCGTGTCACCAAAGGCGACCGCTTTAAGACTTGATGTTCTTATAATTAGGCTTAAAATAATGCTGACTGAACAATAAGCCAGCGTTCTCTGACTAGTTTTAGAAAAAAAAATCTGATACGTTTAAAACCGGATTGAAAAATTAATTGTATAACTAGATCAAATATATTGTTTTCTTTGTACTTAGTAATAAGGTTTCTTAAAATGCGAGGTTCTTTAAGGAATGGCATTAGGGAGATGTACGTGTATAAAATCAAAGTCAACAATTATATAGACATTACGCTACGGTGTGAGTAAAGGCCAACGCTGTAGATTCTGAGCAGCATTTGTTTTGAGGAATGGATCCGATACGTACGCCAGTAACCCTTCACTAGCCACTATCGCAACCATTATTCTCTTTGGGGAATTTAACACCAACCCTAATATATTGAAGGGTTTTCTTTTTTATACTCTATTACGCGCAACGTATTATTTTTTATCACAAAATAATTTCTCCGTTTTGTCTTGTTTAGCATGATAAAATTTGAAGTTTTATAAACGTGCAGGAACGGAGATAGAAAACAATTTTCTGCGGCCGGGCGGCCTGCCTGTCGTAAGAGGCGACAAAAATAACCCACAGCCAGGTGGTAGAGCATTTGCCCGACTGGATGGCTACGACCCCTGGTCTAAAGTATGTCGCCATAACAACCTTGAGTTGCGTTACGTCATTAGTGACCAGGTTCCAGTCTCCCTTAAGAGAGCAGCAGCGCATTTGTAGCACTTTTGACGTTGCAAATGTCCATAGGTGATGGTAACCGCTTTCTATCATGTGGCCGTCTGCCTGTCTGCTGAACTCCTGCAATGAAAAAAAACCAGTTTCATCATTTTTACAACATTTAATTAAAATTATCTATATTTTACAATGATAATTAAAGATACTTTTATGTAAAAGTAAATTATTATTTTATCTGGCCAATGGATGAACAATTTTTTATGAAAAGTAGTGATGTTTTACAGATGTATTAGATAGATTGAAATTATCACAGTGACCGACAGTTTAGAGAAAATATCAAAAAGATCCAAACCCTTGTCTCGTGTAGATGATTTTGTCTTTTTCTTTGAAGTATAGTTGTTTGTTGAAGTAGCTAAAGTTTTGTTGTATGGAACCAATAAGCGAAAACTTAAGTATGAAGACATTGTTACGTACAAGGAAACTCGACTAGCCGAGGTAAAAGTAGAAATTTTATTAGGTATAATAATTTTTATTCTTCTATTCATTGTAATGTATAATAATGTTGTAAAAATGATGAAACTGTTTTACGTGGTGGTTTACCTTCATTTACGGTCTAAACACGTGTCAAATAAAAATCCTTTAAGCATATTCTACGTTACAATTTAAATTTCAAAGGAAAATAGAAACCTACTCAAGAGGCGTATTCCCAGGAAATTCAACGAAAATGTTGATATAAAATGTAGTGCAACGCCTTTGTGCCGTTCAACAAATTCGTGATCATGAGCCTTTTGTACCTCTTAGTGGAAAGATTTTATCTATTGCCTACACGTCGTGGCATGTAAACTGGTTTAGACTGTGTTGGCCTAGTTAGATTTTGATGTATATGAACTATTTCAGATAGTATACACACATCCAGAAGTGGACATTGTCATGCAGAAATTGATAGATTCGCGGTAGAGCCATGCTTTGGATTCAGTTTAATTTTTACAGCTCACTGAGCTGGGTCAATCGATGTGATACCACACTCTCACCGGATACCGGCGTGCAATGGTAAGCCTGAAGCTAATCGTGTTTCGTACGATGATAGAGTTCCGACGGCCCGCTTTCTCCTCCCCTAATCCCATGTTAACTATCGCATTGCTCCTGTCCTATTTTCAATATTGCAGACCTGCTATCTTACCTTCACTATACCGCCCCTCCTATCCTGTCTGCACTATCCCACCCCTCCTATCCTATCTTCACTATCCCATCCTTCCTATCCTATCTTTAGTATCTTATTTCTCTTATCATATATTAATTATCCCAACCCGTCTATCTTATCTTCACTATATAATTCCTTCTATCCTATCTTACATCTCATTCCTCTTCCTTCTTTAATATCCCAAGCTGCGTTGGCTTCACCCCAAGTATTGTAAACGTCTATAGGTGACGGTGAATAATTTCCATTAGACGGCCTGCTTGTTTGATAGTTTCGCAATAAAAAAAATTGAAGTTCATTAGCCCAGCAAAATCTTCACCCTATTCAAGACAAATGGAACAAATACTTTAGTTATTATTACAGTGTTTAAAGCTATATATTCAGTCATCGCATCTTCTTGACTAAAATATATATTGTGTATTGGTTACCTATATGTTTCAAAAATGTTCACGTATGTAGATAAGGCTCGGGCCGCCCGGTTTTAGGTACATAATAAAATTATATAGGCGGGTTTGACACCTCAGAAACCTCAATGCAAAGGTTTCGTCATTATATTTTACTTTACTGTCAGCCTAAAGTAACTATAGCAATAGTCAGAAAAACTAGGCTTCTACGTGTTTAAAAATAAAGTAATTTTTTTTTTATAATATTGTTACATCCCGAAAAAAGCAAATGCACACCTACCTGCCATAAACCTGGTTTATTACCTTTCCCGCATTTAGACTTTTTTTGTTTACTTTGTGTTTAAAATTTGTAATTAAGAAAAACGTTCTATTATTATTGTACTTGCTTTATGGCCGTCATTAGGCAGGTGTGTCGAACTAATTCTTGTTGTTATTGTTTTGCGGTGAGGCATATTGTATTTGTACAAAATAAAAGGAATGCCCGAATGGAGAGGTGAGTCAGTCTAGTGAGAACCACGATCAAAGCAAGACGTGTACATTGGATAAGCGATACAGTGACGGACTTTGCAGGTGTTATTGTATTGGCAGTTTTTACTGGTTGTATCCAGTTATATTTGTACCTGTGTTATACGTGTTTGTATAGTTCTAATAAATTCTATAATAATTCCAACGGCATTTTAATTCGAATTCTGTAGCTCGTAACTATATCTTATTAGACCCAATTGATGAAAAAAATAGGGACTATTTTATCCTTTAAAAAAGGACTTTTACCCTTATTGCTAATAAAGTTATGGGACCCAAACTAACACGACCGAAACTATGAAAAACAAGTGCTTACATTCTCATATGTGTGTCTATATTTACAAGAAAAAAGTTCATCGCAATATCAGTGAAAAAACTTCACCCTAACAAAATATTGTAAAAACAGTGTGACAAGTGTACAAAACAGTATACACATAAAATATATAAATATGAGTACGGTGTGATCGTCCCCGTTGTATTTAAAAGCGGCGAAGAGACGGATGTGTGATGTGAACAAAATGTCTATGGAGACGACATACAATTCAAATTATAAATAAATAAAATACCTTTAGTTATTTTAATTTTTAATAATTAATTTATGTGGTGTGACAGACGATGTATGTCAGAGTAGAGGAGTGTGGAAGGAAAAGACATTTTGTGCCGACCCCAAATAATTGGGATATAGTGAAAGAAAAGAGAGAGTTAATTTAATGTCAAATAAAAAAGGAGGTATATTTAAAATACTCCATTAAAAAAAAATTGTATAGTTATAATAATATAGCTTTTTTACAATCCTAGATTCAGAGTTTTAAAGATTAAACCCCTATTCATAATACTTATATGAGACATGTCAGCTCGCTTAAACGAAGTCACACATAATCACTTTAAATTTTATAGATAACGACCCTATAAACTTGTGTAACATTAATTGCCATGTAACAATCTTAATATTTTCCTACCACACTTAGGGCTGGATAATGTAACAATCTTAACATTTCGCGTCAGGAAATAGTATATTTAATAACATTTTCTTAAAAAGATAACACTTTTTATGTAAATAAAATTAGTTTCAATGTTTCTATATTTGTACGTATATTTGTTTAGTTATAAACTGGGATATCTAATATTTTTTATGATTTTTGTACATATTTACGTACTTAGGATATAATAAAAATAATAAAAGAATTTTTATTGACACCAAAAAAATAACAAATTTGCCTTAAAATTAGGACTGGATACTAACACCTAGACTAGGCCAAGCCTGTATCCTAGGTGTTAGTTGCTCCCAGTGACATAATGACTAAACTTATTTAACAAATTAATTCTATGTTACAAATAAAAATAACAACAAAAATTGGAGGTAGTTTCAAAATTCCAAATGTAGCAATGAGCTTGTTAATCACGAACTTGAATCGTCTACAGAACGGGAAATTGTGTATTATGGGGACTTAGGAACATTTTTTCTTGTGAGTTTGTGAGTAACAAATTTTATTATTTATATACTACTTATATTATTTATATACTTATGAACAATATTTATGATTACTTTACATATTTAAGAATTTATATATAGTAGACTAAGTATATATATATATATATATATATATATATATATATATATATATATATATACACACATACAACAACTATTTGAAATTCTCAGTTAAATAATAAATTGATTATTATTTAACTGAGAATTTCAAATAGTTTTTCAGTTTCTTCGTATGTTTTTGTTTTTAGCCAATTTATTAATATTATTTTACATCTGTTTATGTTAAGTGGATATATGTGTAGAAGTTTATTGAGCTTATTGTATAGGTAAGGACCAAGATAAATAAGAAACTTGTTAATAAAAGAAGTTTTGGAAATGATAGTTTGACAGACATTATATGTACGCCGAGCGTTTGTTGAGTCGCTGAAAGTGATTTTTTTATGTTGGCACAATACAGCATTTAGTACAAATAACTGTCTAACTGTCAATATATCACATTCTCGATAAAGGTCGGAAGTCGGGTACCTAAACGGTTTATTTTTAATAACTTTTAATAAAGCCCGCTGTGCTCTTTCAAGTTTAATTAAATGACTTTTACGGGCACCGCCCCATGACGTAATACAATAGGATAGGATAGACTGAGCTATGGCAAAATACACGGTTTTAAGCATTTTCCAATCAGCGACGCTGCGCAATCTTTTAAAGATATATATTAGCTTTCTAGTTTTATCTGTGAGATGATTTATATGCGGTTGCCATGTTAGTTTGCTATCTAGTAGAATACCTAGATATTTTATTGTCTCGATAACATTTAGATAGTCACAATCACATGTATTTTGACTTGTGTTGTCACACGTATGTATTTTAATTTTTAAATTATGATCTGATGGCAAGGACTTTTCTGTATTTGCAAAGAGAATATATTGGGTCTTGGCATTATTTAAAGTGAGTTGGTTTTGGATAAACCAGTTTGCTGCTTTTCTTAGACCTATTTCAGCAATTTCTTTCGCCTCATCCCATGTACTCCCATAAAATATCAACGCAGTGTCGTCAGCAAAAGTAAATAGTTTACAATTAGAGAGTTTAAGGTTACAAAGACTACTTATATATATCAGAAACATAGTAGGACTAAGAATGCTTCCTTGAGGGACACCGTGTGTTATTCGGGCATCAGAACTAACGTTACCATCTATGATAACTTGTTGTGACCTGTTAGTGAGATAATCTTTAAACAATTGGAATGGAATTCCCCTAATACCAATTGTTTTCATTTTGTTTAATAGAATAGGGATCGAGACGGTATCAAACGCTTTAGCAAGGTCCAGAAAAACGCCTATACATTTTTCTTTGTTATCAATTTTCCGTGCTATATATTCTGTAAGTTGTGATACTGCCATTGACGTCGATCTCTTTGTCCTAAAACCATATTGATTTTCAGAGAGAAGTTCTCTGAAAATCAATATGGTTTTAGGTCTTTCATAGTTAATTTAATGTCAAATAAAAAAGGAGGTATATTTAAAATACTCCATTAAAAAAAAATGTATAGTTATAATAATATAGCTTTTTTACAATCCTAGATTCAGAGTTTTAAAGATTAAACCCCTATTCATAATACTTATATGAGACATGTCAGCTCGCTTAAACGAAGTCACACATAATCACTTTAAATTTTATAGATAACGACCCTATAAACTTGTGTAACATTAATTGCCATGTAACAATCTTAATATTTTCCTACCACACTTAGGGCTGGATAATGTAACAATCTTAACATTTCGCGTCAGGAAATAGTATATTTAATAACATTTTCTTAAAAAGATAACACTTTTTATGTAAATAAAATTAGTTTCAATGTTTCTATATTTGTACGTATATTTGTTTAGTTATAAACTGGGATATTTAATATTTTTTATGATTTTTGTACATATTTACGTACTTAGGATAGCGAAGACAATTCCAATTCCGCAATGTTAATTTCCGCAACACAATAAAAGTATGTGTATATACGAGCGAAGTTGCATGTAGATGCCTTATTAAATAAATATAATGCTACTCTATGCCATTCGCAGTTGATCCCCGAAACTGAGTGGTAAGAGAAGGGCTCGGACCCGCGGGGCGCGTTATTGATTTCCATTATACCCTCTACCAACATCGACGCCATTCTCAAACCAATCACCAACGCAACGCCAAGATTTAGCGCATTCACTTGGCTTTAGATGCTCTTAACCACCTCCCTACTCTGGTATAATTAACATAAATTCTAACGACGACGACGACTAATGTTTTAGTGTATAGATACACCTGTCGCAGGTACACTGTCGACATTTCAGCGATGCATGATCGGTCTTAGAATTCGGTTGGCATGGTACACCAAGCGCGCTGTACAGTCTGAATTAAGCGATATTTAGTTCAGCGCATTACGCAATGGAAAGTAGTACGGTAGTAAACGTTTCCCCAAATATCTTATTTTATCAGTGTTGGTAATATTGAATCATGTATATAAAATGGTTTAACTACGTTCGAAGAGTCGCATGATGTGTTGATTAATGTTCAAAATACATTGCATCTCACACTTACACTGAACGTTAAGTAATTTTAGTTTTTTTTTATAATGAATAAGTTCACGTTTGACTGACATTGCACCTGATGTCAGGCGGAAATGCAGACTAAGGTGGAGCATGCTTATCTAGCAGATACCTGTTCACGCGAGACTTAAAAACACCTAGATTGTATTCATCAGAAAAAACAAACAACGGTAAAGAGTTCCACTCTTCAGTGGTGCGTATGATAAAAGTGGAAGAATAGCGTTTCGTCCACTTCGTTGGTATTTCCACCATATATCGGTAGCGTGAGTGCGACGTCTGCTTGCCCGGTGGTAAAAGTAAAACTTGATGTTTCATAGGTTACTTAAAAACACTGTGAGCGTATTTAGGTGAATTTTCTATGTCGAATATTCGGCAGGTGTGTCGCTAGCCTAATAATGATATTCATGCGCATGCTAACTTTGGACATTTTAATCCTTTTCGAAATTTGCTATTAATATTATGACTTATCTTAAATAACCGTTTTACTCGTAAAATTTCCGTTCGTATGTGTGTCTATAAGTTTGTCTAATAGCCTCAGAAACGGCTCAATGGATTTCTTTGAGCATTTTATGGATTATTTTTTCTAAAATTAATGAATCATTAATAAATTCATTAATTTTAAAGATAAAATGCTAAATAAAACTTTAACAATACTCATTGACACTTGACATCTTTGTCTTCCATGATCACGTTCACTAAAAACCGTTAAAACGTAGGTATATTACATTAATTTTAAGAATTTTTCATGTGTAGTTCATGTTGAGATCTCGCAGGGGTCAGAAGAAATGAATTATTGTCAAATTAAAATGTTTTTATTTAAACTAAGTTCCACTGGAGAGCATTTCAAGTACATATCCCGCGCGAACAAATTGGTGGGCGTAGATAATTTTCTTAATATAAACCAGACCACAATCCCTAAATTTCCCGTCGTTAATTAATGGCAAGGCCTCAACTCAGCATCGGAAAGCGAACGGTGGTAATAAAATTGTGATTGTAAAAATCAAACAAGTAGGTAGTAGTAGGAACGAACAGTCCATAAGATATGAAGGGTTCCATAGAAGTGATAAACATCCTCTGTCCAGTGTTTTCGTCATTTGTCTACGGAAACATTTAATTAGAAAAACAGAACTTAATCGCTGACTACTTAACAGATAGTCTTTGAATCAATATTCATTGATAGTAGATATATTTTTTATGGCAGGAGTATAGCAGCAGACAGGCAGACGGCCTACTTAGTGGAAAGCGGTTATCATCGCCTAAAACTTTAACAATACTCGTTGGACAAATGTCATCCTTGTCGTCCGTGACCACGGCCACTGAAAAGCGGCCGAAACGTCGGAATAACCAAAATCAAATAAATTACCGCGCTTAAAACCGTTAAAGCGTAGTTTTATTATGTATACAAGTCGCGAAAACTGAATAAATATTAATATGACTGACATTTAAAGACAGAAGGACAGATGGGTGGACAAACCTGATGAAAACATGAGACTTTTTCCAAATAAACCACGGACCTCCAAAAATTAGTTCATTTTGGAAATAGGTATGGTATAAATTTTTATCCAAAAATTATGAGTTCATCGACAGAAATTAATGAGAAATCTCCATCGATAAGCCGTTATCAGACCTTGTCATGCCACTTGTAATTAACTTTTCAACTTGTATTTTGGGGGCTACGAATTGCGTTTCTATCGTTCACGGAAATGTTTTGTAAGTTAATGGGAAGTGTACGTAGGTATTTAATCTTATAAACAACTGTACACATTTTATTACAAGGTTTGAGGTTTTGTATTGTTACGAGTTGCAGGACTCGAATTAAAATGCCGTTAGAATTACTATAGAGCTTTATTAGAACTATACAGACACGTATAATACAGGTACAAATATAACTGAACACAACCAGTTCAAACGTAATGCACGATTCAATAACACGCGCAAAGTCCGTCTCTAAATAATTGTAAATTCATACACAAGTCTTTTTCCGCTTGTGGTTATCGTTTGACTGCCTCCTCTCTCAATTGGGGCATTGCTTTATACTGCACAGATGCCATATGTCTGCCCGACCGCGTGGACCGAATTTCTTAGAATTACACCTAGCTAATGACTACCATAAAAGATTACACATACACACTGGGCTGTTTTTCTAATCACAAATTTTAAAACACAAAGTAAAGAAAATAAGTACAAATGAAGAAAAGGTAATAAAATGTGTTTCTACAGGGCTACAGGTGTGAATTTGCCTTTGTCGGCACCTAGGTCGTAACAGTGTTAAAACTTTAAAACAGTTCAGTTGTAAGTTCTATTGGATATTTATTAGGACTAGCAAAGCGAATCCTACCTATCACTATCCTACATCCTGTAGGTTTACGTTTGTGGTACACTTTATGAAAAAACTATCAGAACTTTAAATTTGGAATTTCACAATAATTTAAACTCATATTCAGATATTCTATCTCTGTCTTTTCTGACTCATTCTCCCAATGATTTTTGATCGTCACGACATGTCTTTTCATTTCATACTAAGTTCTTAAAGTGATTTTTTTAAGCCAAGGTTCTTTCTGTAAGTAAACTATTTGTTATGCAGTTAGTTCTTCAAAATCACCGTATTTTGCTGTTTGATCCGAATTTGTATAATAAAAGAAGATACGATTTAGTTTGTACACTTGTACTTGTGCCTTCGATTAGCTGACTGACATGCTTACTTTTTTTAGTCCCGAAACAACCGAGTTAATAATTACTAAATATATACTCTCTTCTTACTCATCGCGAATGTAAATTAAAATTATTCAACTGGCTAACAGAACTCCCTTATGACGACACCGAGAATTTACTAAACTGACTACACTAGTACTGAAACCTACTTGTTTACACATAACACACACACACACACACACATATATACATATATATACATTTCCACATATACATTACAAGTATAACACAAACATTTTCAAACGTATAACTTTAATAAAATTTTCTTTTTTAAAATTGTATAACAAACAAGTTGTCTGAAAGCGGGCGCTAACAACTGCAACACGGTATTATACTACAGCAGTTGTTTTCGATACCAAATTGTTTCTGTACACTTTGTTAATGGTGTTGAATAAATTATTTAATTCTTTAACTCCTCTGTTATTATATTCATATTATAATGTATGTCTTGGAAGACCACGAGCCGATTATTAAATGGCCTCACGCCATGGGAAAGCCAACACGTAGAGGCTCCTTGACAAATTTAATGTAAATATGGCGTGACTCTGACCGGCGATTATCACTGTCTACGCCATATTATAATATTATTATTATTCTAAGATATTTGTTATATATGACTAGTAAAATATAGGAATCAAGGTACCCTAATCTTAATGTTATTAGCATCAAATCTTAGGCTTAGAAGAGATTTTATGACAAATATTATAATTGTGTAGAATAAATAACTTATGTTTATGTTACAGCCAAAGTAATAAATCCGGATATTATATATATTAACTAGCAATTTTATATAATATCTTCGAAGCCTTGCATAATGTAATAAAACAAGTAGGTATAGGTAAAGATTATGAAATTATGGGTGAGATACACGGCACATTTATTTATTATACACAAATCCGAACTTCTTTAATATAGATCCGCTCCGCTTCGCTTCGGACCCGCCTTAGCCTTCGTGGTAATTTTTTTATAACCACCCAAAATTAATTTTATATCTCAAGTAATAAATAAATGTGCCATATCTATATCTATACCGAAACCCAAAATGATATTTCAATTTGCCTAAGAATTAAAATAATATTGTCATAGATAATAATTCTACGTTAATTAACATTGTTATAAAGTTATTTAACTTTAATTTATAAAGTAAATTCAAAGTATAAAACTAACATAAAAAACGCAGAGATCAATACAAGTATTTGGTATCACTCTTTAAAGACTACAATAATAAAATATTTAATTTAATACTTTGGCTAACTTTGACCCGCTATTATGAATAATATCCGGATAAAGTGATTAATTTATCACATTGTCTAGTAAATTTTGCTATTATATATAATGACCAGTCATTATATATAATAGCTATTTAATAACTATGACTGTAACATATACACTTTCATTTATTTTTCTGTATCAAATTCTAGTAGAAAACCCTTATTTTTGTATATTAATTACTTTTGTGTTTTCTTGGAATCAATTGTAACTTTTTAAGTTATTTAACTCATAATAATGTCAACTATTAATGCGGGGTGAGTGATGTATAACATAGGTTCTCTTACCTAAGATAATAAATGGTTATCTATAGGAAGTTTATATCTCGGTGTTTTCAAATTTAGTCATTTATTTTCGAAATCTACATATAAATAGGACTTCTCTAAAAAAACACCCCATATTAATCTTATTTAAACTAGTTGCAACCGGATCGGAATGGCGCGTGCCCAAACAGGATGGGGTCAACAAACTGTGTGGGACGAAGGGTCCAAAATAGAGGGTACTTTAAAAAAAGATAGTGCTTATTTCGCAAATTACTTTATTACATCGTAATTTAGGTCAACATTGTATGTGCCTGGAGCTTTACTTAGGCAGCATTTATCTAAAAAGGTTTAAAAGAATGTATACATAAGAAAATCTGTCAGTAGTAGAACTTTTTAAATAATCGGCAGACAAATACACATTTTGTATGTCCCCAAATTAAGAAAGTTACGCTTGTGTTACGGGTAATGTACAACGGACTACTCTGGGGCCGATCCCATTCATAATAAATAACAGAGAACATTTGTTTCCGAAATTTACCATACCAGGAATCGAGTCCAGAGCCTCTGCGCTGCAGTGAGGTAGGCTGGGAAAGGATTAGCCCTCTCCACCATAGAGTCTGTCTGGAGAACGGCCTGCATCTCAGAACTGCCAACTTTGTATCTGAGCATGACGGTCACGCGAGATCAGTGCTTTTTCCCCATACGAAAAGTGCCCGACGCGCCTAAAGAAGTTTTCACCTCAATAATCTCAGCCCATAAATGTCCCCCTGCTGGGCTGTGATCTCCCTATTTTTAGTGGAGAACGGATAATATACCTGCTAACGCTAGTGTAAGGCGGTTAGGTGGGTTTAACGTACATATATGTTTGTTTTATCGCGATATTTTCCTTCATCGTTCGCATGTGATAATTGTATCAATAAGCACATTATGTCAGGAAATTGCCTAAGTGGTGCATGTTTTCCGGCCAGGATTCGAACCCGCGCCATTACAAACGTGAGCGAGCTAACAATTAATCTACCATGGCTTAATATTATGCCTCTGCTACAACTGGGATAATATTATTGGTGACTGTGTCATAGAGATGTTTTTTGATGCGACATTGTTATTAATTATTAATAACGTTAAACATTAACAGATACCGTATGTGTTTACGCTAATGTACCTAATCATTAATTACGTTATTTTAAACAAGACACATTTGGCCACTGTGACTACACTAACATTAACAGTCTCTCAGAAACAGGGATATGAGGATAAAATTATTGACATTATGTATTTAAGGATTATGAATTCAAACACGAGTAAAGTAATATCGCCAGACAAAGTGACATCTAGGCCAAAGGAAATTCACTTTATTGGGAATTGGTCGTAGTAAACACACAGTGACAAGTAATGGCAGTTTTGTACCATCAGTAAAATAAATGAATTGAAACCAGGCAATGATTTTAGATAGATAGATAGATAACACTTTATTGTACACTATTACAGAAAACACAGAAGAACTTATAGCCTAAAAATATTCTAAATGTGCACAATGGGCGGTCTTATCGCTAAGAAGCGATCTCTTCTAGACAACCCGTGATCTTATGATTTGTTAAACTGCAAATTACTTTGTTAATGGTGAAATCAATAAAATTATTAGTTCAAGAAAGAATTTAAAAAAATCCACGACTGCATGTAAATAATAATAATATTTTTTTTTATTGCTGAAGCACAGCAGACTAGCTGACGGTTCAACTGTGATGGAAAGTGGTTACTGTCGCCTATGGACATTAGCAATATCCGAGGTGCTGCCAATGTGCTGCCGGCCTAGAAAGAGAAACTGGAACCTGGCCACTGATGCCGATGATGATGATGATGGTGGGGAGTTCGTTGCGCCGCTTCTTTTCCTTTAACAGTAACTAAAATTCTTTGAAAGATGTGGTAGACTCATGACTTTCAATTAGTAATCTTTAAATCTGGTTATAAAAGGTCCATTCAATTCCGTCTTTCAAGTTTGACAGAAATGAGGAATTGTCAATATTAAAAAATACACGAACTTCATTATCAAAAAAATATGTACTAGTTTATGTGTTTTAATGGATTACCTGATTCTTTAATGTATTAGCTAATTCCTTTTTGAATACCTCTCTTAGATAATGGAATACGTTCAAATATATATTTGTGTTTTAAGTTAAGAAATGAGAAAGTTTAAGAAACCGAAAATTGAAAAGTTATAAAATTATTATTTTTTCTAGATTTTTTATCATCTAGAAGAAAGAAAGTTTAAGAAATAAGGTTAATAAAAATATGTGTGTGTACAGCTGACAAGTAGCAGAAGTGAAACAAAGTGTGACAAGGGGTGGGAGGGATTCTAAATTGTGACAATACATTTTATAAATATTATATTCGTTATAATATATTTAAGCTTTAAAACACGAAATTTGAAGTATTAACGAAAAACTGCAAAACATTTCCAACTCGTATCTGTACGAATATATAGTATAGTGTTTAAATGATCAAATATAATGTATTTTATCTCATTCTCTTGCAGGCTTAGTCCTATAGATTTATGTGTTTATCTCTTTTTAGTGTTACTTTTTCGTTTCATCGAGTTTCAAATCAAAACGATTCAGTAGAAGTTTCACTTGAAAAAAAAAGAAAAAAAAATATGACAACAAAAAGCAGTTAAAAACATTATGAAACATTTTTTAAATATTAATTTTTATTTATATTTTTAAGTCTGATTTCTGCACAAATTGCAAGACATGAACACGTCTAATTTTCGGTTTAAAATTCAATTTTGAAATAAATACATTCATTTTGCATTTTATAGTTAGCAATATTATAATTTACAGCCACTCATTCAATCCCATTTGCGTCGTTTCAACAACAGTAATCAGGAGAGAAAAATAAACAAAGACGAATTTCTTTGCATCACAATATTAATAAAGAGAAATTCGCCCTCACTTACGATAGGGAAAAACCTGCTGAATAATTTACCCGACCAACGCTTAGAGGTAGTCGTAAAACGTTACTCGTGAATTCAGTATAGATCTTGAATGTTTGGTCGGACTATAATTCACAGGAGTGAAAATAGGCGATAGTTCTGTCTCATTTCCTCTCCCTCCTCGGAGGATTTTCGCGCTAAGCTTAACTACTGTGTATCGGAGCATAGAATTATTAAAAATGAATTGTGTGCAAAATATTTGAAATTTATAATACATTTTCGATTTTACAAATTCTATTTTCATTCGAATTTATTTACTCTGTGCATTCATTGTTGTGATTTTGCATTGTATGTCAAAATAATGTTGCCATTGTTCAAGATACATTTTACATTAGCGGCGATTTTATTTAATTTGGAAACGGAATCTGGTGAAATCATGAAAAAACAAAATTGCACTCGATAATTATATTGTGACTAAGAGACGATAAAAAATATTAATAATACAATATTTTGAATTTCGGATGCTTAAAACGCACTTTCGACGTTTCTAATAACTACGAAAATTATAAGATTTTGAAATTATTACAACTTTAATGTCTTTTAATTTTTGGTTATAATAAAATGTGTACTTATATTGCTTATAGAAATAACATTTTTAATTGTAGTTGTGTTTCTTAGACCTTTAATTAAAGATATTTGTTTGAGAGGTATATTGGAAGACGAAGGTGTTTTAAGCAAAATCATTAAATTATTAAGTATTTTTGCCAAAACTAAAATACTTTGACCATCTATAATTATATTTGTGACTATATGAGTGTAAATAAAGCCCAAAAACACGAAAAAGTTCGCTCAGTAAGTATGAATTAACTTTATAAGTCATGAAATCCAACTTAGTTTCACGCGATAGTAATTTGGAGTCAATTACTTAAGTCGTAACATACTACATATTAATTTGATAATAATGATTTAATGAAACTAAGTTTTGCTTTGAGCGATAAATCTCATACCAGGGTTTCTAATTTAATCTTTACTTTGAGAACTATTAAATCAGTGTAGATAAAGGAATTTCCGAAATGTTTAAGCGACAAAGTGAAAATGCGATGAACAAGTGTTGCCAGACACTTATACTAATTATCTGAAAGAAAAGCTGTATACATTTTATCAGTGTTTTAATAAATATTGTAAAATTATTCAAAAACTGATTTGAAATATTGTAAATTATAGTGTTATGTAAATATTTAGTGATCGTATAGAATATTTCTGCCATCAGGTCGATGTACAGGGACAATATAATTGTGAATGATGACTTGAAATAATACCACACTTAATACTGTAATTGCAACTACTTTTGAATGAAAAAAATCTTTTGAGAAAGTTCCTGTTTTCGTGCATGCCTGCCTTGGTAGAAATAAAATGTCTTTAGATTAAAAAATTGCGAGGACAAAAAACAAATTAGTCGAATATTTATATAATTTACTTGAAATATATATTACTTGATTTGATGAAAGCTTCTAATATACATTAATAATCCAGCTGCAAAAGAAAATTCTACAAGTATCAAATGATCTGTCTGAACCGACTTTTGAAAACCAAAAAACCACCGGTAATTTGGAGCGTCTGGCAGCACTTGTGCTGGGAATGCGAAATAATCAACCTATTCACACAAAAGCCAACTTAGCTTGGTATCTAAATATTTAGGTAGGATGCCCAATTGTTCGGTGTTCAATGGATAGTGAAAAAGCCCAGTGAAATATGAAACGGGCTTGTATTTTCGACTCAGCTTGCGGTTCACTTATTTTTCAGGTTACATTATAACCCATATAAGCAAATACAGAATTTAAAGTTAATTATAATTAATCGCCATATAAAGTTGTATTTTTTTTCTGTCTTGCCATTTGTTAAGAATTACACAAATATAGTCTTGAAGCTAAATCTATTCGTGAAAATACCACACATCGCTTTTTTTTGCTTTCTTGTCATGTTGTTAAATTATGTTCTGTATGAGACTCTTAAGCCTTGTGGCACTTAGAAGCTGGCGAAGTTAAAGAATTAGATATAACTGGAATTCAAATATCCAAATAAGCCCTAGTACATGTTACAAATGTTATAAATATCATATCATTGGAAATTTGAGTAGCTTCATTATTCTAGCGCGAAATCATGGCTGTGTTCGAAGGGTGTGCTTTCCGAGTTTTCTAAGCAGATTAAATAAGTTATTTTTCCGAAAAATCAAAATTCGTTATTTATGGCTTCATTGCCTCTGTCTTGTTTTAATACTTTCCTTAATTTAGTTTAGGGAGTTGCCTAGAAGAAATCGCTCTAAGCGATAAGACCGCCCTTTGTAACAATTATTGTAGGTAGTTTTAATTTTTTGTGAACATTAAAGTGTTTGTATTCATTTATTCATTCATTTAACAATTTGTATAATTGTAGATAAATATAAAATTATTTGGGTATAGGTAGTATAAAGGAAATTTCGAAAATATCGAAAAATTGCCATAAAAACTGAATAATGAAAAAAACAACCAATTTTGGTAATCTTTACATAAAATAGATTTATTAATAGGGTTTTTCGAGTGGAGCTACAAACAAAAATTATAGACTTGTATCTTTCGAGAATTGGCGTGTCCCAAAAAAAGTGTCAAAAAAGGCCTGAATATAGCATATATTTTTTATTAATTTATGTGTGCAACTTTAGAAGTGAAGCCACATCCAATTTTCCAATTCTTATAAAGGTATATAAAACATAAAACAACGTGGAAAAAGATAATATTTTGAGCTTTTAAAAATATCTATTTAGCCCTCACAGGCGAATGAGCACAAATAATTCACCGGCCGACCCGTCTCACTCATTGCTCAAATTTTGGCAACCCTCCGCGAGGGTGAGTGAAAGGGAGGATTGTATCAAGACACCCCCATAGAGTACGCGCTATGAGGGGTCCACAGAGAATTTAAGGTTAGTGGACATGTAGGCATATAGACGGGAACACGACAACGCGGTTGTCTAATTTAGTTATTTGTCGTGCTTATTTTTCGTGCGTCAAGTCATAGTTCGCTGTTGTACTGTGCTTTAGTGTAGTTAAGATAATATAATCAAGTGTACAGTTTAATAAAAATAAAAACAAAAAAATATAAAAAAAATATCGATCGATATATATTATAATAGTGATAACTTTAGATTGAGAATTTGATTTTATTTTCGCAGTGAAATACAAATAAATAATAACGTGTGTGTAAGTGTCGTTGGATGGTTTGTTGGTAAACACTTCGGCGTGTGACTGTGGGTAAACATTAGCGACAAACATAACACTTTTCCGACGAGTAAAATAGCGAATTCACTACACATTTGTCAATAGCATAATTTAAATCAAACAATTTATTATAAACGCTCAATTTCTGTAACGATTTGTACAAATATAATTAGTGCCAAATATTCTAAATTAATTTGTTTAAGTGTATTTACTAAATTTATTAATATTAAAGTTATATAAGAATAAAAGTGCAATTCGAGTTTTAGGTTACGTTATTTGTTTATTATTAAGTGAACGCGAAGGCGGGAAATCCGCGCGAGGGTCGACTACATTTACTATAGCGATCGATAATATTACGCATTACGGGGTGACTGAGAAGAACTCACACAAACGTCCGCCACCCTCCGCCTACTACCACGAAAACGAAAGTAAATAGCGCTTTAAAAACGAATTTATAGTATAAGACATTGGAGTACAAAAATACTGTGATTTCTGTGTTCACATCTGTGATAACTTTAATTATGCTTGTTGGTAACATTAATCCGATGTTGTTCGGATATAACATGCAGAGCCCACAAATGCCGGTTAGGCCCACAATTGGGGTAACCACCGTCCAGGGTAGTGAGAAGCGTGCCTCGCCCCAGACTCCATCGGAGAGGACTGGGGCGCCACCTGCTGCTGGGAAGGATGCCGTCAAACTCTTCATTGGACAGATACCGAGGCATTTGGAAGAAGACGATCTTCGGCCGATGTTCGAAGAGTTCGGGAAGATTTACGAACTCACCGTACTTAAAGATAAACACACTGGAATGCATAAAGGTATATATACATTTTTATTTCTGAACATAGTAGACAGTAGTACACCTGAGGGGAAATTGCCATCATCGCCTATATGGAAATTTGCAATACCAGCGATACTACCGACGTGTTGCCGGCTTCGAAGAAATTTTATTACTTCTCGAAGATTTAGTGACAGTATGTATTAAGTTCAGGATAAATTGTTATAAATGTTATATTGATGTAAACGGTGTGAAGCGTAGGAAGTCTTCAATGAAGCAACTTTTCTCGAAATATTGCGTATATTATAATAATTTACAATTTTTAACCAAATCTTGCATCCGCGTACAAAGGTTCGTTTTTCGTTCGGTAATAGATTTCGAATAATGGCGGTTGGCCGTAGACAAAGAGCGTTTGTCATAGGCAATTTTTGATATGGCGTGTACACACCGGCGCGAGCGTACTGATTTCATACTCGGCTGGACCGGTGTGTACTTTTCTTTGATAAATCGTGCCGTGACACGGGGTGATATGAGTTATGACTGTTTTCAAATTTGAGCCGTCACTGTCTGTAAGGAATACAAAATAGAAAAAATACTTATTGCGTACAGGTAATGATAATGTCCATTAGCTATTAATTAATGCTATTTTTCAGGGTGTATCACTTTTTTTTAATGTGTACAGTCTTACAGGTTAATAAACTGTCACGTCACATATCTGTTTGGAAACTTATGCTTAAAAATAAATTTGATTGATTAAATAAAAATGATTATATGATGATATTTTCTGGTATTTGTATTTTTCGACGACTTGCTTGCTGTACTCCTGGTATTATCAGTGTCATGTTGTTGAAGAGAAAATTTTAAAACTTAATCTTAAAACTGGTTCGCTTTAAATTGGAGCGTATATAATTAGTCAATTCTAAAGAAAATTGTTTTTTGTAATTTATAAAATAAACTTAAATGAGTCACCTGTAAAATATAATAATAATGATATTAGTTCATAAATTCACACTACCGGCGACTCATTTTGGAGAAATAAACTGTATAACCGGCTCGCTTGTCTAAGCCGGATTAGAGCGTTACACAAATTAGTAATTTCGATGTCGGTTTTCTCGCAATATTTAAATAGATATTTCAGTCTTCTGGGGTATTAATGTTACCTTAGGATACATCTTTAAATAATTTTATTTACTTTTTGACAGGTAGCGATTATATTCACTTCCAGTAATAAAAAATATTTATTACTTAAAGAAAAGACTAATACTACGTATGAAAATGAATCTACATAGTAACTAAAAATGATCTAAAGAATACTGATAATCAATTAAATGATTCTAAAATAGGAAAAAAAATCTGTTTCAAACTATCGGTCTAAATACAAGGTCTGTAAAGAAAGATTGTATCGTGTTCTCCATCCATCGTTCCTATAGTGACGTATATGAATATAGATATATACACAGATACAGACACACACACACATTCTATTCAGCTATTGTTCCTTTGGTCAAGTAAAAAAATAACGGATAATCGTCAGTTTTACAGGATCCTTCAGTTTTCATGGACCGACATCCAGTGGTGGGTAGGTCCATGTACGATTTGGAGCTGTATCCCGAAATACATCCGTGTTTAAAGACGCAAATTCAAGTCCCGTGTTCGTAACACCTACATGGGTCCGGCTAAGCAAAGTATGCAGTAGACTATGGAGTATATTGATTCGTTAAAATGAAATCTATTTAGGTCATTTCTAATTGTCTGCAATCGAATGAGTGTGTGTGTGGATCCGTGTTTTGTGGTCCCGGGTAAGGTTGCCGCTACTGTCGGACCGGTATTCGAATTGGTGTTAATTGTACGTCCATTAATAATGCGACGGTTGCAGGACCAAGGATTCGTATCCATCCGGACCTACCCACCTCTACTGACATCCATTCAGTACATATATTTATGTCGCCGCTATATTGAGAGAAACAATAATAAAACTAAGATTTAATGTTTGAAGGTTTTTTATTTCTTCATTTGGACATAAAACTTTGTTTTCTTCAAATCTGTATAGTAAGAACAATAAATACACCGCTTGAGTCACGTCATGTGAATATTATACAAATGGAGTTCTAAGAGACGGTCTATACATTTTCGTACATTGTCAATATCTAAACATTGATGAATTTAACTTATATAAAATGTATTCTAATAAGTCGTAAGTACCTAAGGAAAGGGACCCTGGGCGTCAAAGCGAACGCTCCCACGCACTCGGGACTTAACGCTCTGATGATGATGAATCCTTAGTACCTAAGGATCTTTTATAACAAATATTCTATGTCCAGCTCCGATCTTTTATGTATTCATATAAAAAATTAAAAAATAAAATAAAAAGGGAATGAATTAATTTTCCCAAGAAGTTAATTTTCACACATATGTATAAAATTTGGAAAATAATATATTTTATTTAAAATAAAATCTTGCAGATTACTCATTAAAAGTCATGAATTAAAGAAGAAAAAGTTATGTAACGGATTCCCCATAAACATGTTTTTATGACTTTTTAAATTGCTAGTGTTTTTAATAATAATTTTAAAACAATAGATAACAAATATATTGTTTGAATAACTTCTGAAAAAGCTCAGTAGTAATCGCATTACTATCATTTAGTGCGGACGGCTAGAAAATGATCAGGCCTAGCGCAAATGTTGCTTTATATAAGGTATGCCGCTCAGACATGATACAGGGAAAACATTAGGAGCACGACCACGACCTCAGACATTCGTAGCACTTCATATGAATGGAGGAGTGGGTCGCGGTCTTTTATCATGTGTCTCAGTCGCCTGTCTCGGTAGCATACCTTTAAAGTTATGGATGGATAACATGTCCTTAAATCGTAAAAATATAACTTGATATTATTGCGTGCCTCTCGTCACAGTTGCGACGACGACGTGGTGCTTTTATCAAACGCAACACAGTTTACAATGTCTCTGTAGAAAATGCTTTGAAGCTCGTTCATTTACTTTCTTATTTCAGTGTGGTTGAAACTTTCTACGGTTGACAAACACCACTAGAGAAATTAATGAGTAAAAGTTTAATCAACTCTGTTTATTTACTAATAAGGTAAGTTACGAAATTATGGTAGTTTTCGCCATCATTGGTAAATTGTAATACATTTCTGGGATTAGCTCTATGACCACAGATAGTTTCGTGCAAATTCTTTTAATGAAACTATTCACTGATGAACCTATAAATGTTTTATTTTTTCCGATATTATTTAATCTCTAAAGCAGGGATAAGAGAGAAGGAAAGGACTTCAGGATAGGTCGTCTCATCAGATAAGGTAAGAATGGTGCGGGCTTTGCATCGCCAAAAATATCTTCCGCGTGATCTTTTCTTCACGTCTTGCTGTGCCTTCGACAATGGACCAGCTGGTACGGCACAGCACACAACCTTCCAGCACGCGGATTAATATAAGCGGGTGTAGAATGAAGCAACCGCGCGATCAGCGGTCGAACGTATACTATGTCCACAGAGTATTTTAATATAATAGGAGACCTATGTCGCAATACATAGTGACAGATGCGGCGAAAAGAAAAAGAAAACAAAGAGGCAAGGACCAAATAGCTCGGCATCAATATGTCTTACTTTACATCTATATATCTATATATATATTATTATATTTTATATTATATTATTATATATAATAAAATTGTAGAGGTCAAATTTCTGTACAATTCAAAAAAATGCTAAAAACCGAGTCAGGGGGATGTAAGAAGTGAAATAGAACTAATTTGTTTTTTTTTTTAATTTTTTGTTTCTCTGTTTGTCTGTCTGTTTGTAACGGCTAATCTTCGAAACGACTAGACCGATTAAAATGAAATTTTGTATGTTGGCAGCTTATATCCCTGGTCAACATATAGGATACTTTTGATCCCGAAAAATTAAAGAGTTCCCGTGGGATAGTTAGAAAGCTTTAATTTCTTAAACAGATTAAAAGTAATTTCTCTGCAAAGTAACATAATAGAAGCGGATAATTTGACAGGGTGTGGTGTCAGTGAGAGAGTTTTGTCTTATAATTATATATAATATATAAAGCAGATAAGTTTGTTTCTTTGTTTGTTTGCTTGAACGCGCTAATCTCAGGAACTACTGGTCTGATTTGAATTTTTTTTTCAGTGTTAGATAGCCCATTTATTAATGAAGGTTACAGGCTATAAACTATCACGCTAAGAGCAATAGGAGCGGAGCACCAATGAAGAATGTTTCAATATCGCGGGTGTTTTTTAACTTCCTTACCACGTGTATGAAGTCACGGGCAGAAGCTAATCTTATAGATAGATAGATAGATAACACTTTATTGCTCACCAAAAAACAAGTACAAAAACAAAATGCATAATTACAATACTTCTTGGCAAAACAACAGGCGGCCTTATCGCTAAAAGCGATCTCTTCCAGGCAACCTAGCTTAAAAGAAATTATTAACTAATCTGGCGATGTAGGTGGAGCAGAAAAATATAGGACTGTACAATTTAAATATACATACTTACAATATTTTATAAATTTAATACATATATAAATATATATAAAAACCTTATATATAAAAAATCTTATATATAAAAACGAATCGCAAAATGTGTTGGTAAGCGCATAACTTGAGAACGACTTTACCGATTTTGATGAAATATTGTGTGTGTGTTTGAGTGGGTCCCGGGATGGTTTAAAACCACAATTGGAACAGGTAGATGGCGCTGAGATCGGGTTCTAGAATCCTCCTAATCACTGGGAGCGATTCGGGTGATTTTGTTTTTGTGTCATGAAACAAAGTCTTTTAGGAATTCAGAAAATATGGCGGTACGAAGTTCGCCGGGTCAGCTAGTCTACCATATGTAAACAGTCAAACAATGCTAACGGTGAAAGAGAATATCATTATGAAACTTGCACATTAAGGTAACTGATGTACCGAATCCGCCAAGCCGCTTTAGAAAAGCATCCGTTCACTAAAAAAATTGGGAGGCCCGAGCTCAGCAGCGGGACGTTTACGGGTTGTTATTAAATAAGAAAAGAAAGACATCGACTGTCTTTTATCACCTTCGCATTAAACTTACCAATAAAAGGCCGGTTCCTATATACTAGTTCGTAAGTTTTTCTGTAATGGTGTACAATAAAGTGTTATCTATCTATCTATCTATCTATCTATTACCGTTCAAAATTTGTACCGGTTAAAATTTGACATAAGGTATGGACCTTACTTGTATGGACAAGTAATGCTAAAATTTAACTGATGTAAAATGTAGGAACCGGCCAATAGTTATGAGGCTTCTCGATTCGCTTTGGATAAGTATATCCAGTCCATTCTCCAAACATCGGGAGGTAGGAACTAACTAAGGGAGGGATGTTTACGGGCTTATACATATTGTTACGAGCTGCAGGACTCGAATTAAAATGCCGTTGGAATTACTATAGAATTTATTAGAACTATACAAACACGTATAACACAGATACAAATATAACTGGACGCAACCAGTACAAATGCACAATTAAATAACACGCGTAAAGTCCGTCACTAAAAGCTTATCGAATGTACATCTTGCTCGTATTGTAATCCTCGCTTGACTGCCTCTCCTCCCGTTCGGGCATCGTTTTATACTAGACTGTACAATACAACAATCGACCGCGTGCACTGAAGTTTCCGAGAAACCGTAATCTGCATACATACATCTGCTACATAGAAAGACTCATACAATTGCAAAAGACCAACCTATTACCAATCTACTACAAAAAGTAATATTTCTAAGTTAATAACAGATTTCATCTATCACGGTTTCCACAAAATAACAAGTTTTTATGTCGCCTTTTCACTTTTATAAGGTTCGCGACCATGTAATATTTCAGGCTTTTACAATTTTTGCGTGCTTTTTGTTTGTACAGCAACACGCGAACTGTTTTGACGGTGGCGAGTGAAAAATTTGTCGCGTCAAGTTTTTTTTGGTTGTTGCAACATGTCGAATATACTCTGGTATGTGGTTGGATCTTTGTAATGTTGTCGCAACATTGGTTTTTGTGGTGTTGGAACTTATGTAAACAATGCGTTGCGTCTTTAATTATGATGTATTTCTGAGTGTGATTTTAGTAATGTTTTGTATCTATTTTGGTTCTCTTATCAGCGATATAATTACATAGAATAGAATATTCTTTATTGTTCACAAGAAAATAATACACGTGAGTTAACAATCAGTTAACTAATAGAATCGGCTGTCTTATCGCTAGCAGCGATTTCTTCCAGACACGGCCCACCTAATGGTAAGCGGTCACCATCGCCTATGGACATTGGCACCACCAAAGACGTTACACATGCGCTGCTGCTCTCTTGAGGGTGTCTGAAACCTGGCCACTAAAGCCGGAACACAACTCACGGTTGTTATGGCGGCATACTGTGAACCAATACATAATAACTTTAACATTATCTAATGATTGACACTTGACATCTTTGTCTTCCGTGATCATGGCTATTGAAAAGTGGCCGAAACATCGAGATAAAATTTCGTGCTTAAAACCGCTAACACGTAGTATATTATTTATGTTATTTAAGACAAAGATAATGTCGCAGATTTTAATGTGCTCTAATTTGCAAACCAAGAACTCTAAAAACAACATGTGACAACAAACAACAAATTTGTACTCTCAAAGTTGTACTAGTGGCTGAAAAATTATAACAATAAATATATAATAATAGCAGCCCATAAATGTCCTGGGCTCGGGCCTCCCGTTATAGGGAATCGGATAGTATACCCGCCATGCTAGGCCAGGTAGGACTCATTGATTATCTCAATGTGCAGGTTGCATCACGATGTTTTTCTTCACCGTTAGCACGTGGTTATTGTAACAATATGCACATTAGGTCAGAAAACTGCCTCAGTGTTGCATGTGTTCCGGCCAAGATCGAACCCACGCTGTTTCATTATGAAACGCGTGCGCTATCCATTACGCTACCACGACTGAAAAATTAAGAGTTGAGAAAATTAAGGTGGTAGGGCAAAATGGGCATGTAATTACAGCGGGCGTATGTTAAAATAAAGGAGTATGGTAGCAAAAGACATATTGTTCCGAGTCCAAACTCTAATAAGGTGAAAGAAAATAGGGTAATTATTGTTATATAATCATAGTTAGATATATAGATAACACTTGTACACCATTACAGGAAAACTTACGAACTAGTGTTATTCTAATTGTGTACAACGGGCGGTCTTATCGCTAAAAAGCGATCTCTTCCAGACAACCTGTGGCAAGAATATTGCTGATTAGAAGTGGCGATGGTGGTATACATATTTATTGTACGATTACTTACATTTTAATAATTAATATATAACTATGCTATATATAGATATAAGTTATATACATATACAAGATATGGTGATAATATGCAAATATTTAAACATAATAAATATATAACCCAATGGAATATAATATCTACTAATTATATAAAATTACATATCATTATATTGCAGATAGAATTTCCTGACCATGTTCTTAAATGTTATTAGAGATTTTGCTTGTATGACAGCAGCAGGCAATGTATTCCAAAGTTAGACAGCCTTAACCGTGAAAGAATTATTGAAGAACGTTGTATTATGGAATAATAAGTCATAAGTCTATGTAGACTGGAAGGCGTAAATTGTGATCATAATACATAATAGAAGCATAACTTTCTCAGCTTCGAAATAGATCTGACTGTTTTGTCTGTGTCGCATATTTTTATTGTACACTGAATAAAAGTAACAAATCATAAAGCAACCTATTCTGAAGGTTCCCGTGCCGCCGACAATAGCGTCCCTTATCGCCACGACCATTATTAAATTTTATGCCCCACTCCTCAACAATACAACGCCCACTTATTGTAATGATACTGTTTAAATATTAATAACTGTAATGGCACATTCTACAACAGCTGTTCGATTACATAATTCCTTGAATTTTTCACAAGGGGGAAATATTATTCGAATGATAGAGTCGAGTTTAGAATTGGAGTTTGTGTGGAACTTATAATTATTCACCATAAAACTACATTTTAACGTTTTAGACGCGGTGCTTTAATTTATTTTTATTCCGACGTTACGGTCCTTTTTTAGTCGCTCTGATTACGGAAGACAAATATGTCAAGAGTTGATGCGTACTGTTGAAGTTATTATTTAGCCTGCCCCCAACTTGTTCATTTTAATTATTTTATATTTAAATTGTGTTTGTGGTTATTATTTACTCTATGAGAGCCTAATCTAATTTGAAATTTATTCATTGACACTTTCATCTCCGTCTTCCGTGATCAAGGCTACCGAAAAGTGGCCGAAATGTCGGAATAAAAATCAACGTACCGTGCTGAAATCCGTTGAAACGTACCATGCTAAGAGTTGAAAGAATTTCTGCATTCTAATTAGCCAGCCGCACAAACACTTAGACGTCACGACTACAGACGCCGCTATGTTTCTTTCTTTTGTACTTAATTTCAAACGTAGAAGATAATTATAAGATTAAAACAAGAAATTCAACGAATGCAATTAAAGTGTTATTTAATGTACTATTATTCAACTTAGAGTGTGAACTTTCAATTAAATTTGCACATTAGTTAAATTATTGTTACGAGTTACGCAGGATTCGAATTAAAACGCCGTAGGAATTACCAAAGAATTTATTAGAATTCTACACACACGTATAACACAGGTACAAATATACCTGGGCGCAACCAGTACAAACTGCACAATTCGATAACACGCGCAAAGTCCGTCAATATATAGCTTATTGAATGTACTTCTTGCTCGTATCGTAATCCTCGCTTGACTGCCTTACGCCTCCGTTCGGGCATTGTTTTATATTAACTATACAATACAACACTCGACCGCGTGGAGTGGATTTTTCCAAGAAAACGTAATCTGCACACGTGCGGCCATAAACGAGTACAATAACAATAGGCTATTGTCCAATTGAAAATTTTAAACACAATGTAAACAAAAGAAGTCCAAATGCGGGAAGGTAATAAAATGCGCTTTATGACAGGCAGGTGTGCATTCGCTTTTTGTCGGTATGTAACATTATATTAAGACGTACGTGCTAGAGCTATGCTGGAATAATAATCATATTTACAGCTCTTATGGCAGGCTCGAACCATGTGATACCACGATCTCACCAAATATTAGCCTTGCGCTAGTTGTGATTTTTTTATTTTTTATTGCATGAGTTTATCAGACAGGCAGCAAGCCCACTTGATGGATAGCGCCTATAGACATTTGCAACACCAAAGGTATTACAAATGCGCCGCTGATCTCTTAAATAAGACTAAAATCTGATTACTAATGCCGGAAAACTAATCAAGGTTGTTATGGTGGCCAACTCTACACCAGCGGTGGTAGCCATCCAGTCGGGCAAATGCCCTACCACCTGGCTACCACCTGTTTCGTGCGATAAGTGAGACTTCCGATGGCCCACTTCCACTTCCCCCTATCTCATCCCTCTATATCCCCTCTATACGTACATGTCCTCTATATCCCATCCTAAAGACTTGCAACGCTTCCTTCCAGTTAGCTTCGCACCTGGCGTTGCAAATATATATAGGCAGCGGTAATAAACATTTTCCATTAGCAGTGCCTGTCTGTTTTCCAAATTCGGAACAAGAAAATTATGTTAAATTACAAACATAATTAGACAATATGAATACATATTTGTGGCGTCTGGTGTCGAAACTCTAGAGCCATGGGATCCTGAAACCTATCGGTTTTATCTAGATCTATCATCGCGTTTGATAGAAGTCTGAAATGACCAAAAGGCTGGGCTGTACTTGGGGTAACGCATTGGCGTTGTTTTCCAGCGCGGAAATGCGTCCAGCGTTTTGGGCACGTTCCCAACCGACAGTGATTTGGGAACTATATATACCTATATATAGTTATGTGTCGCAGAACGGCCTCGCTCTCACGACATCTTCTTTAGTTATTGCAGGTTTAGTGGGCGTCATCAGGATAAAATGCGAGCATAAAACACAATAGCCACGGTTTATACACTTTTAATTTAGATTTGATCTACATTATGACATAGTTTAGACCGAGCAGCGGGTTCAGGGCACCCGCTCATACTTCCAGCTTCAATACTTTCTTTAAAATACTCCATGGTCCAACTCGACATGTTGCCACCAACCAAATGTGTCACAAAAACTCCTCAGTCTACCCAAGTAGATATTACTCAAAGTATAGAGGGCGCTGACCCCGCTCCGCCATATGCTCTGCTCTGATTGGTCGTTTATTAAATTACAATATTCATAACTTTTATTAGGTTAGAAAGATCTTTAAGTTATAGAAACATTCAACAAATCAAATTAAATTACATTAAGAATTTTAGAAGTAATTAAAATGTAAACAAATGATATTGTGCGTTATACATCCAGTCAACGATACGTCCAATTAAAGCTTCCCTCCGACATATATATATATATATATATATATATAATTTGTTTTTTTTTGTTATTAGGACTGAATAACTTAATTTAAACACGCTTAAGTATTGTGTGTAAATGTATGCTGTCACTAAAAAGATAGATAGATAGATAAAATCTAGTAATTAATAATGCGAAAAATAGACTAAAATATTTCATACACATTCCCATTTCTGAATTTCGTAGTAAGCTCAAAAATGACTTCCTATCCGCTTTAAAAGTTCCTATTTGAAGGAACGCTATGAGTCCTTTCAAGAAAGTAGTACAAGGCTCGTAAGATCATCAGCAAATCTGCGACTAATGACGACAATACATTCTACGCAATTTGGTCAGAAATATTTTACTGTGCAGGCTTTAAGGTTGTGGAATGCATTGCCAACGAGCGTCAGAAATGTAAAGTCACTTAGGTATATCTATTAATAAATTCTTCAAAAATCGTTATCTAAATTTATAAACAGTTATTTATGTTTGTGTCTGTTCATATACTTGTATTTTTATTTACTATTAATACATGTATATATGATAGTATATATTTTAAACTATACGCACTGAATACCGACTCCTTATTAGAAATGTGAAATTATCTCCAGGTTGTCTAGCAGAAATTGCTGTTAGCGATAAGACCACCGATTGTACTATTTAAACGATTGTGAACTTATGTGTATTATTTCCTTACGTGCAATAAAGAATATTCTATTCTATTCTACAATATAATCTCGTACAAGGAGGTAAACTTAACATGTATTCTGCCTATTATCCCTTAAAACGATAAGTCGAATACTGAGCCTAGCTCATCAGAAAAACTTTTAATTATAGACAGTTCGATATTAAGAAAAGCAAGGTTCTTACACAGTATAAACGTTACACGAAGGCCTTTTAGAATATTCTTTCCGCTCTATAAATTTCGCTATCAAAATGCAAATTTTGTGAGCGCGAAGTAACTTTTTTATTTTCATAGGCTTTGATGTAAAACACAATCGGGTTGATTGCATCAGAAGGCCAAAGGGAGATGGTACCAATTTTATTTTAGATTCAAATTAATGGGTAGCTCGTTTGCTACACTTGTTTAACTTTTTTGGGTCTTGTGAATGAGGAAAAACATTTTTCCAACACTGATTTTGGAAACTACATGAATTACTTAATAAAGTATAGAGAAGTTTTACATCCTCTCTATACTTTATTAAGTAATTCATGTAGTTTACAAAATTAATTGTTTAGATGAAATGTATCATAACTTTTATATATTTTACACGAATATACTTGGAAGTTTCTGTGCCACATTCGAGTGTGTTTTGTGCATATAAATGTAGGCACATTGAAAAATAAATGGAAAAAATAATAAATAACTCAGCCGTGACTACACTTATGTATTACTACATAAGTCTTTATATTTGAGTTACATCCATTTATTTGCTAGGTTTTTTTTACGGATATTCTTCGAATACTTACCTTTTACTAGAAGAATTTTACATTGATCGATTTAAACGGTTGTTAAAAGTTGAAGACTTTTTAATATATTTTCAGTTAACGAACGAATAGGCCAGTTCAAAGAATACCCACCGTTCGTGTTAAAGCGCAAAATAAACCAAAAAACTTCGACCATCAAGTTTTCCGCTCGGCGGGATGAAAACGGCAGCGTGCGTAAACCTGTATAGGCGTACATTGGATTTTTAATATAAAGTCACTTTAAAATAGATTTTATTGAAAGTGCCTTGTATTGGCGTTGAACTATTTTTGAATTTTTGAAAATACTACGTACAATTTTGTTTTAGTAACTATTTTGAAATTAACATAGTTTTAAATAAAAATTATGTCAATTTATTAAACTAAAACATTATAAACGAATACAATAAAAAAACGAAGTCCATAATCCTTCAAGATTTTAAGTAGAATAGTGAGACCAGATCACCGTGTTCTATGGGCAAGGTGCCCACAAGGCTGACTACATTCCTCGCTGGATCACTATACTGATTCGTTCTCCAAGGTAGGCACCAGTCCTCTTATCAACTAAAGAGGGAATCATTGTGAGATAAACTACATACACGTGTGAGATTTTTTAGCTAGACAACGTGTTGCTGCTTCTTTTCCTTAAACAGAGATAATAGGTTGCGAAAAAGGTAAAGTGTATATAGAATAGGAAGTACATGTAAATTAAAACATCAAAAATATCTCCAGTGGAACTTATTATGAATAAATGAATTACCTATGCATTTGAATTTATCAATGTGTGAAACCCATCAGCCTGCTTAGTGTGCTAAGTATACCGTCGGTTATCTAAACATGAAGAGATTAAAGTCATACTTAATATCGTACATAACATTATTGTAAACTTATGTCTTTGGACTGTGAATTCCTCTTATTTCGAAACTGAGCTACTTATGTAATAACAAAATACCTGCCATTCCAGTGATCCTTGATTCAACTCTCACCGATGACCTTTAGTAGGTTATCGCTCCATGGTCATCTAACATTGAATTTATAGACAAGTTTTCTAGATAGAAATACCAGATACAAAATACTTATCATCGCCTATAGATTCGGAACACTTGGAGTGTTACTACCGTGCTGCTGGCCTGGAATTAATTTTATGTCATTTTTGTTTGTCATGCTTTCGGAAAATCTCAACTGCTAGTATGTATCTCTGTGGGTTACCAGCCACTGCCTTGTTTTGTTTAATTGTAATTTTTAATTCCAGGTTCTATATTCAGAGTAGGATTATTTGGTAGATGAGAAGTATTTATAATATCCTATATACATTACAATACCAGCCACTCCAAATCTAACGTTGCGTAAATTTAATTAAAATACAGATTTCTCTAATATCAGCCTAAAACTGCTCCCCCTGAAAATGGGGAGACTGAGCCCAGGAGTGGAACGTTTTATACACTGGTACTATAATTACTTATGCATTGAGGGCTGATTTCCAGATTTCTATATAAGGCTACTTTAACTACTAACGGTCTTATTCATATTAATTTATAAGAAAATTCGAAGCCTTCTTTAAGAACCATAAACAATCCTTCAAACTTACTTTAACTCAATATGAATAAACCGTAATTCACCATGTTTCCCGTTCGATAATATATCTTTTATAAGATAAAATGTGTACCTATGTTGAACGGAACACGGAAATCAACGAACAGCCAGTGCATTTCCATTCATTAACATTTTTTGTATAACATTAAACATTAAATAAACAGTATAATTAAATAAATATTTTTAACCGCCTTCAAAATGGAGGAGGTTCTCAACTTGATTGGATTTTTTTTCTTTTTTTATGTTTGTACACCGATTATGCAGACATTTATGATCAGATTTACGTGATTCTTCTTTAGTTTGATGCGGAATAGTTGCCATTTGGTCGCCTTAAAAATTTAACATAGTTTGGCCCAGTAGTTTTTTTATGAACATTTTTTTATGATTTTTTTACGTGGACGATGTAATTGTGTATGGCAAGATGTTTGTAAATCTCTCTAACATAAAGGGCGGTTTTATATGTGCGTATAAGCTCGTTTTCGGAAGCGCATGTAGGCGCGTATAGGCGCGCCTTTTGCCACTCGCGCATTTTTTTTCCGTTACCGTTGCTTGGGACCTATATTTGATAAAATATACATAATTAATTAGGTTAATTATATATTTACTCAACAATTAAAAAATAAATAATTAACCGACTTCTTCCTTCCTTCTACAACATCTTGATGTATTTTTTAGTTTTTATTATCAAGTTATTTTATACTACTTTTTAGGTTTTGAAGTCGGTTTTTAAAAGAAGTTTGTTTTACATTACAAAATTTACCCAATGCAACCTCGTTACCTTTACACTATAAATTGTAAAGGTATATCTCTAAAGAGCTAGTATATAATCGATCAATTGATGAGCACTCACATTATATCTCTACTATAGTATCTATGTATAATGGCATCCACATGCGATGGTTAGTAATTAAGTAAGGCGGGGGGCCTGATTGACGGCCGCTTGATTGCGTTTGATCCGACCTACCCCGTGATATTTGTCATTCTTGTTTGTTTGACTATGTAGGCTAATATAAGGATTGAGTTAAACTTGATCAATATTTAAATTGATCTTATGAATCTTGATGAGACAGAGAGAGATGATACTTTATTGTAAAACATTACAGAAAGCACAGAAAATATTATAGCATAAAAGTATATGATGCCTACAATACTTGACATATATATAATCAAACTTGGTTCTAAGCACATGTAAAAATTATGTTAATATATATTTTACACTTACTTGTAAACTATAGCGTATATACATTCAGACACTATTTTTTTTTTGTAATCCTGATGGAAAGTGGTCACCGTCGCTCATGACCATTTTGCAACACCAAAGGTGCTACTAATGTACTGATTGACTCGTAGATGAGACTGGAACCTGGCCACTAATGTCGGAACACAACTGAAGGTTGTTATGGCGGTACGCTCCAGACCTAGTGTGGTAGCCATCCAGAGGGGTAAATACCCTGCCCGACTATGGATTTTTTATATATATTATTTAATGAATTTATATAAAAAACTAGGGGTTCCGGCAGACGTTGTCCTGCCCTGAAAAAACAAATCTAGGGTCTGATGCCAACTCCACTTACCAGTTCCAATTGTGAATCTAAATAATTCGGGAACCCAATCATACACCCAATTTTTTTTATCAAAATCGGTAAAGTCGTTCTCAAGTTATGCGCGTATATACATTTCTATGATTAATTTTTATTTACATAAATAGATAAATAAAAAATATATAAGAAGGATTATCCGTGCAGGAACTGAGAAAGAATATAATTTTCTGCGGCCGGGCGGCCTGTCGTAAGAGGCGACTAAACAACCCACAGCCAGGTGGTAGGGCATTTGCTCGACTGGATGGCTACCACCACTGGTCTAAAGTATGTCGCCATAACAACCTTGAGTTGTGTTCCGGCATTAGTGAGCAGGCTCCTGTCTCCCTTAAGAGCAGCAGCGAATTTGTAGCACCTTTGGTGTTGCAAATGTCCATAGGCGATGGTAACCGCTTCCCATCAAGTAGGGCGTCTGCGTGTCTGCTGAACTCCTGCAATAAAAAAATGACTATCTTGATTACAGCTCATTGATCGCGTTCGATCGGTTTGATACCACGCACTCACGGAATATAATATATATATATATGTCGCAGAACACCTCGTTCTCACGACATCTTTAGTTATTTCAGGTTTAGTGGGCGTCATCAGGATGAAATGCGAGCATAAAACACAATAGCCACGGTTTATACACTTTTAATTTAGATTTGATCAACATTATGACATAGTTTAGACCGAGCAGCGGGTTCAGGGCACCCGCTCATACTTCTAACTTAAAACACTTTCTTTAAAATACTCTAAGGTCCAACTCGACCTGCTGCCATCAACTCAATGTGCCACAAAAACTCCTCCGTCTACCGAAGTAGATACTACTCAAGTATAGAGGGCGCGTCTGACCCCGCACAAGACATGCTCTGCTCTCATTGGTCGTTTATTAAATTACAATATTCATAACTTTTATTAGTTTAGAACGATCTTTAAGTTATAGAAACATTTAACAAATCAAATTAAATTACATTAAGAATTTTAGAAGTAATTAAAATGTAAACCAATGATATTGTGCGTTATACATCCAAAGAATAAATCCATCCAATTATAGCTTCCCTCCGACATATATATATTAATTTTCGTGCGAGGAGTGATACTTCCAATGGCCCCCTTTCCCCTCTCTCTATGTCATCTCCTTCATCACCTTCCAAAGGATGCAGACACCTTGGCGTTGTGAACGCCTATAGGCGACGGTAACCACTTTCCATAAGCTGGGCCGTCTGCCTGTTTGCCAGCTTCGCAATAAGAAATAACATTCGTAAAAACTACATTTAAAAACGTATTCATTACATTTTGTTTGAGTCGAGAAAAATCTAATATTTACTCTACCATGACAGGGTTATTCAACTTGATCGTAGCAGCGTGCTACGGACTACGACGTAGCAGATAGACGTTTATTTTGGCTTACTTTATAATATGACACGTTGTGATCTTCTCATATTATTTTTAACACGTCATATAGAGGAAACTGTACCAGTGTTGGCATCCCAGTATAATAATGGGCACTCTATTATTTCATTGAAATCATTAATAAATCTTAATAATATTTTTATTTTTAGTACAGATAAAAAATATATGTGTGGATTTTTAATATCTTGATTAAATTGACTGGGTGCCAATCGGGGTATAGTCTACCCTTTACGTAGTTAGTTTCCCGTCAGGACGACATAAGAGTAGGTAGATTTATTTCACCAGATTCACTATTAAATGAAAAATACAATTTGAGATTAAATTAGGTTAGAGCACATTTCAGTCTTCAGCCAAATATTAGGGAATGATCTAGAAAAGGTGAAAAGTTGGTAACGTAATATAAGGTTCATTCTAGACCAAATTTATTCACAATTATTTGGCAGTATGCTATCCATAAAGACGCATTATCATTGAGTATACATAAATTAAAATTAATATTAGCCCGTGTATATTTCACTCCTGGTACTAACTGTATAATTGGAAAACTGACGATTATAACAAGCCTGTGAAAGGCAAAGCTTTTTTAATACATCAGCATATGTACATACAGCAGCAATATACATGTTTCTATATGATAATTCCCTTTACAGTCAGTACGCGGTATTTATAAGAATATGCAAATTAAATGTCTAATAGTGTACAAGTTTCCGATCAAGTTTCAAATTAATTTTATTAGCAATGAGACGTGCCTGCCTTTGATATTAAACCACAACGAGTTTAAGAAGTTTGACCTTAAAGTAATTTTATTTCTTATAATCTAATTTTATAATCACAAATAGTGAAACTAATCATTATATTGTCACAACGCAACGATATCGCTAAGTCCGTTATAGCTTAAATTAATAATACGTGGTCAAGGTCAACGCAAAGGTCGTCTGTGTTTTTGGCGATTGCACAATGCTTATTAACCTCAACCCTGGAAACATTTCTTACACAAGTTAACTAATATGTTAAAGAAGTACGTCTTATCTTCTTATCACATCCCTGAGGCTATCATTTGATATCATCACACAGTACTTTCAATGTCACTTAAATCACATTATGGGTAGTTAGTATACGACACGTGCGCCTCGAGCGATGTGGTCGTGGTGCTCGCTCGGCGCATGCGCCTCGATCGCTCGTGACGTCACCGGCGGGTGTCCGCCAGTCGCCTGCCAAAGCCGGCCCCGCACGCCCAGCCCGCGCCGCCGCCGGCATCCACGTAAACAAATACCGCACGCAATATGAACGCGCGTTTATGATACAAGAGTAACGCGGTACGGGTGTCAAGTTTGGGTGTATTTTGTTCCAATATTCATGTCTTATTTTATTTTAATTGTGAAGTGAGACGTATATGATAAAAAGGAAGAAATCTAAACCGTGTCTTTTTAGTGCCATTTTTAATTCTAAAAGTGATAAATAAGCGTAGCGCTACCTATATGCCAGTACAAATATATTTCATTGCCTTCGCCTATAATAAAAGCTTTGTATTAGTACGCTAGTTAGGTTATAAAGGGGATAGTTCTTAGTCTGTAAAATAATCTTACCTCGATGTCTTTGATCTGTGGAGGTAAGTTAGAAATCTTGGAATCATAGATATGGACGAGGTTCTACCACAAGTATACAAGCAAAAAATATTTTTAATGAAGATGTTTTTAAGTTATTTCATTGTACAATAATTACTGCGATATACAATAGTTCTAAAAATTAATGTGAAACAGCAAAAAGAAAATTTTAAAGGTCACTTCGTAAAAAACTATTTAATAAAAGGGCTGTCGCAATTAATATTTCACCTTTTTGATTAAACTGTCAAATGGTTATAAAATTCAATCCAATTAAAATACATGATATTATTACTGTAAATCCGAGTTTTTGTGCAGGAAATATCGTTATTTCTTGCAAAACAATGACGTAAAATGTAAACAAAATATTATTTCATAATATACTTATGCCACAATACAATATTCTTTTTATACAGTATTCTCACACATGAAGTAAAATTTTAGAAACTATGCCTATAAAATATATATTAGTGCTACACATACATACAACAAACTTACTTCCATGTTTACGTCCATCTACATGTTGTGTGGAAGAAATCACCATTAGCAATACGATCGCTTATTGTATTTTAACTTATAAAATGTTATTTATACAGCCATAACTTTAGGATTATATATACTTTATTACATTTCAGTCTACGTCTTATTCTTTAGTTTTTTTATTATTATATTATTTACACAAATCGAAGTGACCCAAAAATAAAAATATATCATATTATGAAATATATGTATTTTAAGTATCTTTATAAAACTCTATAATTTGTAAATAAGGCTTGTTAAACGGTTAAACGAAACTACTTATTACATTTCATGTAAATTGCAACGAAACTTATCAAAAATCTTCTTTTAATAATATACTATCATATTTTAAAGTCTTAAGGTGAATTTACAAAACAAACATTATTTTATTGTACTATAAGTTTGTGCGCTTGTGGTATAACGCCGTCCATACAATACACGTTAGCCAAATGTGAATCACTTTTACTCTCGATTCCGAGAAAATCAGAAGACCAATGCTAGGTTTCATGACTCATTGTCGGGCATCGCTTAGGGGTACATGAATTAAATTATGGAAAATACATTCATGAATTTTAGATATTTTAACAAATATATTTTAACAATGAATACTTCTCCAACTTTTGCTGCTCTTATTTCTCTAGTCAAGTAGTTTTCTATTCGTTTGAAAATAAGACTTCTTAGTTCTTTCCTCTTTTTTTATCTTTTACACATTAAAAAAAATATTATACGTTCTAAATAGTATTAATTTGATATAACGTGTCTACGTACTTAAAAGTAAGATGGTCAATGTGTTTTTACTTGCTATTGCTAGTTGAAACAGCCGAAAACCAACATCGATTACTAGAGTACCAAATTTCCATGTTTATCTATTGACTCTAATGACGTTTGAATGAGTGGATGTATAAATAAGTATTGTGTATAAAAACGGATTATTCAATCATTTGTCTTTTTATCACGTGATGGAGAAAATAAACAACAAATATTTGACTAAAGTCATACATTAATTTTTATATACGAGTACAAAGTATTAGGACATCGTTATACATATTGATCTAAGAAAAGTGATATTTCTATACGTTTGTACCATCTTATCAGCAATAAATAATCTTTGTCTACTTTTTATATTAATTAAGACGACATTTATATTAAAATAAATCATAAAACTGTATTCAAATAAAAGAACTGGCGTTAAAACACTCTGTGATCAATATAGTTTTAAAATTATGATAATAATAATTATAATTACTATTTAAAAATGAATGAATACGCTATTTGACACGTTAAAGGAAGGACGACACAATTTGCTACGCTAATACCAAATCTAGATGTCTTCGGCGTTTTGTAAGATGTCACTTTTCTGCCACCTCCTAATTATTTGGGCTCAGCTCTGTAAGATGAGCCTCTACAAAGATTTTTCGAAACGACTTATTGACTCTTCGGGAGATCAGAGGGCTGGTAACTACCTCAGACAACGGATCAGTATGGTGATCCAGCGAGGAAACGTAGCCACCCTTCTAGGAACCTTACCCATTGACTTCGATGACCTAGGCTCAGTATTCTACTTATAGTCTTAAGAGTGTATCTGTGCAGGAACGGAGAAAGAATACAATTTCCTGCGGCCGGGCGGCCTGTCGTAAGAGGCGACAAAACAACCCACAACCAGGTGGTAGGGTATTTCCTCGACTGGAGGCGACCACCCCTGGTCTAGAGTATGCCGCCATAACAACCTTGTGTTGTGTTCCGGCATTAGTAACCAGGTTCCAGTCTCCCTTAAGAAAGCAGCAGCGCATATGTAGCACCTTTTGTGTTGCAAATATCCATAGGCGATGGTAACCGCTCTCTATCAAGTGGGCCATCTGCCTGTCTGCTGAACTCCTGCAATAAAAAGGTAGAATACAATATAAGCTAAGTTACCTTCACTGTTCTTTGTAAAATTTAAAAGTATCTTAGGTGGTATTTACCAGTCTTGATATTTATTTGTGAAGTCTTATTAAACCGCTCATCCTTAGTTATATTATCAATCGAATTTATAATAACAACGGTTAGCCTCCTGAATAAAGTACATTCAGTTCAGACCGCTTGTTAGATAATTAGAGACAAAATAGGCGTCAGCGTTTTATAGATCTGTATCATTTGGTCAATCCAATCGTCATTGGGTAGTATCTGCACGTTGTACAATCAAAATTTGGGATGTAAAATTTATTTGCAACGACCTATACATATAGTTGTTGCAAAAGAGACCACCCAGTTCGGGCTAATTATTATCTTCGTCCCCCAAAAATTATAAGTGCTTTTATTAAATTAAACTCCGCATTATAATATTTTTTATTACTACACCAAAGTTCTAAGTGTATTCTCTGAGATTATATTTAGGTTTGAACCTCAAAATATCACCCAGCGTAGATGTAAAGCGGTTTTGTTTAGTCAAAAGTGTTATATAAAGCGGTGTAATGGTAATCAATTGCGTTTTAGTCTCACTGCATTATAAAAAGGCTCAAGGAAAACACAACAAATAAATGCTGCTACTTTTTTCATTCTGACTTGCACATTATTACGAGAAATATTATAAAAATTAGATTTTATTCCACAAAAATAGAATACAAGGTTTGAGTTTAAATATTATCTTATAGAATTGACTTAGAACTTCAATCTAATAATGAAAAGTGTTTATTTTGTTATATTCTATTGTAATATTGAAAAGTTTAATTTAGGTGACCATCACTTTTAGAATTAGCCCAAAAATGTATGGAGGCTGGGTGATCTTCTTGATCATCTATAAATATTCGAGAAAAAGAAATCGGTTATAATAATCTTTATCAATCGAACTTTGCAGTACTTGCAGGTTTATAATTATTAAGTGCAATTTGAAATGAATGTTGATACAATTGTTTGGTCATAAAATTGGTACTAAAATATTGTTTGTATGTAAGATAGGCACAGGAATCATTCTACCAATATATTCAGATAAGTGTTCATGTAACGCAACTGTAATCATACCGAGTGAACTACATTGCATACACTATAGTAACACTGAAATATTGTTGTTTCATTTCAGTATTACTATAATAACATAGTAATATCGAAATAATACCACACTGGTGTATAGCTGATATTCACAATTAATTACACTTTGTTTAACAAGGTGATAACAGACAGAATGCGTTTTTAGATCATTTTCTCAACAATTTTTACAGTAGTTATACACACTTTATTGCGGTGAAAAAAAAAAATGTCAATCTTGATCATATTTCTGACGTAAACTTTGTACTCAGAACGCATTTACGATAAATTTTCTCGATAGAAAATAATTGCAAAGTAACCTCTAAACGAGTTATTCAATCTTGGTTATTGTTATTACTGTTAATCGTACATCGCTAAAATAAATAACAGTAACATATTATATTATAACAAATTCAATTATAGATTTTTATTGGATTACTTAACTTAATTTGGAAGTAATTAATTATTTTATTAAAAATGACTGCAAAAATCCCGCCTGCCGGTCCCAATGTATGGAATTTATCATAACGCCCGAGGCTTTCGTCTAAACTGCACGCGCTGCTCTGCTCCGCGACCGCCATTGAAAAATAATTTTAAATAAACGAAGGAGCAATAATAACAAGAATTTTGAAGCGGTCGCGCTATACTTGTTTGGCGTATACGGTAGAGGTCTGGTCTAAATCACTAGCTGTGTGGGTTCGAACCCTACTAGTTTCACTTGATCTAGAAGATTTTTTTATTTTGATATGAAAGTTGATAAAATGTTCTTTTTCTCTTCCTAAATAATTTTATAAAATGCAATAAAAATACTTTTCTAAATTTTTATATTTCATTTCATCTGGACTTTTATACTATTGACAATAAAACGTATTTAAATCAATCTTACCGGTAACATTAAAATTCGAAAGCGCCATCTATGATTCTTCATAGAAAATTACGTTGACACGTGGATAAGTAGAGTTATAATTATTACAAAACTTTCAATACTTTCTCCAATGTTATTGTGGTAGAGTGAGTTGATACTAGTACACGTACGATTAGAGTTCATGGTTCGAGTGCTCATTTCATTTTTCTGTCTAATTTTTTTATGTTTTATCTTTTATCTATTATAATTTATTTTAAAGTTCTTATCTATACAGATAAACAAATGGTTTGTTTGTAATGTCAAAATAAAAACTAAAAAATTGGACCAGGAGATTCCAAAAACGCAAAGTGAAGTGCCTGTTTGAAATCTCAAAATAAATTAAAAAAAAATCGGACCAGGAGATTCCGAAAATGCTATTTATAGAATTTTTGTCAGTCTGTCTGTGTGTCTGGATGTTCCGGATAATCTCGGACACAGCTGGATCGATTTTGACGTAATTTTAAATGGCAGATAGCTGATGTTATAAGAAGTACCTTAGGCTACGTTTTTAGGGTTCCGCGAAAAAAAATCCAAAAGCATATTTGTCTTTCTGTTTGTTATCCTTTTATGGACAGACTACTGAACCGATTTGGATGAAACTGGGTACATATGTTATTTTAATATCGAGGGTGGCCAAGAACTACTTTTCATCCCGAAAAATGAGATAGTTTCCAATATGAAAATATATTTGGCCGAACGGGCCTAAATGATCAAACGGCCGAATGACACAAATGGTCGAATTGACCGAAACGACTGAATTGGCTGAAATGGCCGAAATGGCTGAAATGACTGAAATGGCTGAAATGGCCCTAATGACCGAAATGGCTGAAATGAATGAAATGGCTGAAATTGCCCAAATGGCCGAAATAGCTGAATTGACTGAAATGGCTGAAATGGCCGAAATGGTTTAAATGGCCCAAATGACCGAAATGACCGAAATGACTAAAATGGCCGAAATGGCCTAAAAGGCCCAAATGGCCGAAATGACCGAAATGGCCAAAATGACTGAAATGGCCCAAATGGCTGAAATGACCGAAATGGCTGAAATGGCCCAAATGGCCGAAATGACCAAAATGGCCGAAATGGCTGAAATGGCCCAAATGGTTAAAATGACTGAAATGGCCGAAATGACTAAAATGGCCGAAATGGCCGAAATGACCGAAATGGCCAAAATGACTGAAATGGCCCAAATGGCTGAAATGACCGAAATGGCTGAAATGGCCCAAATGGCCGAAATGACCAAAATGGCCGAAATGGCTGAAATGGCCCAAATGGTTGAAATGACTGAAATGGCTGAAATGGCCTAAATGGCCAAAATTACTGAAATGGCCTAAATGGCCAAAATGACTGAAATGGCCCAAATGGCTGAAATGACCGAAATGGCTGAAATGGCCCAAATGGCCGAAATGACCAAAATGGCCCAAATGACCGAAATGGCCCAAATGGTTGAAATGACTGAAATGGCTGAAATGGCCGAAATAACCGAAATGGCCTAAATGGCCAAAATGACCGAAATGGCCCAAATGGCTGAAATGACCGAAATGGCTGAAATGACTAAAATGGCCGAAATGGCCTAAATGGCCTAAAAGGCCCAAATGGCCGAAATGACCGAAATGGCCTAAATGGCCAAAATGGCTGAAATGGCCCAAATGGTTGAAATGACTGAAATGGCTGAAATGGCCCAAATGGCCGAAATGACCAAAATGGCCGAAATGGCTGAAATGGCCCAAATGGTTGAAATGACTGAAATGGCTGAAATGGCCTAAATGGCCAAAATTACTGAAATGGCCCAAATGGCTGAAATGACCGAAATGGCTGAAATGGCCCAAATGGCCGAAATGACCAAAATGGCCCAAATGACCGAAATGGCCCAAATGGTTGAAATGACTGAAATGGCTGAAATGGCCGAAATAACCGAAATGGCCTAAATGGCCAAAATGACCGAAATGGCCCAAATGGCTGAAATGACCGAAATGGCTGAAATGACTAAAATGGCCGAAATGGCCTAAATGGCCTAAAAGGCCCAAATGGCCGAAATGACCGAAATGGCCTAAATGGCCAAAATGGCTGAAATGGCCCAAATGGTTGAAATGACTGAAATGGCTGAAATGGCCTAAATGACCAAAATTACTGAAATGGCCTAAATGGCCAAAATGACTGAAATGGCCCAAATGGCTTAAATGACCGAAATGAATGAAATGGCCCAAATGGCCGAAGTGACCAAAATGGCCGAAATGGCTGAAATGGCCCAAATGGTTGAAATGGCTGAAATGACCTAAATGGCCAAAAATACTGAAATGGCCTAAATGGCCAAAATGACTGAAATGACCGAAATGGCTGAAATGGCCCAAATGGCCGAAATGACCAAAATGGCCCAAATGGCCTAAATGGCCAAAATTACTGAAATGGCCTAAATGGCCAAAATGACTGAAATGGCCCAAATGGCAGAAATGATCGAAATGGCTGAAATGGCCCAAATGGCCGAAATGGCTGAAATGGCCGAAATGGCCAAAATGACTGAAATGGCTGAAATGACCGAAATGGCTGAAATGGCCCAAATGACCAAAATGGCCGAAATGGCCCAAATGGCTGAAATGGCCCAAATGGTTGAAATGGCCAAATGGCTGGAATGACCGAAATGGCCGAAATAGCCCAAATGGCTGAACTGACCGAAATGGCCCAAATGGCCGAAATGACCGAAATGGCCTAAATGGCCAAAATGACTGAAATGGCCCAAATGGCTGAAATGACCGAAATGGCTGAAATGGCCCAAATGGCCGAAATGGCTGAAATGAATGAAATGGCTGAAACTGCCCAAATGGCCGATATAGCTGAATTGACTGAAATGGCTAAAATGGCCGAAATGGTTCAAATGGCCCAAATGACCGAAATGGCCGAAATGGGTGAAATTACTGAAATGGCCCAAATGGCCAAAATGACTGAAATGCCCCAAATGGCCGAAATGGCTGAAATGACCAAAATGGCCGAAATGGCTGAAATGGCCGAAATGACCAAAATGGCCGAAATGGCCAAAATGACTGAAATGGCTGAAATGACCGAAATGGCTGAAATGGCCCAAATAGCCTAAATGGCCAAAATGACTGAAATGGCCCAAATGGCCGAAATGGCCGAAATGGCTGAAATGGCCTAAATGGCCAAAATGACTGAAATGGCCCAAATGGCTGAAATGACCGAAATGGCTGAAATGGCCCAAATGGCCGAAATGACCAAAATGGCCGAAATGTCCCAAATGGCCTAAATGGCCAAAATGACTGAAATGGCCCAAATGGCTGAAATGACCGAAATGGCTGAAATGGCCGAAATGACCAAAATGGCCCAAATGACCGAAATGACTGAAATGGCCCAAATAGCTCAAATGACCGAAATGGCTAAATGACTGAAATGGCCCAAATGGCCCAAATGGTTGAAATGACTGAAATGGCTGCAATGACCAAAATGGAAAATCACAAAAAACCTACCCCATTTTTTGGGATAACCCATAATATTGATTACATAAATCCATTATACCGAATTTTAACTAAATCGGTTCGGTAGTTTTTCCGTAAAAGGATAACAAACAAAAAAAGACAAATATATTTTTATCCCGGAAACTATTCCATATTTCGGAATAAAAGCATCCTATGTTCATTCTCAGCATCGAAAATATATATCAAATGAATTTCAGCCAAATCGGTCCAGTAGTTTTTCCGTGAAAACGGAACAAACAGACAGACAGTTACTTTCGCATTTATAATATCAATAGGGATAATATGAATTCATTGTTGTTCCATAATACAATGAAATGATTTTTATAACATTTACATCTAAAAACTAATATCATTAGAATAAAGTTTAACGTATCAAAATTAGTTACAAAAAGAGAAAAAAAAAACCACCTGTGTGCGTGATCGAGTCTTCAACCTCCTCACTACCTTAGTATTAGAAAACCACTAGGCCAAACATGTTTAGTACCTCGTGTCGAATTTTCAATACCTATTATCCACGTGAACTTCTCTCACTTTATCATGTTTTGTCTCGCTTCCTCTTGTTCTCAGCCGCATGAATAGTGTGATATCGGTGCCGTGCAATGTTCGTTAGCTACGTATACACCTATTTATGTTACGTAGCGTATATTCGGTGATATACAATATTTTACCACACGCACGCACGCCTTAAATTGGCGCTGTCCCATCGAAGTAAACATTGGTTGCGCGGGGGTAAACTATGTGAAACGCCGATTTGAATTAGTAGTATACAGGCTCTTAACAAGTCAATTTGTGAAATTAATCTGGTACATATTTTGTAAATTCAGTTTTTTCTATGGTTCCCAACCGTATTATAATATATAGTATCGTAGTATATTTTAGCCAACTGTAGTACTATATAATATAGAAAATTAATCAAGAATAAACAACAGCCCATATCTGCCCCACTGCTGGGTTCGGGCCTCCCACGGTAGGGGGGAATGGGCGGTATACCCGTCACGCTTATCCAAGGCGGCTTGGCAGGTTTGAAACATCGGTTATCTCGATGTGCAAGTTGCATCACGATGTTTTCCTTCACCGTGCGGCACATGGTATTTGTAACAATATGCATATTAGGTCAGAAAACACCCTAAGTTGTGCATGCGTGTTCCGGCCAGGATCGAAACCCGCGACCTTTGAGTTTAGGACGCGTGCGTTAGCCATTACGCTACCACGACTGAGCAGAACTTTAACAAAAATACTATATTATCATTACAAAAAGGTGGTAAACTTAGTTCTTTCATAAAATAACTATACATATATAGTTACTATTACAATTTAATACATTAAAGAAAACTTAACATCTTATATGTATTCTACCTATAATTCCTCAATGCTATATGTAGAATACTGAGCCCAGGTAACCGTCTTCTTGTTTAAGGTGCCCGCTCATAAGGCTGTCCAGGATTCCTCGCTGGTAGGCATCAACTTTCTGATCACTTTAACAGTTGTTGAAACTTTTACAGAAAGTTCTTTATAGATGGTCCGAGGACCCCGCGGTCCAAGCGTTTCGACAACAAACTGCTGTTGAGGAGTTATTATTAAATTATAAATGTAAACATAAAAAAATAATTGAAGTATTTTTGAAGCGTAAAGTCGAAAAGTAAGCGGATTTTGAATTTTATATAAGAAATGTCTGATTGACTTGTTTAGACTACAATGCTCATACAGAAAGCATGAAATGGTTAATTCACAGCTGTTCGTACTTAGTACATATAATATTTTCTTAAGTTTTCGCGACTAGTCTTAATATATATAAATTACGTGTCACGTTGTTTGTCCACGATGGACTCCTAAACTACTTAACCGATTTTAATCAAATTTGCACACCGTGTGCAGTTTGATCCAACTTGAAAGATAGGTTACTTTTTATACCGTTGGAACTGGTAGGTGGCGCTAAGATCGGATTCTAGAATCCTTCTAACCACCGGGAGCGATTTTGGTGATTTTGTTTGTGTGTCATGAAACAAAGACTAAGAATTCAGAAAATATGGCGATACGAAGTTCGCCGGGTCAGCTAGTATACATAATAAAACTACATTTTAACGGTTTTAAGCTCGGTACGTTGATTTTTATTCCAACGTTTCAGCCACTTTTCAGTAGCCGTGTTCACGTAAGACTTGATCTTTGTCTTCCATGATGACGGAGTAATAAAAATAAAATAAATTACCACGCTCAAAACCGTTAAAACGTAGTTTTATTAGTACATATAGTTATTATAGACCTAATAGTAGTTTTAAATCATCTAAAGAAAAATTAAACGCAAAGTTCATTACACAGATTTCACTTAAAGTCCATAACAAACATACTTCTGGCAAGTAACTAACTTGGTAAAGTAAAATTTAAAAGGGAATTAATTCAACGCTATACCGCCTATCTTAGTTTAGCTTTCCGACTTGAAAGTTTCCAAGATTTATGACCGTACCAACTATATTTGACCCGGATATTAATTAAAGGCCCGGGGTGAAATTCATCCCGACGTCCTCCTTACAAAGTGGTTGAATAATACTTACAATTTCACATATATCAACGTTGGTTTTAATTAGTTTACAACTTAGACTCAGTTCAAATCATATTTATTTATTTTGTACTCCTGAGAAAACAGTGAAGCCTTTTATAAGGAACAAACACATACGTTCACAGGCTGCTGAATTTGGATTATAATTATAGAAACACACACGCAGTGTTTTTTTATTGTAATGTGTAATCGTGGTGGTTATCATAGTAATAGGAAAACGACGGCCAGGAGTATTATTATATTTTATTAATATGTCTCTAGTTTAAAATGAACACGACTTTTTGTTTTTTTATGCCGAATAAAAAATAAACTCGCTTCTGCTATAAATAAATATATTTTAGCTGTTATCCGCGACTTAGTCCACATTTTTTTTTTAAAAAGCAAATGCAACTCATATATATATTTCTTGGTTCATCTATATATATTTCAGATTTCCATAACTTCAGCAATTAATGCTTAGTTTAGCTAAAGTACCAATTTTCATGGTGACTAGTTGTAGTAGTAGTAGTATGCACACACACACACACACACAGAGAGACACACACACAAACACACACACACACACACACACACAATATATATATATATATATCAAAGTGATCTTTACTACTCTCAACTGACAGCAGCCAAGTGCAAGATCCGTGCCGGGAGCTATATATAATAACAGTATATTTAAAACTGCGAATAAAACTAACATCTATATGAGTCTTAAATCGCCGTCAGTTGGGAGAGTTCCCTAAACATTGGCCACATTTCCTCGTTGAATAACAAAGTAGACACCGCGCGACTAGCCCTTTAGTCACATGAGACTTCTATGAAACATAGGTCTCGATTGAGTTGATAACTTTCAGGGAGTCCATGGCCCTAGAATAAAACTTAAGACATTGTATGTACATAACATAACTTTCTCAAGATTTATGTCTACATGAGACTCACTTCATCCGGATATTAATTAAAAAGCCGGTCGAAAACTCGGCTTCAGGAAGTGGTGAAATTAGGCTCCGCTATATTAAAACTGATACTTTTGTTCTCGCGAGCATAATTAAAGATGCAATCTTTGAAATTGAAAGTCTTAGATAACATTGAACAGTTTAAGTGCTTTCGTCGACAATACTGTACACGAAAGTCTTTTAGAACCTTATCGGTAAATAAATTTAAGGTAACTGCAACATTAAAAAGATTTGCTTTTCTTTTGTGTATTTAGTGTTGTTAAAAGTATTTTTTCTTTGAACATGTATGTTAAAACTACCAATATGTATATATTATATATATATATATATATATATATACACATACACGCACACACACATATAATATAATCGTATATATAGTAATAATCGTCACACAATTGCACATAATAATAATTTATCCCCAAGCCTTTGTTATGGTTTATATACAACGGACCACTCTGGGACCGATTCTAGACACCCAGACTATATTAGATAACGAAAAGTTTATGAAATTTACCATGGTAGGAATTGAACCCGGACCCTCTGCGATGCAGTGAGATAGGATGGCAAAGGCTTGGCCCAATCAACCACAAAGGCTGCAATAGGTACTCATGTGGTATTAAACTATCATTTTTAAGGAAGACCTTATAGGTATAAAGACTGTGTGATAAATTGTTTCATCATAAACAATCCACTTCAATCCACATTCAGAATATTCAGAATTTAGAATCAAATAAAGATGAAGCGTACATTTAATGTCGCGATAGGCGAGTTAATTTTTTCATTCCCTAGTTGATTGGCGAGGAGACATATTATTATTCTTTGAAAAGGGCTTAGAATCTCTTTTGTTTCAAAAAACAATGTTGAAAGGGGGGAAAATAAAGGATCATAAATTGTATGGATAATTCATAATTCGTAAGTAAGATATAAAGACATACATGTTTCAAAATCATATAAAAAAAGATAAATGTCGTCGATACCACAATTAAACTATATCTAGTAAAGTATTTTTTCCCATGAGATACATTTTTGAATACAATTTTAGTTATATTGCGTTATTCATATGGTTTAATTAAAATTGTTCTTAAGTTGACTAATGGCCTGTAGCTGTATCTTACGGCCTGTTCATTTGCCTTACTATTGGTTAATATATACATACATGTAATATCAAAATTCAATCGATAGTAACTCAAGTGAATTAATAATATTGGTGGCAGTTGCTTTTTCCAAATAAAACTCGATGTGGACTATATGACTTATAATTTTGATATTTACAATTAATTTAAAACTATACATAGACGAGTAACAGACAATATTATGCTAAAAGACAGAGAGAGAGTAGTGCGAATAAGTGCAAGTGCTTATGCATCACTCCAGCCTCTAAGGCCGCTTCTTATATCGTGTATTCCGTCCGACGCCTAGCTGCTAACTGTGTTAGCTATGAGCGTCGGCGGCAAGCGGGGCGCGGAGAGAAGCTGTGCTCCGGCGGGTGGGTCAGGGGGGTGCTCTCTGTCCGCAACAAATAATATAATATAATAACCAGCCATAAAACCCTTAAAAATTATTAAATTGAAGGAAAAGCAATGTATATACGTGTATAAGACTTTAAAGTCCCATGTTACTAAGCTCCAGTCTACGTTTAAAATTCTCCAGTAAATGAAGCAATCAACAGCTATTTTCAAAGGTTATGTATATGTTTCTTATCCCTAAAAAGTGACTTAATAATCATAAAAGTTAACATTAAAATGAAACAAAAGGGGATATAACGAGAATGTTTTTCCAAACCCTGCTTCATAATAAGATTTCAATTAAGATAGAGTTATTTAAATGTTCAGGAAGTATGAAACAGTATCTCGCAGTTTCTTGGCACCACTCAACGTTAAAAAGTATTAAAGGAGTCAGTTACGAAAATAAGTGTCATGATTGCAGCCAAAATTTTTGGGAAATGTATTTGGAGAAATTACCTTTTATGATTGCTTGTTGCTATCTCGTTACATAATGTTCTATTATTATACCTGTTTAAACATATACAGGTGTTTTATCCATCGATTAAAAATACTATGAGTGACAGATCTAAATATTCTTATATGTTGCTTTGATGGTTAGTTCAACTTTGTTTACTGCTGTCTGGTCCCTATATCTTACTAACCGTTCGTTTGCCTAACTGCTGGTAAAAATGTAACATGAGCTCCATAGTAGTAATGTATAATTTCTACTAATAGCAAGACAAGTAATGGTCGGTTCCTATATACAGTAGAACCTCTTTAAGTCGAACCTCGATAAGTCGAAAACCTCCCAAACACGAAACTAAATCTCTATAAATAAATATAGATATAATATAAATCTTAACCTCTACAAGTCGAATGTTTCCTTAGAAAATTCGCTTAAGTCGAAATCCCTCACAAGTTGAAAACTCTATAACTCGAATTTTTTGGCGTCTCCCTCAAGTTTGACTTACAGAGGTTTTACTGTTTTTTTTACCGTTCTCAATACCAGTTAAAATTTGACATAAAGAAATAATGTCAAATTTCTACCAACAGCAAGGTAAATAAATGAATAATGAGAACTGACCGTAGATTTCACCTTGTATCGGTTTATCATAACTTTCGGTATATAGTAGTATATTGTGGAAATTTATTGATTTGGTACATGAATATTTTTTTAAAATATGAAATTGTAAGAAAACCTATTAATTAATATAATTATGTATTAAGTCATTGATTTGGGCTTAATGTATTTTAACAAGCTGTTTATATTCATATCTCTTAAATCTTGCAAAATATTGAAATAAAAATTCTGTATTTTTATTTTCATTAAGTTTTTTGATTTGTCTGAGCCCTTTTGGGATAAACTTTAACACAGATTGATAGAAAACGTTCTAAATTTTTTTTTTTACTAAGCCACAAGGTATAAATGGCCCTAGGGGTGTAAATATTGACATTTATTTTAAAATCATAGACAGATGCTTCAATTTCATTAAGAGAATATCAACGTCGCAAAAACAATAACATTAATAAATGATATATATACATACATACATACATACATACATACATACATATATATATATATATATATATATATATATATATATATATATATGTAGATAAAGATAAAAATATGATAAGATCAATATTTATTTATACATTCTCTCGATAAATCTCTATAATAATATAAATATTATAAACGCGAAATTTTGTAAGAATGTATGTATGGATGTATGTTTGTTACTCTTTCACGCAAAAAGTACTGAATGGATATGGATGAAACTTTACATTAATATAGCTTATACATCAGAATAACACAGAGGCTATAATTTAAGAGTATAAAGATATAGTGTGTATTACCACATAGCTCTATAAGGACAGCAAAGTGCTCAGCGTGCGGCAGCTTTTCATTTTGAATACGTCATTGGCAACATATAAGTTAGTACTAGCATCAGACGACTATATCAAGTTGGCAACACGAAGAGTTTACCAACTGCCGAGTATCTTGGTGAAAAAGCTCATTTGCCCATCACACTGGACTCTTTGTTAGCATTCACGTCTATAATGTAGTGGTTAAATTCTGTGATATCAAAAAGAAGTCCGTCAAAGAAGCCAAAAAACTGATTCAGGCATGGCTAAGCAGTCTAACATACGACGCTACTGAAAAAGTCCTAAAAATCACCGTCTGAATAGCGTGATACGAAAATGCGTAAACACACACACACACACGTCTGCCCGCTGTGGCTTTTAACATCGACTTTGGTCTCCAAAATACAGGCTTCATCTAGTTTGGGACCAGTAGTTAATATAAATAATGTAAATGACTTTCTGACAATAAAGATTATTATTATATTATTTATTTATTTGGTTTACCAACAATGACTTGCACTAATACAAAGGATATACATAGCTTTATAAAAAAAGACATGACAAATGCAGTAATCACTTATAGGCAAACTCTAAATGCAGTTTGATATTTTGTAGTTTGAAAAAAATATTATATAACTAATTTAAAGAAGAAAGAAAAAAATATAAGGCTTTAATAGCTATTAAATTCCAAACGTAAAAAAAAGAGAAGATTATTAGCAATGTGGTATGCAATAATTCGACGAAATTTGTAATATGATACGTATTATCCAAAATATAAATAAATTCATCACCACGCCACCACCGGCACCCGGCAAAGTGTAATTTGGCTAACGTGTTGTACAACAATTTTAAACGATTTCTTTACTTCCAGCTTCTCTACCCAAACATTCCTCTCTCTTGTTCACTTGAAAGACTTACTTACGTCTTTTTATTCTTTGCTATTTGGCAAAATATTATTTTCACTTTGTCACATTAGAAATTCTCGTATCACCTTGCAGACATATATATATTTTTATGTCTAACTTTACTATTATATCTATTAAAATTCTTTTTGGAGAATTAATTTCATAATTTATTTAGTTTTGTTAGTTATAGATGAATCGTAATTCACCCTTATTCATATATATTATGTAGTTTCTTACAGAGCATTTTAAAAGTAGTATATATTAATGCCAAAACATCAACCCTTTAGATCCCAAATATTTTATCTATACTTATGTGATACGATTCTAAATTGACAGCTTCTTTCTTTTTTCTTCTTCTTTCTTCTTTAGCCAATCAATATCTACTGCTGGAAGGAGGCCTCTTCAAGTCTGCGCCATATACCTGCCTCTCTTGCCTTCCTCTTAACCCTTCATATATTTAAAAACAACCTAATAACTGTATCACATTTATGTTGACCCTAAATTAGAACTATTAATATAACTTAGTTCCAAAAAATCTCTTTTAATCTGTTTCAGCGCTTGATGATTTTATTTTATGGCTTAAAAGTGCTTTTAGGTATATGAATTAAGCTGAAATATTTGTTTTACAGAGCCGAGCGGCCCACTGATGTCTGAGCCGTTACTCAGCTTGTACAAATCCCCCTTATCAGGTAAAGTTATACCTTTTATCAGGTAGAGGTTTATGTTTAATCGATATTGTTTCATAGAATTGGATGCCCTGGGTATATACCATGTATATCCATGTAAGTTTTATGGCTTAGATAACATGCAATAATTAAAGGTTGATAACAATGATATCTATAACACCTGTGTATTATATATAATATAGGATTATAAAGTTATCATCATTGCATGTAGACATGTAGTAGTACATCCTGTCTTAATTGTATTATGCGAAATGTAATAACAGATCAATCTATAAGTTGAAAAGTTCAATCAATTCTAATTTAGATCAGATATTGATTACGGATAGTAAATATTAATTGATACCTTTATAAATATTTTAATCAGTCTACCTGTGAATTACCAACTACCTCACTACTTGTCCAGATAGTGTGGGGCGTGCATAAAAAATTTACACTTTGAAATAAATTATTAAGTTATCTTTAAGTTTTAAAGTTGAAGTAACTGATTTTTATGTTTGAATCATACTAATTACATTATTATCAAAACATTTAGATAAAAAACTTATTTCAAAATGACAAAACGCAAACACACGAATTGTTTTTGTGAAATTTAGAATTTGATAAATACCTACTTTTAGAACAAAAATTACAATTTACAATTTTTAGAACAAAAAGTAGTTTTGTTTACTTTTTTGTAAAAAGATGTTTGGCCCCTTATAATTTATCCTACCGACTGCGCCAAGTATTGTTGTGATGTTTTAGTTAAACACTTTTTAGTATTACTATATATTATATTTATTTTAATATTATACAGCAAGTTAGGTTCTTATTATTTTAAATATTAATCTTAAACTATTATGCAGTGTGTTAAAGTCTCTGTGTTCAATTTAAGAAGGGCGAGGGGGTCGGCGGTATGTCACCTCGGTCACTGCTGTCAACTCCTAATGACAGTAACGTTTTATTGCACAGATTACAAGTTATTACAATAACACTTGTGATGATAGATACCAATACTTTGTTGAAAATTGTTTGGTTTATAAAAATATTATGTTAAAGCACACTTAACTTCTGTAAGAGAACACGAACAAATGAAATTAGTGTGTTTGGGTGTTTTTTTGTATGCCACAGTCATTCCGCCGTTAAAACACAGTTTCAATACTATATATAATTTTAGACAAATTTGTAACAAAGCAGTTGGTTCTGTTCATAATATAATAAAGCTTTCGTAAACTTCACTGAGTGTTAATATGTATACTGAAGGAGGCAATCTCAATATTTAATCAACAAATTAAGACGAACTTTTTCATTAGCGCCAACTGACTTGCCAAATTCATTCCGTTGCTTAACTTTGGCTCTTCGTGACATTATTAAAAATTCAAACATTAACTAAACTTTCTGACGTGGTTTTACCTAAATAACTAAGGTTATGCATCACTCCTAGATGACATTATTCTCAGCAGTCCAGGTCAGGTTTACCAAGTAAAAAGGAACTTGCTCGTTTTTACCTCCCTAATAAGCTAGCTTTGTCTTGACATGTGGTCCGGCATTAGTGGTCCGATTCCAGTCCCACTTCGAGCCCGGCAGTACATTGGAAGTACCTTTGGATATTGTAAATAGGTGACCTTGTTTGCTGGGATACCCAGCAATAAAAAATAAGCATTGCTGTCTCTGGTCCACCGAAAATAACAGTTTAAGTTCCTCGTCGCTGCCTGCCAGTGCGTAATAAGGTTGAGAATTAAGATAGTTCGAGCACCATGACTTATCGTGAAAAAAGTGCCGACAAAACACTACGCCATGCTGCCGTAAATTAAACAATCCGCCGTGCTCTTGTCATCACCAGGATACTATGTCAAAATGATGTTATGACACGAACGAGATGTCTTTGACGCCCTTAAAAGATAGGTCGCCCTAGTGTGAGATGCCACATGTATCGACATTGGGTGTTTCTTGTCTTCCAGAAACGATTGTGGTAGCTGGCGTAACTGTCAATAGAGAGGAAGGCTTAAAACACCCTATGCTGGATATTTCTTCCTAATAACCGGCAAATAGTGGATAAGCATTTCATATAAATGAGTATAAAGGCGAAAGTATATTTTGGAATAACTTCATGTTCTATTAATGATCTTCTGATAGTAATTGAATTTTTTAAGGCAAATTGGTAGTACGAGCTAAATAGGTATACCAGTGTGGCACAACTTAGAGCTTTGAAAAGTATATGCAAAGTCAATATAAGTAATTTGATAAGTAACAATGTGATAAGGGAACGCTGTGGATTGAGAGAGGATATAGTGACAAGAATTAAAAAAACAATGTTAAGGTGGTTTATTGGGCATGAAGAGAGAATGAATAAAAATAGAATCACAGAACAAGTATAATAGGACAGCTATGGCATTAGTAGATACGGTGCCGGTAGAGCGCGACACTAGGATAAAATTAAAGAAATTTTGAAGAAAGGTTCGGTAAAAAGAACTTTCAGTGAACGTATTATTATGTATGAAAAGGTTAATGAAACGAAAAGTTTTTGTCAGCGTCGTAGCACTCTGCCTACTCCAAAGGGAAACGGACGTGTCGATATGTAGTGTATGTGCTCAAAACATGTGTACTCTAATTAAAATGATGTAACATCTTGTATATCGTGTTTTACGTAGTAAATAAATTAATATGAATTTGATTATGTAGGTAATTTTTTTGATGTAAGCTGGCAACCCTGCTGTGAGGTGATGCCAGTAGGTGAGGTAGATATACGAACGATAATTGAAATTTTTCTTAATCCCCTGGGCGGTGCCGTGCCACGGTAAAAGTTGCCGAGTTACGTCGATTGAGATTAATGCCCTCCCGGGGTCCTTTATATTGCATATTAATAGGATTTTCCTGGATTATCTTTTCCCCATAAATTAAACTTTGGCAAATTATCTCCCTTACCCGGAATCAGCTATATCAAATCGCAGTAACTAAAAATTCTTTATTGAAATATTTTTATATATCGCTGGACATTTTGATATAACTTCGCTCGAATCAGATTTTATTAAAGCTTGGAAACAGACAGACGGCCCACGTGCTGAAAAGTGGCCAACGCGTTACCAGCCTTTAGGAAAGGAGAGAGGGGTTAATATAGTAGGGATGAGATCAGCCCGTTGATGAAGAGGCTGTTCTTCCTCGCAGGACACCTTTAGTACGAAGCCAAGTGTGAGGTCGCTAAAGATGTAGTGTCTCAGAACTAGTTCCTGTGGCGACCAGTAAAAGCTCATAGGAGAAGGGTGCAGGTTAACTTTGGTGGCTAGTCTGACAGTCGACCATGCCTCGTCCCTCCTCTCGGAGGCCACGGTGGGGATACGGTCGATATTTTATTTTTATCGCTGAAGCATAGTGGTCACGTTGACGGCCCAATTGTGTTGGTTACCGTCGCCTATTGACATTAGCAATACCAGAGTACCTGCCAATGTGCTGCCGGCCTTGAAGGAGGAACTTGGCTACTGATGCCGGAAGACAACTTAAAGTTCTTATGGCGGCATACTCTAGACCACGGGTGGGACGGGCAAATGCCCTACCACCTGGCTGTGGGTTGTTTTGAGGCCTCTTACAATAGGCCGCTCGGCCCAGGAATTAGTATTCTTTTTCCGGTCCTGCACGGAGAGTCGACCAGAAATCCCACACATCCCTCAGTGAGCCTTCATACTCAGGTCCGAGGGTGGTGTCCCAAGAAAAGACATTGGCCCTGCGTCATTACAAAAAAAAAGAAGGAACAGGACAAAGGTATGGGCCAAAGAAGATAAGATAGGAAGAATGGGAAAAATTGCATTTTTTATCACAATAACTGCAATTTTTCGTATTCGGAGTTTTTTACAATTTACTTGCATTTTCAAGGGCTAATGAGCCAAATGAATCTTGAGATTCAGACTAAGCGAATCGAAATACATAAAAATCATACTTACATATTGTCAATACTGTTTTTACTAAACCATGTTTTTGAGCAAATAAATGTTTTGATTTTGATTTGAGTCTAGATCCATAAAACGTTTTTAATCACCAAAAGTGGAATTTATTCCCATTTTTTGCGGTTCAATTTACTCAACACTTTAAGGGTGGCAAATTGATAGCAGATTCATATTGAGCGCATCGAAATACATAAGAATAAATGGGTCTATTCAAAAGTACAGACCATTTTTTTGCGCCAGTGTAATTATAAAATATTATAAAAAACACTTCTTTTGGCGAGCTATAAGCTTGGATAATTACTATGAACAAGAGGTAGCCCTCTAGAATAAGTAGAACATATTTTTTTGTTTATTAAGGTACCTGCATCTAATTTTAATGACATAGGTTTTTATATTTTGTCCCAGAGTGCATTAAGCTGATTTTCTGAACTAATGTGCATATAATTACAACTATCTACGGAATAACGGCTAAGAAGAATCTTGTACGACGAGATTAGCAATGCGTGAGACGCGCTAATCTGTTTCAGAAAATGTTTTTTTTAATGGAGAATTCTAGTAGCGAGAAGTTTACAAGCTGTTATTAATACCGTTTTACCCTTACCACTAGATTTAGGCTAATTTAAGCAATGTCAAAATATTCTAATATTATTTTAATTATAATAATTAAAATAATATCAGAATATTGTATAGAGAGTAGTGACACGGATAGGAATATTCCTATCCATGTCACTACAATACGCCTCCTACTCGGCACTGGTCTCGTGACACAGACAGACACGACTCGCGGTAATATATAGCTTGGATGCGAATTTAATATCCGTCATGGGCAGCTCTAATACTCTCGGTAAACAAACGGCTTTCAATACTGAATGCACTGTTTTTTAAAAATTGTGTTTGTTAATATACATATTTGAAAATTTCAATTTAATTATGATTTGAAAAAAGTAAAACGTCTCACTGCTGGGCTCTGGCCTCCCCTTATAGAAGAAGAACGAACAGTATATCCGCCACGCTTGTCCAAGGTGGAATAGCAGGTATTTGACACATCAGTTATCTCGATGTGCAGGTTTCATCACGTTGTTTTCTTTCACCATTGTTAGCACGTGATAATTGTAACAATATGCACATTAGGTCAGAAAACTGCCTAAGTGGTGCATGCGTTCTAAAAAGAGTGTAAAAATCAGAAATTATTATCATAGTACAATGCAAGTACATTTTCGCACAGACAAATATTGAGTGCCAACCTCGCTTTGTCAATTGCGGCATGTGCATACAACTTTTATATATGTATTTAAGTATGTGTTTGTGTATATTTCTATTTATATTGTGTGTGTCGCTTTTGGAAATAAATATTTTCTTTTACTTTGTAGTGTTGTTAAAAAGGCATTTACATGTATTTATACACAAGTACTATAGCCAGTACCTGTTTGAAATATATGTTCAAGTTAGTATCAAATACAGATTCCATACCGAGCATACTTCTCACTGTGCACCCGTGTATACTGTTATGAGACATCTCATTTCACGTGTTTTCTGCTATTGTTAGTGTAGACTTGTAGAGGGTTGCTTGATGTTCTATAGGCATTTTCCCCATTAGTTTTTCGAAATACTTAATAAAGCGATGTGTATATTTAGTATCATTTGATATAATGTGTACTTACATGTGTATAAAAACATGTGTCGGTTATTTTTTGTTTATAGTTTGAAGTCTTGTTCTTGTTAAAAAATATTTTTTACTTTTTAGTTGCGCGCATACTTCAATAGATTTAGGAATAATATGTTAAGCACCTGTAGAATTTGTACAACTGGGGCGCGTGGACAAATTTGCCATCTCACTCTTTGTATATGTTCTTCAACGAAGATTGCTCTCAATTTCCTTGCCATCCACGAATCAGATCCCCACTTGCTGTCTATGGAACCACCTCGGGACTTAAACAAATAATAATTTGAAAATCGGTCCACAACTGACAGAGAAATCGCGTAGCATGCATATAAAAAATTAAGCCCTTGTAGAAAATAAAATACCTACACGTATACAATTTTTTGAAGTGGAACTTCTAAATAGACTTCTTCTAGATATTAGGATTACTTCGGTCAAGAAAAAGCGTTACAGCCAGGGCGGCATAATTATAGACTAGATGTTTTTTTGGTTCCGGATCAAATTCAGTTTTTTTGATTGATAAAATAAAATAAGTTTAAATATGAAATGTGTGCTGGGAGTGCTGGGACACATATTAGAAGTGAAACTTCAACGGACAAGCGGAAAAACAAATCGCAACGGACAAGTTGAAATGTGAATGGCAACAGATGAGTAGAAAAACGAATCGCACCGGACAAGTGGAAAAATGAAATCCTGCCTGCCTGAATTTGAAAGTATTTTTAAGGTAGGGTATTTTTGATTAAATTATTTTTTCATGTGATCAGAAGGTTGATTCCTACATCGGACAACGGATCAGTATAGCGAGATTCAGCGAGGTAACGTAGCCAGCCTTCTGGGAACCGTGCCTATTGACTTCAATGACCTAGACTCAGTATTCTATTTACAGTCTTAATTATAGGTAGAATTTATATATATGTAAATAAAAATTTCTATTCGTTAGTCTCGTTAAAACTCCAAAACGTTTAAAAGGTGCGTAAATATGAAAAAAATGCTTGGAATATAGTAAAAACAAAATTTCGCTTTCCCTTAGAAACTGTTCCTACCTGTCAAAAATTTGATCCTCGTCCCATCGTTTAAAAATCAATTTTTAAAACTCGTTCAGAATTCAAATTAAATTTAAAAGTGAAGTTTTTCATTTTTTTTGGTTTTGAATGTCAAACGTTTGATGTTCGTCCCGTCGTTTAGAAATCAACGGTTTATATTTTATTTATTTTTTATTAGCTAGTACAATAGAAATAAATATTGTTCATTGTACTAGTTTATAATTTAACGTATACTTTAAAAAAAATATATGATATCTTTAGGGGCAAAATGACAGCAAAATTTACTGTTCGTCTTTACGCATGCTCCGATACACACTTGGCTGGTTTATTTATAAAGTTTTCTATCGGAACACTCGGATTAACAGTAAACAGCATTAATGGATTACGAGAGATGCAATGGCGGAAATCGTATTCATGTAAACAAAAGCAACATTTACAGAAAGCTCGAACAAAATAAATCTGGTATTTATGCATTCGTTGATTACACAATAAGGGTGGAAAGCAGAAATTATATATTTCATCAGTCGCAATAAGCGGTCGGCCGCGTCGGTTGGAGTCAAACATTACTTGCTGTGTGACACTTCGGATAGGTCTGATCTATGTCACAGGCGGTAGCAGAAAAACTGAATTATGATTAATTAAACAGAAGGAAAGAAAGAAACAATTTATTTGCTAGGACAATACAAGTATGCAGGTGGTAGGGCATTTGCCCGACTGGATGGCTACCCCTGGTCTAAAGTATGTCGCCACAACAACCTTGAGTTGTGTTCCGGCATTAGTGACCAGGTTCCAAGAAAACAGTAGCGCATTTGTAGCACCTTTGGTGTTGCAAATGTCCATAGGCGATGGTAACCGCTTTCCATCAAGTGGGCCATCTGCCTGTCTGCTGAACTCCAGCAATAATAAAAAATGCAGAAATATTTATATATACATTTTTTATAATAAAATTCACTATATTGTGCACCGCATTTCCTACAGCATCTAGAAATTTATTACGCTCTCGTAAGTTTAATTAAAAGAGAACGCTATTAGTGAGAAATGGTAGAATTATATTTTACAGTGCATTTTTATTTACGAAATTTTTGTGAATTTCGTTTCACACAATTTTTTTAGATATTGATATATTCGTGATAGAATTGTGTATTTTTGGATAACATTTATTACTTAGCTGCCTTTTTTGATGACAAAAATTCTGTTTACGTAACGCTTATTTGCTTGAAGGTTATTGATACTACGTTTTTGATATGTCATGGTTATATAGATACATACCGTACATATACATCGAATGTTTAAAATATTTTGCTTTTGTATTCATTTTCCATAACAAGTTTTATTTTATAAATTGTCGTATTTTATGAAATGTCACTGTCATTAGAATTTGAAGGTGTGTTGGCTATGCTTATACTAAGGTATAGTGTATTCTTACTGACTTGCAGAAAATTAGCTAAGCCGTTCAGAATTTGGATCAAATCACTAGTTTCCCTCAACTTATGGTATGGGCTAGTCTTAGATATGCCAACATTTATAAGGAATCGACGAAAAAACTGTAAGATGACAACAGTGACGTAGCGAGCTTCACAATATCTTTTTAGCGCTTTTATCGAAAACCATATAATATTATATGTAGCAATTTGGCGTCCCTATGAGAGTAGCGCCCGGGACATGATGCCCCCCCATGAGCCCCAACAGGGGGCCCCCGTGAGGGGGGGCTCACTACGCCACTGGATGAAACGCAAATGTTGTTAGCATAGATATTTAAAAAAATTAAAACTAAAACTAAAATTTACTTAACTTTTGGACATATATATTTTCTGATATGTAATTTTTAAGCCTTACCTCTATAAGGGACAGGATCATCGGTGGGTCATAATACGTCGGTGCCATAAGACAAACTTATTGTAAAATCAGTATTGTCATCAAATACTATTTTGCTTGAATGGAAAATCTGGAACGTTCACTTAAAATCTTTTCTTTAATCCTACATCTGTGAATTGCGTCCTTTATACCGTTATCATTTCCGCTTGAGTTCCCAACTTAATCCAGTCATTTAACCTTAAGTAATTCTCCCCAGCTACCGAGGGATGATTACCCCTTTATTACCACCCCGAACCGCCCTAATGCATAACACTGTTACACCAGACGTCAACTTATGTCACCAATGTACGTTTTATGTAGGAAGGATTGTATGAAATCGGAACGGTGATTTGCAGTTGGTTTTATATGTGAATACCTATTACCATGGTGTAAACGTGAAGGTTATATTCTAACCTTGTTTTTTAAGGACCGAGTTTTCAATCACCAAACGAAAGTTATTCATAGAATAAAGTATAACATTGATAAATTAAAAATGTCAGATTTGAATTCACGTAGGTTATCTTATACTAATATATAAAGCTGAAGAATTTGTTTGTTTGCTTGAACGCGCTAATATCAGGAACTACTGGTCTGATTTGAAAACAATTTTCAGTGCTAGATGAGGCCACTTATCGAGGAAGGCTATAGGTTATATATCATACGCTAAGACCAAAAAATGTTTCAAAATCGTGGGGTTTTTTAACTTCCTTATTTTTACTATTCCACGAGGTCAAAGTCGCGGGCAGAAGCTAGTAATTTACATTACGACTAATAAATTTTATCTGACGATTGAAAAATCGGATTAAGTTAAGTTTTTGAAGTGAAAATTCTTTAAAATCGGTGTGACTTAAAACTCGATGAAACCAAAAGCGACACTAAAAATAGATAAACACATAAGGACATAAATCTATAGGACTAAGCCTGCGAGGGAATGAGATAAAATTCATTTTTATTTAATTATTTTAACACTATGGTCGTAGAGATAGAGTTGGAAATGTTTTGAAGTTATTTGTTAATACTTCAAATTTCGTGTTTTGAAGTTTAAATATATTATGAAATGTGACGCCACGGAATTTAGGATCCTTCCCACCTCTTGTCTCACTTTGTGTCACTTCTACTGCGTGTGAATTGCACACATACACAACTTTTTTACAGCGCTGGCAAACAGGCAGATGGCACAGTTCATGGAAAATAGAATAAAAAATACCGTTGTCTATAGATGTTTGCAACACCAGAGATGAATCCAACGCGTTGTCGTCTTTTCGAATAGGATAAAGAGGATAAGATGGGGGATAGAAGGATCAGAAGGAGGGAATGAGATAGAAATTTAATTCTAATCTCTAATTTTATGTGTATGTGTATTATCTTTCATGTTTGTAAATAACTACGGTTCTACTATCTGAACTATGAATGTCTCTCAAGACCACGGACCATAAAAGATGCCCGGACTTTTGAAGGGTTTCCGTGAGGCCATAAAATGGCCAACACGTAGAGGTCCCTTGACAAATTTTATGTAAATGTGGCGTGACACTGACCGAATATTATCCCTGTTTACACCGTATAAAATGCACCCAAGAACAAGCCCCGGTCAGTTTAGGACCGGTAGCGGCTAGGTACCGGGCTATTGGGATGAACTGCTAGTGGAACTAGGGATCTGGTTTATGGAGACTATGGTGTCTGCCCGTCGCAGTGGAACAAGGAAAAATGGGGAAACGGTGACTCACCACTCCCTGTATGGGTCTCTAAAAATGCCGTACAAGAATGGCAGGGGCGACAGGGGTATCAGAGGCTAAGAAGTGTGGATAGGTGGTCTGCAGATTCAGCGAAGCTCTTCCGACGTTATGCCATTTATCACTTCCACCTTTGGAGCTTGAGTCTTAGCGCTAGCGATCTCCACTCCGTGCCGGCTTGCTAAAGCAAGCGGACGCGGGGGAGCTTGCCTTGTCCCCCCGAAGTTGGGTACGAAGTGTCGCTACTCACCTATGGCTTAGTCATAAATCCCCCTGCGGGTAAATAAACAATTATTATTGTTACGCGCTTCACAGGACTCGAATTAAAATGCCATTGGAATTACTATAGAGTTTATTAGAACTGTACAAACACGCATAAAACAGGTACAAATATAAACACTGTATAAACTGCACGATTCCATTACACGCGCAAAGTCCGTCACTATATCCCTAATCGAAAGTACTACACACGTGTTGCTAGTATCGTAATCGTTGCTTGACTGCCCCACCCCTCCGTTCGGGCGTTCGGGTGTTTTATACTAAACTGTATAATACCGACAAAGGGGCCGCGTTCACTGAGTTAATCCGCACATCTGGCAAGCTTCGACGCAATCTAATAAAAACAAGGATTAGTTCGACACTGATGACGGCCATAAAATAAGTACCATAACAATGTTTTTAAATTTTAAACACGAAGGAAACAAAAGAACTTCGAATGCAGGAAAGGTTGTGAAGGCGTTTTACGACAGCCAGGTGTGCGTTCTTTGTCGGTATGTAACATTATTAATTTTATTTTAATGGCATTTACAATGCTACACATACATAAAAACACGTCCATAGTTAGATCAGAGTTCATGAATCTTTCATAACAATATCTGCTCATAAACATACCACTGTTGTGCTCGGGTTTCTCTTTTAGGGTTGGCGGGTTTCATACGCATCAGCGTATATCAACTCATGCGGATTTTATTTAATAAAATCAATGTTTTAATATTTACTGTACATGATTTATTGTAAAAATTAACAGATTCGTAATAACTTGTATTAATTATAAAATAATAAATTAATTCTTTTAAAATGTATCCAATTATAAAATAATAATTTCGAAATGTATCCATCGATAAAGAATTTAGTATTTGTCACATACTGCATTAAATTCTGGAATAAAGTTCATGTAAAAGAGGGCCTTAAAACACCTTGCTTCATCTTACTTGCAAAAATTTGTCATAGAAATAATTTTAATTACCAGTTAAATAATAAATTAATAAGCTATTTGACTCTTTACTATTTTGACGTCATATCTCAGTATTCGCATACACAATTAAGGAGGATATGTATCATATTTTGTATGATGATATTGAGGGCTTCACAACATACAGGCGTATATGCAAAAATGCCTTTTTTGTTGTATACTAAAAACTAAGCATGTTACAATTTAAAAAGTCTTACCAGTATCCAAGTGTACCTAAAAAGAAGGGTATCAAATTTCAGCCTCATACAATCAACTAGTTTTGTTTTATTCACAGTTTTGACCGTTGTGTGAAACTGCACTTTTGTCTGTACGCCCATTTGTTATGAAGCCCTCGATATAATGTCTCAGTTGATTTGACCGTCAAATTACCTTATTTATTTTCTGTCTTTCTCTAAACATATTTGGCACCTATTTGTTCCCTAAAGACAAGAACACTTTGACAAACAAAGACAGCTAGTTAGATGTCTTCCAGAATCTTTTTTCCTCGTAATCCACTTTTGGCAGAGCAAATACTAGCCGAGACGATGATAAATGGATTGGACCGCCTCTTATATTGCAGGCCTGTTTCCAATTTAAACAGCGTGACTTGAATCCCGTAACACTATCCGGTATTTACTTTATTATTGGATACTAGCTAGCTAGCGCTCTTTGACTTCAAGCAAAACGATACCCAGGACGACCGTTCGATTTTACTCGTTTTTTTTTAAAATTTACTACTTGAATGTTACTCGTATTGTTATGATATCAGTCGAAGTGTCCTCCTAATCCTATGAATGTCAGGTGTAACCACTAGTAACGCTTGTCCAGAGCAAGCGTGCGGTTTTCAATTAGCAATATAACAACAGCCCATAAATGTCCCACTGCTGGGCTCGGGCCTCCCGGTATAGGGGATCGGACAGTATATCTGGCTCGCTTGTCCAAGGCGGCTTGGAAGGCTTGAGGCATTTGACACAGTCTGTTATCTCGATGTGTGCAGGTTACATCAAGATGTTTTCTTTTACCGTTGTTAGCACGTGGTAATTATAACAATACGTACATTAGGTCAGAAAACTGCCTAAGTGGTGCATGCGTTCCGGCCAGGATCAAACTGCGCCCTTTGAGTTTGGGACGCGTGCGCTAGCCATTACGGTACCACGATAACATATATATATATATATATATATATATATATATATATATATATATATATAGGTATAAACGCGCATTAGCGCAAAATTAATTATCCAGGATAACGTAAAAACTGAAACAAAAGGCTCTTTAGCCTTTTCAAATTTTTCATTCATGTAAAGCCCATTTTATAAACCTAAAAATCATGACACTCCTTTCGCTATATATTTATAAATCAGCTTTATTTATAAAAAGGGACATTAATAATAATTACGAAAGCTGTCAAACTACTAGACATCATGATAAACTTAAAAATGTAAACTGTAAAACGACTTTGTTCAAAAAAGTATTTTTGCCATGGGTATATTAATTTTTGATAAATTATCAAATGATTTCAAAATGATTAAAAATATTAATTCATTTTAAAATAAACTTCGAGGTCTACTGATCCAAAAAGCATATTACTCAGTAGACGAATATATGCATGATATATTGTAAACATTATATATAAGAGCCAAAAATACATAAATAAATTATTATTATTGAACATATATAAAACATTTCTACAGGCAAAAAATAGTATTGTATTGATTATATAATTTTAAATTGACATGTATAATTTTGAAGTAGTTTTAAGCATATATGTACAATTTGCATGCCTGACCGGCAAAAACATGCGAACCCTAAACATAATATGATCCATGTATACACTATGTTTTTGACCAAATAAATGATTGATTGATTGATTTATTCAATATATTTATATGTACTACTATACCTAGATGATTTTATATTCGCTCCACACAGCTCTCCTTAACTCCATACACATCTCGTTATTTCCGTGTTTGAAAAAAAAATACTGCAATAAATCAGTCAGTAAAGCTAAGAAACCGTTTAATTCTATGTTTAAATTGTAGTTGACGCTAAATTCCGTTTAAAAAGGTAAATAACGAGAGGTATACGAACTTAACCTTTAACGGACTACTACACCTTGACTATATACAGTTATAATTTTATTCATTTAATGTCATATTTAATTACTAATATTCAGAGCTGTGTTGCGCACTGGATACCGCCGACCCACTCTTTTAAGAAAGTTTACAAAAGGTTGTCTGGAAGAAATCAGTATAAGCGATATGGCCGCGGATTGTACTACTTAAAATATTATTAATACTTATGTAAATTACTTTCTTATATGCAATACATAATATTCTAGTATAGTCCAGATCTGATTCTCGCTTAATGCTTGTTTGTTTAAAGATTATTCTAAAATCAATTTGAATATTCATGAATAATTGTCCCGGGGTAAATCCATGCGAAGCTGTATTTAAAATAGAAGAGGCAGAATATCTTTATACCTGAGTGGAAAATGTATATACATAAATCTTTTCGAAAATCATTAAAATAACTCACATTCAGTGCATGTGAACCACATACAGACTGATCGGAGTGATGTCTTATTTATGTTACTATGGAGAGCAATTCGGTAGGCTTTATTTATGGCAAGGTAAATTGGACATATAAATAACAATACTAGGAGATAAACGGATAGGTTAAGGAAATCGGATATATTTGTAATAAATATTTTTATCGTTTGCTGTCGTAAGGCTTGAACTTAGGGGTCCTGAGGTCGCCAGACTCTACAAAGAGCTGTCATAATAGTTTACAGACCCTTCAGGTGATCTGTAGTCTGGTGCCTACCTTGGACAATGTATCAGAATGCTACAACTCTATTAATTCTTCAAAAAGTAATTCTGTAACTGTGGACAGCACGTAGACTGTATCAACTTTGACTTGGACGTGAAGTAATACGATAATTTTCTTATAATATTAATATTTATTACATAACAATACGGTACAATGCAAGGATAGATACAGAGGGCGTTAAAAGAAAAAAAAAACAAATGAATGTTGACAGTGCCAAATATAAAAAAGTAAAACTATCTAAAAAGTTCTAACAGTAACATACTTCTGTATAAAACTTATAACAAAAAAAAGAACTCGAGATATAAATAGAATAAGAAATACAAAGAAAAACAATATTAAGTTAGACGTGTTGCTGAAGAGTTTCTTGCCGCTTCTTCTCCTTAACAGCAATAGCACGTTGCAAAGCGGTGTACATAGAATAGGAAGTAAAATTAAATTTTAAAATGTGTTCTCCAGTGGAACTTAATAGGTTGGGGAAAAAGTCTTTTCGCATATAGTACGTATGAACTTGTAATAAGATCTCTTTGGGTATACCATTTGTATCTGGCTGATTTTGGTATCATTAAAAAGTCTTAATTTTAAAGAAGACAATTCCAAATTGAAATTAGGAAAATTTGTGATTTTCAATTTTTTTTCTTATTGTTAAAATGAGTGAATCTAATGCAGAAATTCGATACATTTTAAAATTTTACTACAAAAAAGGTAAAAATGCAACACAAGCCGCAAAAAAAAATTGTGATATTTATGAACCTAATGCAGTATCTGTGAGAGTAGCGCAAATTTGGATTAAGCGTTTTCAATCCGGAAATTTTGATATCAAAGATGCACGTCGCTCTGGTCGCCCTGTTACGGACAAAATTGATGCCATTTTTGAAAAAGTGGAGCAAGATCGGCATATTAGTAGTTACGATGTAGCTGGAGAGCTGGGAATTGACAACAAAACGGTTTTGGCGCATTTGAAAAAAGTTGGGTACACAAAAAAGCTCAATATTTAGGTGCCTCATGAGCTCACTGAAAGAAACCTAGTGAACCGTGTACTCATTTGTGATTCTTTTTTACGACGTAATGAAACCGAACCATTTTTGAAGAAGCTGATAACTGGGGATGAAAAGTAGATCACCTACGACAAGAAAGTGCGAAAAAGATCGTGGTCAAAGGCCGGTCAGGCTTCACAGACTGTGGCGAAACCCGGGTTAACTCGCAACAAGGTGATGCTGTGTATATGGTGGGATTGAAAGGGCATTATTCGTTATGAGCTGTTACCGCCAGGCAGGACCATCGATTCTGAACTGTACTGCGAACAACTGATGAGATTAAAGTAAAAAGTTGAGAGAAAGCGGCCGGAATTAATCAACAGAAGGGGTGTGGTTTTTCACCATGATAACGCTAGACCTCACACATCTTTAGCCACTCAGCAAAAATTACGAGAGTTTGGCTGGGAGGTGTTAATGCATCCGCCATATAGTCCTGACCTTGCACCTTCCGATTTTCACCTGTTTTGGTCTCTGCAGAATTCCTTAGGCAGGGTCAGGTTAACATCACGAGAGGACTGCCAAAACCACTTGTCGCAGTTTTTTGATCAGAAGCCCCAAAATTTTTATAGCAATGGGATCACGTCCCTACCTATAAGATGGCCAAAAGTTATCCAACAAAATGGCACCTACATACTTTAGTCAAATGTAAATAAACTTTATAAAAAACCTTTTGAATTTTTATATAAAACGCGAAGAAACTTTTTCCCCAACCTAATATTTCGAATAAAAACTTTTGAATTTGAATAGAAATCCAACAACTTAACATAAGCAGCTTTCTGGCTAAGACTGTGAGAGAATGAGACACGAGTTTTACATTGTGCAGCATAGGTTAGAGAGTCAATAAGACCGATGATTAAACATAGGTCCAAGTTGGATAGAAATAAAACTGATAATAATATTTTTTAGACCAAAAAAGTGAAAAAATGAAAGTGATGATTGAGAATGACATATTATTATCGATTATTTATCTAAAATGTATGACATGATTAGAACCACTTTTCGCTACAAGTGAATATAATAGATTAACGCTCTACTGTTAAAGCGTAGTTTTAATCTCAATGCCCTATTCGCACTGACCTTGATATTGGTATATTTATGTCTGTAATTTATGACTAGAGACACAGGAAGGTCTTTGGTGAAAATATTTCTTCACAACCCAATCTTTTCCACTCATTCGACCTCTACTAGAATTGGTTTCAATAAAATAGACTGAAAAAGCACTTTCCCGATAAAATGTAACGAATAGATCACAAACTATAAATAGGAAAAGTTTTAGGATATATTGACATTTGGCATTACACCAAGTGACGGTTCCGTTACAGACTTTTATGGGTCCATTTGATGTACCAATGACAAAACTTGGCATGATTCGCCTTTGAAAATCGTTTTTGGTACATTTAACGCAGGCTGTACTTGCTGATACGGCTGATTTGAGCTTCTAATTTAACATTTTTATTACAAAAGTTCAATTGAGAAGAAGCAATTATTCTTCAATATCTCAATTTAAAATATGAAATTATGATCTCATCATGCAAGTACTTACTTACTACGTTGGCTCAGCGACCCAAAGTGGGTCTTGGCCTCCGAAAAGCATGCCATTTTTCTCTGTCCTGCGCAATTTTTTGCCAACTATTGGCTCGTAGCTCTGTCAGGTCAGTCTCCACTCTGGTTTTCCAGCGATATTTGGGACGGCCGACCGGACGCCGACCTGCCGGCCGTCCCAAATATGCTTTCCTCACGCTGCGATCCTCCCTCATCCATTTTACGTGACCGAGCCAGCGGAGGCGGTGAGCTTCTATTTCATCTATAATGTTAGGTTCGGCTACGAGATTCATCATTCATCATGCAAGTAGTTATAAAACGAAAATCTCAGTATTTTGTGTTTCCTTGATATTTAATTCCACGGCTCATGAGTTTGTTTTATATTTACAGTTATTTCGAAAACTAATGGGTTTATAATAGGGTAGATAATAGGCAAATCAATTGAGATACGTTTTACCATATTATAAAATGTCGAGGTCTCTTATTTTATATTAGTGTACAAAATTATGACATAATAATTTTGTACAAAAAAAGAGTGAAATAACACATTAATGATTGTGTAAGCAGTAATTAATATTATTTCTATGATTATATTTTAAAAGTAAAATGATAAGATGAAATTTTAGCGCCTGTTTTTTATTATGTGAATAATGTTTGAATTTATTTACACAATTATGGATAGGTAATATATCGTCTTAATGTATTAACAATATCGCTACTACAGCTTCGTGACTGTTTTCATTTCATAAAATTCTTCAAATACTATATTGAAATATATTGTTACGAGTTGCAGGACTCGAATTAAAATGCCGTTGTAATTATTATAGAATTTATTAGAACTATACAAACACGTATAACACGGGTACAAATATAACTGAACACAACCAGTCCAGGCGTAATGCACGATTCAATAACACGCGCAAAGTTCGTCACTAAATAGATTACCGAATGTACCATGTCTTGCTTCGCTTGTGGTTATCGCTTGACTGCGTCATTTCTCAATTGGGGCATTGCTTTATACTGTACAAATGAAATATGTCTGCTCGGATGCGTGGACCAAATTTCCTAGAATTACACCTGGCTAATGACTGCCATAAAAGATTACAATACCCAATGGGCTGTTCTTCTAATCAAACACACAAATTTTAAACACAAAGTAAACAAAAGAAGTCCAAATCCCGAAAAGGTAATAAAATGTGTTATAGGGCGTGAATAATAATAGGAGTAGTAGTAGTAAATAGTCTTTGTCAGCATCTAGGTCGTAACAATATAATCATCATAAGTAATATCGTAATAATATATAATATAATGTAATAATATATTCGTCTATTAACAATTCTTTGTATATGGATAGAGCCACATAGGTGTGCCAGTACCAACCGGGACTTGGCAGGGGTGGCGTGACCATTTTTGTGCGTTAACGCCGGGGGAATGCTTTTGCGCAAGACGTTTATTCTCTATATAACTAGCCGATTTCTGTAATACATGTCAATACTAGCATAAGCTATTTTTTGTATAAATGAATATCCTATTGATCTAAAGCAGAATAAGTATTGTCAGTCATTTCCTTCCAGAGTCCGTTAACTTAGCTTTAAACAAGAACTTTTTACAACCATTGCCATCAATCCCGTGGGTCTTTACAGTCATAAACTCCCAGAGCTTTTATCAAAGCTCTGCCTTTAGCTTCAAAGTTCGTACAAAAACAATGTAAACTTTTACACATAAAACTTACAAGTGGTAAAATGCTTTTAGTTTTTTCTCTATGTTACTTTAAAGAACTCTTTGACTGTACAGGAGATCCAATTTGTTTCATGTGAATATTTAACAAGTTTAGATATATAAAGTTTTAACTTTATATGCTTAATGTTTTGGCGAAGTTTACTTTGCGATTCAACAAGTCTTCGTTATTTCATTGAATCTTTAAATATCAATCTATATCTTATATTATTATTATATTATACCTTATATCTTATTATTATCTTATACCCAGGTTTATGGGTTCGCTGCCCGTGTAAGGGAGTGTTGTATAATAAATGCTTATTGTCAGGCTTTGGTTGTTTTTATTCGTACCATCTTCTGCCTAATTCCTATACAGCCGTTCAGGCAAATAGCTCCCGTCATTATAAAATTAAAACCCACTTATGGTTTAAATACCACTTTAACTCATTAAATACAACAATTACAACACATCAATTTATTAAATATAACATTATAAAAGAAAGTCGTGTTAGTTACACTATTTATAACTCAAGAACGGCTGTACCGATTTGGCTGAAAATTAGTAGGGAGCTGAGAACCAGGAGACGGACATAGGATACTTTCTTTCCCGTTGGAACCGGTAGGTGGCGCTGAGGTCGGGTTCTAGAATCCTCCTAATCACCTGGACCGATTTTGGTGATTTGTTTTTGTGTGTTTGAGTGGCTCCCCGGATGGTTTAAGTCCACAATTGGAACCGATAGGCGGCACTAGGATCGGGTCCTAGATTTTTATTTTTCAGAGCAGGACAACGTCTGCTGGGGCCGCTAGTAATTATATAAAATATTCCACCATTGCGTACCAATGGTCTGTGGTGGTGGTGGAATGGATGGTGGAAGTGGAGAAAAAAAGTAGGAAAGCAGACCCAGGGCGTCGAAGCAAAGGGTCCGAATGCAATGTGAAATCTGATGAGTTATATAAAATATGCATTTGTATGTTGTTTGTCATAACAAAGCATGGCTTGAGTCTGTTCGTTTAAAATATTTATTTTTGCTTTAATTACAAATCTCAAATATTGACTAACACGATGAAATAGTACTCGTCTAATAGCTCCAGTGAGTGGCCTAAGATATGTTACAGAGTAGAATAAATTTGGTTTGGTTATCTTGAATACAAGCTATCACTTTAGTAAGAATACCTTAGTATAATGACAGCACTGATGTTTACATCAATGAAGTCGTAGAAACACTAGCAAATAGTATTGGTAATTACGTTTTATTAATTTAATTAAATCAATATTAAAAAGGAAAGCGATATAAAAATTAATTATTATGTAAATAAAACTGACATATTTTTTGTTTAATTTATATGTTACTAGCTTTTGCCCGCGACTTCGTCCGCGTGGAATTTTTTTTCATTGAAAGTATCCTATGTTACTTCTAATACCCCCAAGAATATTTGTACAAACTTTCATGATGATCGGTTGAGTAGTTTTCGCGTGAAAGCGTAACAGACAAACTTACATTCACATTTATAATATTAATTAGGGATAGTTAGGATTACACAATAAGTTTGTTGTGTAATAAAATATAAAATTAACAAAAAATATAATTATTTTTTACAAATAACTGAATAAGTATTGTTGTAATTATTCAGTTATTTGTAAGAATTAAGTCATCCTAAGGTCGCTGTTAGCAGGAAACGTTTCTAAAAGGCGTGCTACATTACCTGCTTGAACGGTTAATCGGTTATGTGTATTTGCAATTTATTATAATGGCAATAAAAATATTTGAAATAAAGCCGTTTTAAAAGGTAAATAACTGGCACATGCTCTGTTGGTTTTCACTTTCACGGCACAATGAGAGTGTAGTGGCAAGTCCTATCGTGCAAACTACAAAGGCGATAATTATAATGTTAATTACACGGGCTGAACAATGGACTAGAGTTAAATTAATATACATTTAATTTAAAATAGTAATGCTTGAGTCTTGTTAATTTGACATAAATTTCATGAAGTATTTTAGGTAGGTGGATTACACTTTATTACCCACCAAATAAATAGTTACAAAAATGGACGATTAGAACATGACATATATATATATATATATATATATATATATATATATATATATATATATATATATGACATGACATATATGATAGATAGACTGACATGCACTGAAGCCGATATTATACGGTTTGTTACTGTCTTTCAATTTGACTGAATCAACCCAAGTTGATTCATATAAACATAAACTTAAACCATTCAATGCCATTGAATTGTCGTGTCTTTAAGTTTTGTGCCTTTTAATTTAGTTCAATTAGGTTTATCGGTCTAATATTAGCAGTAGCATTTTTAAATTTTCATGCGGAAAAATAAATTAAAATTTGTAAAATTATTAATTTTATTATTACAGTATTTTAAGTTACAAATACACTCAGTCCTAAAAATAGGTATAGAATTAAAATAGTATTTGAGTAGAAAAATAGCGCCAGAGGCCCCAGACGTCCTTAAAATACTGGCCGTCGCCTTGTCGAAAGGCAACGTCAGTTAAAATGTTGCCTGATATCTATACATATACAGAGTCTCACTGACGGATTGAATAATATATTAGCGCACAGCCCAAACGATTGAAGCTAGGACCATGAAATACTGCATGCGAGTTCCTTCTTTTTTTATTGCAGGAGTTCAGCAGACAGGCAGACGGCCCACTTGAAGAAAAGCGGTTACCATCGCTTATTGACATTTACAACACCAAAGGTGCTACAAATGCGCTGCTTTCCTCTTAAGGTAGACTGGAACCTGGTCACTTATGCTGGAACACAACTCAAAGTTGTTATGGCGGGATACTTTAGACCAGGGGTGGTAGCCATCCAGGTGGGCAAATACCCTACCACCTGGCTATGGGTTGTTTTGTCGCCTCTTACGACAGACCGCACAGCCGCAGGAAATTATATTCTTACTCCGTTCCTGCACGGATAATCTCTTATAATTCTATATTGTAAGTGGTCAGTCACAAAGGAGTTTTAAAAATTAAGCTCCTAAAGGGGATGAACATTTTTATCAAAATCGGTCATTGGCAAATTTGTCTTAATTCAGTCACAACATTTTATAAACCTTTTTCTGATTACAAATAAATGTACACGTGTATCAGTGTTTTTCGAAATTCAACCCAAACATCTACAAAGGGTTTGGTTGTGTGTTAATATAATTGTGTGCTTCTGAAGGCTACCATGATCATCTCGGCCCGTAAAAGCCACAAATATTACTATTTCTGATAGCTGAATATTTGTGTCACTTACAGAGTTCCTGCTGTGCACCAGCTGGGCCGGCTGTCATCCCAGTTCTTTGTTTGCTACTTGTATTAGGACTATTAAATACTGACAGAAAAATCGCGACTACATAACAAAAGTACGCTTTAAAAACTTTATCAATACTCGTTGACATTTGACATCCTTGTCTTCCTTGATCACGGCTACGGTTTGGAATAATAAAAATCACATAAATTAGAGGTGCTATAACGTAGATTTATTATGATAGAAAATTATCAATTAAAATAAAGAACATTGCATATAAATGCATTTGTGTTTGTATAATTTAAATCTTACATACATACATACATAACTTCACGCTAGGTCCCTTGCGGGGTAGGCACGAACAACAGAGCGCCATTCAGGCTTATTCTTACACACCTCACTTGCTTCTTTGATATTCATAGCTCTTGTCATGCACGTTCGTCTGTTCTTAAGGCTCCTGAGATCACCTTCTGCTAGTACACGAGCAATTTTATCATGGAAGGTGTGTCGTGGCCTTCCACGACTTCTGCATCCATTTAAAATTAAATCTTGATATCAAATAATTTAATTGCAAAGTTTTAGTTAACGTCTGACACATTCATTTGATTTGTAGGGCTAAGCTAAGTTGTGACATCACTTATGGCCGGTTCCTATACCTTACTATATATTCACTCCTCTTACCATCCGTGGAACTTCGGCATTACTTGTATACAGTTTATGTCAAGTTTTAACCGCTCGTAAGATAAATGATCGGTTAATAGCATATATGAACCGACCATTAGACGTCTCTGCGGACGATCAGCAGTGGTGAAGCCAGTATTATGCTGAGCCTGGGCCTATTAAGAACAAAATAATTATATTTTGTGTTTGTATATTGTCCTAAATAAATAAAATATTTCTTCTTTCTAAAATTTTGTCTAATATTTCACACGGATCGTTTACAAAACTTAGTCCTTGTCCAAATTAATTGGCCAAAATAAGTTCATAAAAACAACAATTTATCTTATTCCAGACGACTTCTTGTTGTTTCGCAACTAACTCAGCCCGCTCCAATAATATCGATCATTATCAATCTAGAAGATATAACTGGTCCATTATTTATACACGATATTTGAACATCAGTCACTATGTTTTTGTGATACTACAGTTGTGGTTCCATAAATATCTTGGTAAAGCTTACATTATTTAACTTAATAATATCAGCAAATGTATAGCCATGCGAGATCCCGGTCGAAGGGGAAGGCCCAAGAAATACAGCTAGTATTTCTTTGACTTTGTGAAGGATGACAAGCGTACCGATGGTCTCAAAGATTGCTGAAAACCGAGCGAAGTGGAGTGTAAAGAGTAGAAAAACGGACTCAGGGCGTTGGAGTGAACGCTCCAAACACAACAGGGATTTAACATTCGGATGATGATGAATATCAGCAAAAATCGTATTGCTGCGCTCGGATCTCCCAATTATAAAATGATTCTGTTATAATCTTTGCAGGAACGGAGTAAGATTACAATTTACTGCGGCCTGGCAAGCTGTCGTTAAAGACGACAAACAATCCATAGCTAGTGGTAGTGTGTCTATGCGCCTGGATGGCTACCTGGTCCACAGTAGCCACTATAATAACCTTCACTTATTTCGGCATTATTGGCCAGGTTCCAATCTCCCTTAGAGAGCAGCAGCTAATTGGTGGCACTTTTGGTGTTACTAATGTACATACATAGGCGATAGTAACTACTTACTATTCGGTGGGCCATCTGCATGGCTGTTGAACTTATTCAATAAAAAAAAACCGACTTCAAAAACTAAAATGTATATAAAAATAAAAACTTCGTTTAAAAAAACTGAAGTCGGTGCAAAGTAAAACATAAAAATTACTATATTTTGAAAATTACTAAGCACCGACTAAGATGTTTTAGATAATATATATTAATAATAATAACTTTAGAAATAAGTTATTTTATACATTTTAGTTTTTTAGTTTTTGAAGTCAGTTTTTTTAAACGAAGTTTTTATTTTTTATTTGTTACTTTTTAGTGTCTAGCTATGTTTGGGTGGACCGACGAATGGTGCCGCGCTTCTTAAAAAATATAGGTCCCAAGAACCGGGAACAAAAAAATGTTCGTAAAATGAAAACTACTGGGCCAAACTATGTCAAATTTTTAGAGGACCACATGGCAGCTATTCCGCGTCGAACAAAAAAGAATCACGTAAATCAAACCATAAATCTCAGAGTAATCGGTGTACATATGGACCGGAGTGAAAATTATTTCCATGAAAAATGTTCATAAAATGAAAACTACTGGGCCAACCTATGTAAAATTTTTAGGGGACCAATTGAAAGCTATTCGGCGTCGAACAAAAAAAGAATCACGTAAATCGAATTATAAATCTCAGAGTAATCGGTGTACATATGGAACGGAGTGAAAATTATTTCCATGAAAAATGTTCATAAAATTAAAACTACTGGGCCAAACTATGTAAAATTTTTAGGGGACCAATTGGAAGCTATTCCGCGTCGAACAAAAAAAGAATCACGTAAATCGGATCACAAATCATAATATGTCTCGTAATGTGTTCTTGAAATGTTTTATTCTTTTTGTCTATATTTGTGGTAAAAACATATCTGTGTGTGGGTGAGACCAAAAGCGGGTATTATCGGGTACCACCCTTCTACTAATCGTTCTGTCAGACGTGCAGACGGCATGTACTCGTTTAACCACGAGTACAGTCTGCTTAGCTTCGTGGACTGCAATGAATGACAATCTCCTAATTTTGTAGAGGTCCTAAATTTTATATGATGTCGCCACAATTCATCATTTATCGCTTTTTGTCGTTTAATTACTAAAAACATATATATATTATTGATTAAAACTGTCATGTAAACAGGTAATTGGAAATACCCTATGCGTAGGTATTTCAATATCTAAATTATATGCTCATTTTCCTAAATATGGACAGGACCAAATTGGTTTGGGAGGCCAGTAACCGTATTAGTTAGCTTTGATGACGCCTCTTGCCAGGACCACGCGGAGTCATGCGAACATATATCCGTAGCCCTGGCATTAAGGCGAAGCATACCATCCAGTGATGTGGCGCACAGAATGTTTTATACTCGGCAAGCACTTTAGCGAATTGTTTCGAATAAATGATTCGATACAAGTTGTTACAGGAGTATTTATTGAAATTTTTGAAGTAAAGTATTTAATGTTATTTTTATAAAAAAATATTTTATTTCTTTTACGTATTAAAGGACTATTATTAAGTATTACATAAGTAGAATTAGTTTTATTAATTATTAATATTATTTTATTAACAAAATTGGGACGTTTTCGTCTTACGCCAAAAGGAAGGTTTGCACTGAAAATCAACGTTGTGTCGGATATAATTCCGGCACAGCAATATGCTGAGAGCAAACCTTGTTTGCTGAAAATGCGGCGTACAAATCTTCAAAATCTGCTCTGTGTATAAAAATGTATAAGGAATGTAATTACGTCGCTGTTTTTGCAAATTATGTTTTTTTTTTCTTTCATAGTAATGGGCTTTGCCGACTCCAGTGGCAATAGTACACCATAAGGGTGCTAGTGTCATATCGACGTGGCGAATCTCATACGGGCTCGCCGCGTTTTCTCTGGGACGGTAAATCCTCAATCAGATTTCCTACCGTTATATAAACGGTGACGCCCCTGGTATTATAAATATCCTAGGAGACAGTAACCATTTTCCCTCAGAAAGGTCTACTTCAGGCAATAAAAGAAGTAGTAGAATTCTTACAAATTGTGGTTTAATGAACGAATCTATGTCATAAACACCGATACAGCTGGTTTCTGGTGAGCGCAGGTTATGCAATTCGGCCTCTATCAGGCTTCGGTCACTAATGAGCAGCATGGCCTCGTGCTCACACTTAAATAGATTATTTATTGCTTTCGGTTCGATGGAGTTCATACTAACAAGTTAGTTTGCAATATGGCTGATACCTATTAGGATTACTCAGAATCCACTATAAACGTCAAACCATTTATTTTACTTTAACTAACATTTCCACGCCCATCAAATTGGGCATTTTTACTCTGGTCTATATATCTAGAATCGCCCTAGAATTATCCATCCTATATTACCTATACATAAATGGAACTTGCTTAGCTAGAGTACAGTTGATTATTTCAGGAATTACAAATATTTTGTAGTTCTGTGTATACTATTTGCTCCCTGGTGTTTGTTTCTGGAATCGGCCCTAGAATTCCACCATGTATTAATAATATATGTGGAATTTCCTTAGCTACAGTATGTACGTGTGTTTTTCTGCCAAAGTAATATTATTACTGAAATATATAAATACATAGATCCACAACTTAAGCAAGAAAATCCAATTTAAAAAGCAAAAGGACAGCTTCAGTATATTTCCACACATACATTGAAATCTCTGAAAGCTTTGTATATGAAAAAGCAAACCGCGTCCCCGATAAGATCTCGTACGCACTCTTGCGGGTTAATCATGAACCTCGGTCCCATTTACATAATACTCTCATCCCTCCCTCCATTCGAAAGTTTCTCTTCGCTCTGTTAAGGAAAATTGTATACAAGTTACGTTGGTTATTAAAATTATGTTCTAAATATAATTTACTCTGTTATACGAGAGTTTTTAAGTAGGCAAATTTGTATTCTATTGTTTATGTTATTTAAAGTTTGTAAGATTCTTTGTTTATAATTTAACCTTATTTAAAATAGAGATCGAGCTAGAGCTCGATAGAGGAAGAGATTTAGGTCCATAAGATAAAAGAATCCCATATTAAATCATCATGACCGCCCTCCGTTTATGTATAGTCAGTTAGATACAGCTATATCTCTCATAAATTACTGGATTTGTTTTAAGGAAATTTGACAGATGTACTCTACACGTCGGCTTTAATGCAGGACCATGTAACTTCATTTTTTTGGTGACAATTTTGACGAAAAAAAATAATGTCACCAAAAAATTTAGTGACAAGGTCCTTGCCTGACGCCGACCACATAGCGCGGGTAAAGAAGTATTTCTGTATTTAGAAATATATATATATGTCGCAGAACGGCCTCGTTCTCACGACATCATCTTTAGTTATTGCAGGTTTAGTGGGCGTCATCAGGATAAAATGCGAGCATAAAACACAATAGCCACGGTTTATACACTTTAAATTTAGATTTGATCAACATTATGACATAGTTTAAACCGAGCAGCGGGTTCAGGGCACCCGCTCATACTTTCAGCTTCAATACTTTCTTTAAAACTCTCAAAGGTCCAACTTGACCTTTAGCCACCAACCAAATGCGCCACAAAAACTCCTCAGTCTACCGAAGTAGATACTACTCAAAGTATAGAGGGCGTCTGACCCCGCTCCGCCATAAGCTCTGCTCTGATTGGTCGTTTATTAAATTACAATATTCATAACTTTTATTAGGTTAGAACGATCTTTAAGTTATAGAAACGTTTAACAAATCAAATTAAATTAAATTAAGAATTTTAGAAGTAATTAAAATGTAAACAAATGATATTGTGCGTTATACATCCAGTCAACGATACGTCCAATTAAAGCTTGCCTCCGATATATATATATATATATATATATATATATATATATATATTTCTAAATACAGAAAAAAACAAGGTTGTAGAGCTTAATTGACGTTTAACTTTCATAGAGTAGAGAGAGTTTAAGTACTGTTCGAAATGTTTTTAATTAAATGTTTTTCAAGATTTAGTTAATAATGTTTCCCTGTTGGTCTCTGAATAAAATGCCTAACATAAACAAGCTGATACAGCACTAATTTTCAATTTAAAAAGTAATATCAAAAAACAAAGTATTGCAATTAAAATGCCAAAAGATTATATATTGTGGACTATAAAAGGAACGGAGTAGACTGCTGTTAATTATGCAGACTCATCGATGTGCGACGAAAGCAACCGGGTCAACCGGTCTGGGCAGGCAGTTTTAAAAATGAAACAATGGGAGAGTAAATGAGCTACCCACGTACGTGTGTTCTACTACAATAGTTTTGTAACGGAAACTACGGAAAATGTGTTGTGAAAAGCTGCGTATCAAAGTAGCGCTGCAACGCAACACTCGAATGTTGTTTGAAACTGTGAATGTATAACGAGGAATTTAATAAAATTTTGCTCAGTTTATTACTAGTGTTGGAAAACTGTTATTTTTATACATGTACGTCTGTGCAAATCACGGGCCATTAAAATGGCCGTGATGGATCGGAAGGCTAACATATACAGGCCCCTTGACAAATTTAAGCTAAATGTGGCGTGACACTGACCGGCGATTGTCCTTCTACACCAGTCTACACCATATAAAAATGCATCCAAAGACAAGCCCCGGTAAGTGTAGAACTAATTGTAGGGAATGAGAAAAAAAGGTGCCAGGCTATTGGGGTGAACTGCTAGTGATACTAGGAGTCCGGGAAAACTATAGTACCCATATTCCCGGACTCTGACTTTTTTGATTATTCCCGCTAGTTGTGTGGGATATTGTTAATCAAATCTCGAAAAATTATAAAGATTTTGTTTGATGATTTTGTGATGATGTGTCCCACACATCAACTTAAATAAACAAAGCAGAAGAAATACGCAAGAGATCTCTCGACGTCATGGAAATTGTGACCCACCCTTAAATTTTGAACCATGAAGTGGAAAATTCCTCCAAAAAATAAGACATTGTTTGAACAAGTTCCGTTGACTGGTATTGACTTACGAGGGATTTTCAAATATATTCTTTTTTTAACATGTCGAAGCCAAATGAGAACAACAGTGAACATTTTTGCTTTGACACATACTTGAAAAACGTTTTAAATAAAATAATGTACCTTATTTTGAAATTTCAATTAGGCATGCATGCGATAAAGGTTCATCCCTGCGATAATATTGTTAACCTCAATGATAACAAGATGCTTATCTTGTACTAGCTATACTAGTAGAATATCAGCATAACGGCTGTTTTCTACCGCACCGTTTTATTATCAGCTATATGAACCGGCCCTCATAGGCCCATTTCGCATTTATTACTAACATTTCCTCTGACCTTAGCAAATGCGAGACGAATTGGCTCTTTTGTTATTTCGGTAGAAGCCGCATTATGTAAAAAATAATTACCAAGAATTAAAAAAAATCTATTAGTGTATTAAACAAAAAAAAACAACTTATGCAATTATAATTATTTTTTATTTTTTTATTTATGCAGTATTTTTTTTCTCTGATATTAATTCTAATTTTTTCTTTGATATTAAAATCACCTCACATGTATAATTACGGGGCGCACATGCGGTGAATGTGGCATTTTATAAAGATATGATAGATACCTATACACCTATACTTTCTCACAAATAGCTGCTTACGTATTCGTCCGATTTCGGAGCAGCTCGTCATCCATAATTTGCAATACCTGACATACCTTGAACCGCTACGAGAGCTCGCGGCTTACTGTGGCCACCGCACGCCGCGCCCCCTTCAGGCCCCCGTCACCGCGCATTCAGTGTGGACGCACACATACACGTTAAGCGAACGCTAAGATAGGCGGAGTGGGAGGTGTTAGGTTTATTTTTATTACGGAATTTCTTGGTTCGGTCGCCGCGCTCAAAGCCCGCGATAAAAGCTATGCAATAGCTTAAAAGACTCGAGATAACCAATGTGTCAACCTCGCCAAACCATTTGGTATACTGTCCTTTCAACTAAGAAATTGAGAGAAAAGAGCGCAAGTTGGGATAATTATGGGCTGTTATTATTACTATAGTCAGATTTATCGTTTTTATAGGTATACACAACTAATGATTCCTCCCGATGTACCTGCGCAGTAGACCAATTTTAATAGCACATCACATTTTACGGATTAAGCGGGACAGAGGTAAGAATGCATAGTGGCTCATCACGATATCTCAGGAACGACATTACCTATGGACTTGAAATTTGGCATGGGCCTTCCTTTCGCCAAGTAGAGGTCATATAAGTCAGTAATAATGAATATTACGGCACGCGAAGCGGGCGGATATCAGCTAGATAGATATATTTTTATCGTGATATTTTAAAAGCTAGACGAAAAAGTTATTAGCAGTAGTTATTAATTCGACTGTAGATATGTTTTTTGTACATTTGTTACGTCATGTCTCCGTCAATTGTAGACTGATTTTTTATTCAAAAGAGTTCATTCCTGTGATGATCCTGTCACAACGTCAGGTGTTCGGTGGATCCCAGGGAACTCCAGAGCAACCCTTGATTGTAATAGGCACGTACAAAGTATTTTTTTTATCTATTCAAGTATTTGCGTAACTGTAAGATAAAAAACAAAAGAAAAAAACAGAAAAAAATCTATGTCTTAAAGTCGGTGTCAACTAAAACATAAAAAACACTGCAACAAGCTAGCAAAATATAGTAATTTTTATATTCTTCTTCGCACTGACTTCAAGATGTTGTAGAAATTATTTATTAGAACGAAGTTTCTTATCGCGCGGTGCGAATGGCGAAAGGGGGCTAGATGTGGTCGATGTGGTCGAACTGGGCGATGTGTTCGGGTGTCCCTTGACACCTCTCAAGTTTTTTTTTTCTTTTTAGTTACTATGAAGTCGTTCTTTAGTTATTTTTTTTAGAGCACATTCTTATAAAATAACATTACTATTGAAAAATGTCTAATCTTAAAATAGCAGCAGCCTTCATGCCCATTACATAACAATATAGCATAGACACCAAGTTGTTCTTGTAATAATCACGTACATTCTCAAATTCATTGGGAATATCTTTACATAATATAAAACAAAGTTGCTTTACCCGTCTGTCTTTTTGCGTATCCGCTACCTCCTAAACCACGCTTCTGATTTTAAGCAGTTTTCATCACCAGTGAGATAAATTTTCAAAAAAGTTTTGTGTATACATATGTACATATTGCTTTTGTTCGCGGCTTGGTTCGCCATATATACCTGGTTAAGATTATATATAAGAAAAATAGAGCTATTTAGCAGAGTTTGACCCGCGGCGTAGCGGAGGGCAAAACTCTAATACTGTATATACATTCTAAAGTATTCCCTTTTTTAATGCAACTCTCTTTTTTACTTCAGAGAAATCTATTGTTGCATAGAATTTCGTAGCTAACCTTCAAGCTTATCGCATGTCAAGGCTCCTTTGAAAGCACACTATAGATTTTTAATAAAAAAGGAAGGGAAATTTATCTACATTTTCCAAAAAGGATCGCCTGAACAAAATACGCGTGGAGGGTGTAAATTTAAAATTTGCCTTGTTTCATTAATCATCTTGAGGCAGAGGCCGAAAGCCGACAAAGCCGAGGCAGGGCGTAGACAACATAACAAACGGTCCGGTTTAAGTGCACCTTTCATCCCTTTTTCACTTACTAAGAGAAAAAAGGACGAACCAATCATATTTCAATGTCGATTTCACTGCATGCATGGGACACGATTTTCCTAAACAAAAGATTTAGGTATACATTATACGTACATAGTTATATATATGTGGTACATATTATGAAATGGGTTGAAAGTAAAACAAATCGATGTAGTTATATTATTAACTAGAGTTTACCCCGCGGCTGCGCCGCGGGTTGTAGTTCCTGCTTCTTGTTTAAAGAGCAGGCATTAAATACAGGTTACATTGTACAACATTTTTATGTTAGTGCCATTTGCACCCCAAAAGTCGTTTTATATCGCAAACTATCCGATCTCCTGGCATGAGTATATATGTCCATTATCGGCATTAAAACTACAATTAAACAAAATTACAATAAAAACGATCCAGTGTTCCCAGTATTTTTTCGAAAACTTATCAGAAAGACATATCGAGTTACTATCGCATTTTTATACACGATGAATTTTTATATCTATGAACTTGAGAAATGATTGGTCTCATTCATACTCTCAACCTCTATTTCATGCCGTCCTAGTTTTATTTTAAAACTACAAAAAGGACAAAAACAGCAAAAGGACAAAAAGGGGAAAAAGAGTAAAAGGAGCAAAGGAGAAAAAAGATCGAAATGGACAAAAAGGGCAAAAAACGAAATTGTCAAAAAAGGACAAAAAGATCAAAATGGACAAAAAAGCAAAAAGAGCAAAAGAGCAAAATGAAAAAAAAGGACAAAAGAGCAAAAACAGAAAAAGAGCAAAAATATCAAAATGGACAAAAAGAGCAAAAAGAGTAAAAAGAGCAAAAGAGCATAAAGAGCAAAATGGCCAAAAGATCAAAATAGACAAAAAGAACAAAGAATAGCAAAAAGAGCAAAAAGAGCAAAATGAAAAAAAGAGCAAAATGGACAAAAACCACAAAAAAATAGCAAAATGGACAAAAAAGAGCAAAAGAGCAAAATAACAAAAAGAGCTAAATGAACAAAAATGTTAATAAGGACAAAAAGAGCAAAAAGGGAAAAAGGGCCAAATGGATAAAAAAGGTCAAAAAGATCAAAAAGGACAAAAAAAGCAAAAAGGTCAAAAAAGCAAATGGGACAAAAAGAGCATAAAGAGCAAAATAGACAAAAAGAGCAATAAGAGCAAAATGGACAAAAAGAACAAAAAATAGAAAAAAGAGCAAAAGAGCAATAAGAGAAAATGGACAAAAAGGACAAAAAGGAGCAAAAGAGTAAAAAGAGCAAAATAACAAAAAGAGCAAAATTTACAAAAAGAAATAAAAGAAAAAACAAAAGAGAAAAACAACAAAATGGTCAAAAAGAGCAAAAAGGACAGAAAGAGCAAAAAGGTCAGACAGTGCAAAAAGGTCAAAAAAGCAAAAACAACAAAAAGGACAAAAAGAGCAAAACGTACAAAAAGGACAAAATAACCAAAATGGCAAATCACAAAACCAATCAAAACCTATCCCACTTTTAGGATAAACTTTACATAAATCTATCCCAAAATCTATCCCATTATCCGGGATGAAAAATATCCCTTGTCCACCCTTGGTATGAAAATTACATATATACCGATTTTCAGACAAATCGGTCAAGTAGTTTTTCCGTAAAAGCATAACAAACAAACAGACAAATATATTTTTATCCCGGAAACTATCCCATTTTTCGGGATAAAAAGTATCCTATGTTCATCCTCGGTATCGAAAATATATATATACTGAGTTTCAGCCAAATCGGTCCAGTAGTTTTTCCGTGAAAACGGAACAGACAGACAGACAGACAGACAGACAGACAGACAGATAGACAGAGTTACTTTCGCATTTATAATATTAATAGGGATATCGTTTTCGTCTTCTTGGTAGGTGAGTGGTGAGGTATCTAGCAAAATAATGCGATTTCATCAATTTTTTTGCAGGGAGCATGTTTTGAAATGACATAGTATAGACGACGTTTTGCCAGATGGTAGGGTATTTGCCCGTCTGAATGGCTACCACCGCTGGTTTACAGCATGCCGCCGTAACAATCTTGAGTTGTGTTTCGGCATTAGTGGCCAGGTTCCAGTATCCTTTAAAAGACCAGCACTGCATTTGTAGCGCCTTTGGTGTTGCAATTTTTATGTGTATATTTTGTATAAATATATATATATTGAATTGATATTAAATGAATACATATTAAAAAAATATAAAAAGATGACGTCCGTCGGCAGCGGGGCCTAGGGTCCAAGCTACCGGTGGTTAAGGCTCCAGAGACAGGAACTTCCTCACAATGCGTGCCGTGCTCAGGAGAACCGCCTTATTTATCTGGCCCTTCACCCATTTACCAAGCGAGAGCTTCTCTAGGTGTCGGTCGAGGCTCTTCGCTACTAACCATTAACGGACACCACTATCGGTATTATTATTATTCACATATATATTTTATTTTCCAATTTTTTACATGTTTCTTATAAATATCTGATAAAATATATACATTTATAAAATATAAAAAAAAAAACTGATCTTCGCCGGTAGTGGAGTGGTTAAGTCTCCAGACACAGGAATCTTCTCACAATACGGGCCGTGTCTACCCTTCAACCAGATATCAACCGAGAGCCTTTCAAGGTGGCGGTCAAGACTCTTCGCTTGTTATTATTGTTATTGTATGTCTCTAGAGAACACGGGCCATATAAATGGCTCGGAATTTTGGAGGACTTGCGTGGGGACATAGAAAGGCTAACACGTAGAGGCCCTTTGACAAATTTAATGTAAATGTGGCTTGATACTGACCGGCGATTATCCCTGTCTACACCATATAATAATGCACCTAAAGACAAGCCCCGGTCAGTGTAGGAGTATTGGTGGAAATGAGAATTATTATTATTCAAATCAAAAATAGGAAACGCCTGAATATCACTGTGCTCCCGAGCGAAATCCATGTAAGTATGCAAGTGGCCCAACTTTTTCCGTGTGGCTTCGCGAAAAGAATACTAATTCCGCAGCGCGAGCTCGTCCGGATTAGTCGGCGGCTGAAACGCCTACAGCCGCCGTGTTACTTGGCTCGGGAATAGCAGCCAGCTAAGCCGGAAACACATTCTTTTGTTCGTACATTTTCGTAATCAGGTGTTGCTACGTTGAAATTATAATACAACTTCTTTCTTATTTGTCTTCATAAATCCTTTTTATTTTGAAAAATTAAATAACTAACAAATCCAGTCTTCAGAAACATGCGGTTTTGTAATTTGTCTTTAAATAGAAGACGATATTTTTAAACCGTAAACAGGATATTTTTGTATGATATGAATTTATGTTACAATTATTTAATATATTTATGTTCTGATTAATTTTTCGATACATTATAAAATAGTCTCTGATTTCGGTGTACTGCTTTTTTGGACTGAAATTATTTATTAGGTTTATTTCTGTTATCATCCAAGATTTATAAAAACAACTTCTAAGTCTACACGAATGATTTACAACGAGAAGATGTATTTTGATACAATCAAATAGGACATAACATGATCTGTTCATCAAAGATCCGTATTTGCTAAAGCGGCCACAGAGACCTGAAGATCAGATTAATATAAGAAAAAAGATTATATATTATTTATATGGATTGTGAAATTCATTAGATTGAACAATCCAAGCTGATAATAATTTAATTAATAAATAAAAACAATGTTATTTAAAACATTGCTCTCAATAAAAATTCTAAAAACCAATATAACCTCTAAAACCTATAACATTAAAATAATGTAAATAATTACAGTATACCGACTCTATCGCATTGAGCACCCATCAATTATACGTTTACTTATAAACTAGAAGTTGTTGATACACGATACATAAATTATAGGATACACTGCGATTTATTATATTGTTTTTGTAATTTTCAAGGGTAGTTAGAGTAAGTGTAACATGCGTAAGATTTAGTATGTTCTACTTACTTACAATTCTAATTGGCATCTATTTGTATATACCCACATAAAGTATACAGTAAGTATCTTTATATATATATATTTCTTGTGTGCGTGTGTATGTCACTGAACTCCTCCTAGACGGCCGGACCGATTTTGATGAAATTTTGTGTGTGTGTTTGAGTTGGTCCCGGGATGGTTTAGATCCACAATTGGAACCGGTAAGTGGCGCTGAGATCGGGTTCTAGAATCCTCCTAATCACCGGGAGCGACTTTGGTGATTTTGTTTTTGTGTGTTTGAGCGGGTTCCCCTAATGACTTAAATCCACAATTGGAACCGGTAGGTGGCGCTGGGATCGGGTCCTAGATTTTTATTTTTCAGAGCAGAACTACGTCTGCCGGGGCCGCTAGTTTTTATATAAATTTTAACCGCCATACTCAGAATAGAATGACACATAGGCTCATTGACTTTAAATTAAATATTATAATATCAGCCCATAAATTTCCCACTGCTGGTCTCGGGCCTCCCATGATAGGGAACGGATAGTATACCCGCGACGCTTTTCCAAGGCGACTTGGCAGGTTTGGCACATTGGTTATCTCGATGTGCAGGTTGTATCACGATGTGCCTTCACCGTTGTTAGCACGTGGCAATTGTAACAATATGCATATTAGATCAGAAAACTGACTGAGTGGTGCATGCGCTCCGGCCAGGATCGAACCCGCGCCATCTGAGTTTGGGACGCGTGCGCTAGACATTATGCTATCACGAATTTAAGTTCATGTTATTTAAAATTTATTGAATTTCTTTGTTCTTTATAAATCTTAATTAATATTAATGTAGTGATAAGAGAGTTGTAAAAATAACTGAAAAACTTATATCTGATACAAAACATCTTTTAACAAATTACGTATTCTAGCTTTATCTGTATTTAGCCACTCGACTATCGTACGTTTTATAATAAGGTTTACTGTTATATATATTGTTTAGACTTACGTAGCCGAATGGCTAAACTGTATAAATGTTCGTCGTCACTACGGAACCTTTCACTGCACGTGTACCAACACGCACTTAGCCAATTTTTAGGATTCTGGTACCTTAAGATAATGTTATACACAGTTATTTGGATATCTACTAATATTTGTAAAAATATGATGATAAACATCTTAAAATAGTTTTCTTCGGCATATGGAACGAAAGTATATACAGACGAAGTCACATAAAAAATCGTAGTAAGTAACACATAATAATAAACAAAATATTATTACAGTAATAAAAATATCTTAAAATGCAATATCATAAACACATAATCCTCACCCATAAAGTCGTACTTAAAACTCTAATTAAGGATAATAATATCCAGTACGGTTAATCCGGGCACTGCACATTATACCTATTTAACGGGATACACCCGGACACGGTTATGAGACCCGGTCGTAATCCCACAGTAATTGTTGTCCGAGAAATGCCTTCAATTCGAACTTAACTGAGCGTATAAATAATTTGCCTATATCAAAAAATCACATCTAAAAAGCTCATTGTTGTAAAAGAATATTTATGATTAAAATATGATCAAGTCTGAAACAATGTAAAAGCAAATATAAATACACTAAAACATAAATAGAAGTTTGTTTGGTTTAGTTTTTATATATGGAAGTAAAGGTTTGCGTTTGAACACTGTCTCATCTGATGTTGAGCGATGACGCAGTCTAGGATGGAGCACGCTTACCTGGAAGACACCTATTCACTCGTGACTTGAAGACTTCAAGGTTGTATTTGTCAGGAAAAACAGACCCCGGAAAATTATTCCACTCTTCGGCAGTGCAGAAAAGATGAAGCGAAACGCTTGATTCTGACTGGCGTAAACCGGTTTCCAAATTTAATGCCATTCACTGGTAATAAAAAAGCTAAGAACCAAAACAGAAAATCACTTCAGCTCTTTGTGTATGTTCATTTCAATAAAGTTGCAGGCTTTAGAAGATGATGAATATATATTCCTAATCTGCATGAAGAACTAAAATGCTTGAATATGTAACATAGTATGTTATATGTGTGTACGTACTATATACGTACTACATATAGGTACGTTTCATACAATCCCAATATAATAGAAACCTGCCACCTAAAAGCGGATCCGGCGTGACACTTTTATTGCAGTTCGCCCATGAAACGACTTACGTCATTTGAAATATTCAGACGAATATAAACCCTAATGTATTGAGATAAAATGTATAATTGAATCTATAGCGTTGATTAAATGTGAGGCTCCATAATGAGCCGGTCAGCATTTATTGATTCTCTGATAGGGTTGCCGACATTTAGTAATTGGAAAATATCCGGTATTTGGTATCACTGGAAGGGAAATAATTAATGGTATTTAAGGGAAATTGTGGCGGTATAATTATTACAATGTAGAACACTACAGCTTAACAAAGCTGTTTTATTTGACGAAAAATAAGTAGTTAAATTATTTCAAAGTTTTATTTCGAGTAAGCCTAAATGAACATAGGATTTAGTGTAGAAATTAGAGCGCTATATAGAGTTAAAAATATTTGAAATACATAAAAAAATTGACATTTTACATTTTGTAACTTAAAATGATTGTTAGTATCAATCACAGCATATTTCAGAGAAAAAAACGTGTGATGGACTTGAACGAGGCAAAATTATATATATTTAAATTAAAATAGGGCTAAAAAATTAAACACCATTTTTTTCCTTAGGTACGAATCACAACCAACTCGATTTTATTTTAATTATAATAACGCAAAATCAAGTGGCAAGTATTACGTAAAGTTATAATATATAAATAAATCGGTTGTCGCGACTTAATTGTGAACACTTTGCGTAAAATTCAATGTCGCGTACGTAAATATACTATGAGCAGATTCTATTCACATAATTTGTGATAAGTTATTGGTTCACTTACTCTGTTTAAATGTGAAATAAAAAGAAAGTTATTAAAGCTAGTGTGCACCGAAATTTGACTGCTGGCTAAAATAAAATAATCGCTAAAATTATATGCCTAAACAGCCATTATTTTATTTTAACCATTAGTTAAAAATCGGTGCACACCAGCTTAAGATACTTATTTTTTGAGTAACTTGGTCTAAAATTTGTTTTAAATAATAAACACTACTTCAAGTGTTAATTGTCTTCAGTAGATATATAAAAGAAAGATAAGAATGGCTTGATTCTTTTTTGTTTACTGGGTTATGCTTATTATTTACGCAAGTTTGAGTCCAATGTAGGATTTTTTTATTATTTATATAAACACAAAACAAAAAATTCAATAGATCTTGACTCAGGTCTCAGATAATTGGAGATAAGTGACGACACAGGCTTAAAAGTGTATCTAAAATATTTTTTAATCCTGTTTCATTTCATGTTAGTGAAGTGGAATACTTACATGCCAATAGATGGCGCTGTGCAATAATTGAGGTTGCAAACGATACCCAAAACGTACAAAGAATATTTACAAATTTCTGTGACGGCTAGCGACAGTTGCAATTCAGTAAAAATTGAAATGTGTGGATATTCGCGGTACTGTCGTTAGTCATCCCACGTTACCTTCCGAGTCGAGTCGTACGTACAAGGAAATTAAAGACAGTTATATAATTTAATTATTTATTTCACTTAATCTCCATCTGCCCGACACGCCTAATTGGAGTCAGAAGAGAACCAATATCGAACAGTGGCAACACACTCAACAGCAGCGATATGATGAGTTGGATTTTTTCTGACTCGAGTAACTCGAGGTATTATGGCCATTGACTCGAATCACGACTCGAGTTGACTCGACTCTGTGATTCCCGCCGCCGGCGAGTGGTACCAAGGCCTAAGCGGCAAGTTGAACGGAGATCGTCGGAGATGCTCGGTGCAGCCCGTCGCAGCTCGTGTCCCCCGTGGGATGCATCATACGAATACGACGCGAGCTGCAAGCTCGTTCGCTTCGCGACCATAGACAGAGAATTCTCTTACTATGTTGTAGTGATTCGAATTACTAATAACTGAACTCGAGTTGACTCGTTCGTGGTTTGATTCGAGCAACTCGAGTCAAATAGCTCGACTCGGACATCGCTACTCAACAGTATCGTTAACATTTCCAACAATAATAGACGGGCCTTGCCTGCGAGGAGCAACAATAGCCTCGCTGGAAGATCTTCCTTTGAGACGGAGTAGCATTCCATTTCGCTACTCCACCCTATACGGAGCACTCTTTTCAATAGCACCACTCTCCTCGTTGCCTTGGATACTTTTATTCTAAAAGTTGAGATAAGGCAGGAGCTAGGTTATTCCAATTTCGTAAGGATTAGTCAGCCCTGCCCTAGTTATATTAGACCTTATATAGTGCACACTCAGCGAGATATCCGTAAGGTATAAGCGGCCTATCGTAGATTGCCTTATATGTGTCGATTGGCATTATTGCCTTTCCCTTTTCCTTGAAGGCTAATCTTGGATTTCACAGCTCGGTATTATCACAGATTTATCAGCCAATGTTCGGCGGTCATGTTTTATCTATCAGTTTGTTCTGGTTGAAATAATTATAGCAAAAATTTGTTTTACAGGCGCCACTTAGAGAAAGCCTAATGAATGATTGACTTAAAAAGTATATTAAATTATTATTATATTTTGGGGATGACAATTTTATATAACATGCTTTTAAAATTAACTGATAAGCATATAATTTTTTTCTTAGAATGTTATTTTCTTCTCTTAATGAGCACTTGTAAGTAAGTGACGCTTATGTTATGGGTAGCGAACAAAGGTCAATTCTGATGCTAAACCCAATGAAACACAGACTAGAGTAAATACCAAAAAGTTAGATTACGAAAAGTTCTCTACCGCAAATAGAAGTCAGGACCTTTGTGCTCAGATATTAGTGAAATAATATGAATCTTTGTAATATTTTTTTCCTTAAAGACACAAGCATGATATTAGACATCATTAGTACAGTTAAGTCCATTAATAGATATGCATTGACAAGGATTCAAAATAATGTATGCAGTAGAATGTTAAAAAATATCTTTACAATCAAATAAATCAATAATTTGTGGTCAACTTTTAGATTCATTTATATGTGACAGACTCCGTTCAATAATATGTATGCATTACGGTCATAATTATGTGTGCAGTGATGGATTCATAAATATTTTGAATACAGTTTACGTTTTAACTTGTCAAACATTAGATTTTATGAAACCTTTCAAACTCTTTAATCAAAGTTTGCGATTGGTAACATTAGTTACTGGTCTAAAAGATACATTTGATTTTTTTCAAAGATAAAGTGTTTGACATTTGCCTAATATTTTTAAAAGATAAATTAAAATTTATTTATTATTAAAAATGTATAGAATTGATGTATGTATGTATGTATGTGTGAGGAAGGTATTTGGGTAATTGGGAATATCAAGAAATACTATTTCTTTATGGTGTAGAAGGTGGCTGGAAGAGGGTGATGTAAAAAGACATGTGTCGTTAGGTCGACCCAGAAAAACAACTTATGAAAAAAATATGCAATTGGTGGAAAAATCCCACCACGTAGCCTAGATCTTAACTCCATAGTGAATCTATGGGGGTTAATGATCCAAAATTGGGATAATAGTGAAACTCGTACTCAAGAAAATTTAAAGGCTCACGTTCATTCCATCTGGGATAGTTTTAGAAATCGGGATTACTGCTACAAAATGATTAAATCAATGAGGACTTGCTTACAAAATGTTATTGACGTAAATGGAGCGTACACAAGATTTAAAATTAATACTCGCTGGCTAAGCCATATTTTAAAGCGGACAAAAAAGCGCTTAGTGCATCCACTTGTCTTTTCATATTTATGTACCTAGACTATAAAGGTATCTAAAAGACATAAAATCGACGCCTTTGAATTGTAGTGCTGGAGTCGGATTGTCAGAATTCTGTGGACAGCTCACAGAACAAATGTTTCTATACTGGAAGAGCTTGAGATCCGAGTTCACCAGATGTTATCAGCAGTGTGCCGACAACGTACTACTGAAGTACTTTGACCACATACCGCGAAGGAACCCAGGCAACATGCAGAGACTTGTGGTCACTGGAAAAGTTGAAAGCAACAGACATTGTGGTAGATCTCCAAATAGGTGGCTTGTGAAATAAACATTTCAATAAACTTGGCCAGCCACTATGTATAGTACCGATCTCCGTGGAACAGAGTTAATGTTCTCACTGCTATCAATGTCATAATCCTCAGCAATGAAGGAACAACTTGAAAGAAGAAACTATTTTTTATATATAAAAATGTATTAAAGTTCATTGAAATGTTTTTATTTTGTTGATGTTCCTTTCAATTTTTGGTTAATAATTTTAAGAGAAGTTAGTTCTTTCTTAGTTTCGTAGTTACAGAAAAATAAATAAGTTTTCCAAAATCTTATTTTTTTAATTCGTATACTTTATTCTACAAGTACCGAGTTAAGTAATACAACGAGAACACATTGATTTTGATATTAATCAGCAATGAGCTTATATATACAGATCATTGTTAATCAGAATCCTAAAAACGCTAGCTAGTTACGCGACGTTGCCCAATGGGCAGTTGCACGTATTGGCAACGATGCATTATTACTTGCATATAAGGTACTGCAAAATGAATTCTAGGAAAAAGACAATTTGAGTGATTTTCTCATATCTATAAGATATTTATGAATATTTGTCTAGTCAGATATTTTTGAATCCTATGCTATTGAGTTATATTTGATCATATGGCTGGTCACAAATTATTGTAAAGTGTCCAGGCATATATTATTGAACCAATTACATGATGATATATTAATGAACTACAGACTGTAAATATATTTTTTAACATTCTAGTGCATACAATATTTTGAATCCTTGTCAATGCATATATATTAATGAACTTGACTGTACTATTTAATTATACGTCGAGTCCTATTTATTGTAACTAAGTATTTCCATTCGAATATAAGGTAAAGACAAACAAAAATTCTAATACTTATTTTTGAGATTGGTAAAATAATATCTTACTTAAGGTATAAGTACAGTCACGGTATCAGAAGGCTCGCCACCTTAAAGTCGACTTTTGCTTGCACGAGTATAGTACTGCCAACATCTGAATAAATGTTACGTTTATAAAATAAAGAAACGTAAAAAAATGCAATAGTTACAGACGCTGAGATTAACAATAAGAAGAAAAGAGGATATAGTTACTTGAATATGAAAGCAAATAAAAAGGTTTATATGCCTAAGCAATCTTCTTAGACAAGGTAGAAAATCAAACAACATTGATCTAAGTCATTTGAAACTTTATTGTCAAATAGTTAAACATAATTTCCAGTGGAACAGTTTCTTCTGTGACTTACTTTGAAAAGCTAACATGTACTCGCAAAACACTAAATGAATCAAATTGAAAACATACAAACTAAAAAATAAAATAAACCTTTGATTTCAAAAAGCCCCATTACGACCAGAAGAAACAAAGAGTATCAACAGTATTATTACGTAATTAAACAAGAAAAAATGTCGGTTTGTGGGGGTAGAACACTAACAAATCTACCACAAAAAGGAAACGTTAACAACCAGGTAGCTATGTGGAAATTACTTGAACTAGAAAAGAATTTCGTTGAAATATTCTTTGTATCGCCGACCGCCGAGTGCTTGCCAAGTTTTATAAATCTTTATTTGTCTTCAATGGTAAATTAACCAGGTAAAAGCTTTAAAGCGAAAATAAAACCTAGTTCACATAAATATATCTTTGGTACGTATATTTGCACTTTATTTATTAGGGTTCCGTAACCATGTTGACAACAACGGAATCCATACAAAATATCCTTATAATATATTTTTTGGACTACTTTTGAAATAATTACACAAACTCACATTATCTTCACATAATGTTTCAGATAGCAAGCAGCCTTGGATGAAAACCTGATTAAATAGTTTTAGAAAATTATTTTAACAGATTAAAACATATTTTTAATCAGGATTTAAAAAAAAGGTTAATTTATTTTATGAAGCTCAAATTCTTTCAGCACTACTTTCTACTGTTTAGTAGTCAAATAAACCTACTTCACCTACTGCACTAGTATAATTTCGGTCAAGCGAATAATGGCTCAAGAATTTTTGGTAAAGACAGAAACTTAATAACTATATTATCATTAGAAATCGTATATTGGTACTAATAAGTGGAGCTTTATTTCGGGATTATTTAAAATTGTTTTCTTTACTTTAACTGATGAACTGAAGAAGGCTACATCTTCTTAAAACTAAATAAAAAAATCATCACATCATGCGTTAGCTCTTCTGAAATAAATTGTTAATATTAGTATGTGAACTTAAAAGCTTTGCTTTCTACAAAGTTAACAATACCAGCCAGTGTGCATTGCAGGGGTATAAACAAATGAGTGTACGACCACCCGATCGGCTAGTCCACTCTGGATTACATTAAATTGGCCACCAATTCCAATTTTTATTTTACTTCGTTAAGACATGATTGCACTTTGACATGAAAGTTTTTTGTTGATTGAATATTTAGTTGAAGAATAATTGGGTTGAAGACACTATAATAAACTAGGTTTGGCCCACGGCTTCGGTCACGTTAAAAAGAATATGTGTGTCATCAGGTGAGTATATTATAATTCTTATGTTGGTGTGCACCGCCGGCGGTTAAAATAAAATAATCACTGTTTATGCATATATTTTATTTTAACCATCGGTTAAAAGTCGGTGCACACCAGCCTTAGAAATGTCTAACGTAATTTTTAATTCTATGTACCTAATGATAAATAACCATAACGCCATCTATCGATAATGCAACTAACCATCAGAGAAATACATCAAAATTGTCCCTGTCATCGTCGTTGACATGAAAATGTATTTCTGTTAGTGAAATGCAGCGCCATAAATGCAATTGGAGTCCTATCTTTTTCGCTACATTAGTCTATCCCTCGGGAACATTACTTTTTTCTGAACGAAAAGTACCCTATGTCCTATCCTATACAACTGACAACGGTGTATTATCCTCGCAAATTGCTATTGAGCCTGGCCGCCATTTTGGTGACGTAACCGTAGCCGAACACTCAGTACTGTTAGCATCACTGGCCGGCGAGTGCGCGTACGTATTGAGTTTCGGATGACGTCACGTGAATGCTAATTTGATAAGGTTCCAGCGCATTACTAATTTGCGGGGATAATACGTAAATATTCGTGACAATGTGTTGCATAGTTATGGCGTGAAAACACTACAAATAAACCAAATCACATTGGCATTTATGATATTAGTTAGGATTCTAAAACTATTTTCAAATAAAAACACCATATTGTCTCGTTTTTTAAATATAATTTTCACAATTGTTTAAATAAAAATTATACGCTATTTGACTTGTTTAAGTTACGAATATTCCCACGTGAAACAAATGACAGAATTATCATACTTTATTTTTATGGGTGACGTAATAGGGATGTTCTGTGAGTCATGTAACGCACAGACTATTAAACCATCGACACTATACTTAAATAAATCGAAAGTAACCGATTTGAAAACTAAAAAAGGTTCTACTAAAAAAATTATTAAAACTTATAATTTATAAAAATGATGTCGATTTTTATAATAAATCGAGTACGTAACATAATAGGACATTATTAATTGATTGGTCATCGAGCTGTCAAAAGTAAAATAAAGGCTTGGAAAGGGTATAATCATGCCAACTAAGACAGACTCTGAGAAAGCTAATATTGTTGTTGTGTTCCAGCATTAGTGGCCAGGTTCCAGTATCCCTTAAGAGAGCAGCATCGCATTTGGTGTTGCAAATGTCCATAGACGATGGTAACCGCTTTCCATCAAGTGGGCCATCTGCCTGTCTGCTGAACTTAAGCAATAAAAAAATACAAAAATTGCAATAGTTAAGATTTTACATTTTAGTGAAACATATACAATTTTTTTTACTCCAGATTTCCCTATTATGGGATTCAATTCTTAGGCTTTTGTTTACCTTTTTATAAGCAAATGGTTAACAATTACTACATGAAAATTTTGTAGTTATCTTAATTTAACTGAATTATGTACTTAAGTAACTAGTTATATTCTTTTTTATTTCCAGTTTTCCTGTGCTGTTTATTTATTTTTGTTAAACTTTTCCATAATGACTGTTTGTTTGGAAGAAACCGCTTTAAGCTATAAGACCGTTCATTCTTGATTCATGTTTCATTTGTAAATTAAATGGAGTGGTCCTGATGAATACTAGATGAACACTAAATAGTTACCTGTCTATTTTTTTCTCCATAAAATATGCATTACACTATAAACTAGTACAATGAAGTTATATTGTAGTCTGCGTATAATCCCTTGTCTCTAAGTAGAATACTGAACGTATTTCGTCGGAGTCAATCTCCTGAAGGCTGGCTACGTTACCTGACTAGATCGGTATTCAGATCCGTCATCCGAGGTAGGAACCAGCCCCGGATAGGACGCCGTCTCCTCCTTTTGCGAGCGAGTCATGCTTGCTAAAGAAAAGGCGGAGCCGAAACGTGAGTATAGGTCCTTGCTCCGCTCTCGCCAAAAGAGGAAGCGTCCGCGCTGGAGGGCAAGCCAGACCTTCGGCCGCCGTGAGCTTTCCCTGGGCTAAGGGTTCTCACCTGCCGTTATGCCATCGAGATGGGGGTATGCTATGTTCCGCGCGCAAACTCCTCCCCTCCCGTGGAACGCGTTATAGACCGCCACACAAATGAGAGATTGAATATGCCAGGGGCGTTATTCCCCTTTTAATGAATGAGGCCATTGAGTGACCACCTGCCATGGCACGTGAAGGGATTAGGATATGTACTCGGGGTCCTGGTACAACGGCGAATGATTGACCACCGAGGGGTTTTAGTGGGTATCCCTGAACGTGGTGTGGTAATGGCACTCCCACTTGCGAAGCTAGTGCCACCCTAGTTTGGCGAATCATACACACTGACCGCGATTCTCCGCGCGGCTGATGGTCCTCAACCGGATTTCCCTTGTTAAAACAAAAGGTAGGAGTTAGCCCTTATCTAAAGAGTCGATTAGGCGTATTGAGAGCTCCTTGCAGAGGTTTGTGTAGCTCTATTTAAATATATTGCTTATTATAATATGACCGAGGACGTTTAAAGTGATTATCAAGGACTTATTAGTTGCAGGCCGCGATAATATAATTTTCGTACCACTCTAGAACGTTGAGGTGGTGTTCCTTTGAGCGTCTAAGAGCCTGGGTTTCGTTACCTTCATTAGATTAAAAGGCGATAATTGGTCACTGTATTATTATAAGGCATAACAAAATTAAGTTTGTAATAAATGGTGCAATTCTAGTAGATATATCGAAATCTTGATATTATATTCTCCGTAAATTACAAAGCAATTAAGATTTTTAATGATGCATTTAAGTAGATATTTGTTAGAACAAATTTTCTATATTCTCTGGTCACAGTCTGTTTTTTGCTAATAAGGTTGTAATAGGTTTAGAATAAGTAATTTCAAAAAGTGAAGTAGTAATTTCATGTAATAAAAAGTTTCAAAAAGCGCATAGTACCAATTCTTTTTTATGCAACCTGAATAGCAGGTATAATTTTACTGTAAAAGTCGATATTTAGAAATGGGTGTATGTACCTACTACGGTTACTCTAACTCAAACAAAACCTTCACTAAAAATCTTTATACCTTCTATAATATCCAGCTGGAACTAATTTCAAGGAACAATGTAAACCTAAAAGTAAACTTTCGTTTTCATTATTCAAGCCATAAATCTGTTTGGGTTTTATTACGAAGATAACTCTTATTACAAAGATGCAGAGTACATTTTTAATTGATACTCAATCCATAGATAAGCCGATTTCGTTTGTTGATCCAGATGGAACCAGCGACGTAGCATCTTTTCAGTAGAATTTGAAGGAAGGAAAGTTTTCCGCTCGCAGAAAGTGCAAATTTCTCTTGAGATTTTTTCTCATTAACATTTCGAAATTAAAGTCTTAAATTCGTTGTGATTGAAGAATCCTTGCTCTTAGTTGGTAATTAAAATTTTATGGTTCCGTCATTATTTTGACAAAAACGAAACAATTGTATAATTGTCATGTTTGTTGACCTTTCTGTCCGTCTACGTAGACAGACATACGTAGACATACGTATGTATAGTTATATTATTGTATATCAGTATTTTTTCCGAAAACCAGGAATGAAGACAGGAAGGACCAACGACTTGTACCATAGATTTAATTTAGAAGCAGTTGTGTTTTTTCTAGTTATTGGAAATGATTTTAAATCTTGAAATTTCGAATTTGTTTACTTAATGACATTGAAATAGAAGGATATAGTTTAGTGTGGGGTGCTCTATGTATATAAAAATAAATAGTAAATAATTACCAGTCAGTGCTTTGGTCTGCGCGAACCTAAACTAAATCATTGTTCTTGTCACTGGTCGCGACCGTTCACCACCCATCATAATAATATTAGTGAAAAAATAAGTTGAGGTTGTGTTTACCAAAAATGAACTCCGGACCATAGGGGTTGCAGAAAGGGTAACTATACTTTGCCATCAACTCCCTTCGCCCACAACTCCCTTCGCCCACCCACTACCTAAAAATCATGTACCGGATATCTGAGCAGCAGCCGAGATAATTAACTTTTTTTATTTTTTATAGCTGGAGTACAGCAAACAGGCTGACGGCCCACCTGGTGGAAAGCGGTTACCGTCGCCTATGGACGTTTGCAACATCAGAGATGTCACCAACGCGCTGCTGGCCTCGAATAAATTTTATGACACCCTTTTTGAAAAACTCCATATCGTAGCGCTGTGGGAAAACCTCGGCCGGGAGCTCATTCTAAATCCGCACCATTCTAAACAGTTCTTCGGAACACTCCCCATTATACAGTCGGTAGAATACGCAGAGAAAAGCAAAGTCTCTCCTAAGGCCAAGCGTATCTAAGCCGTCTGTGAGTATGGGATCATCAACAACGCGAACGGCTCGACGTTGAATACAGTCCAGGGGATTAAGTTAGTAGGCAGGTGCTCCAGCCCAAAGGTGTGAGCAGTACTCTATATGCGGCCTCACCTGGGCTTTATAAAGCACAAGGCATTGCTGCGGTGTGAAGTACTGCTTGGACTGGTTTAGCACTCCCAACTTCTTGGAGGCAAGTTTTGCCTTTCCTTCAAGATGGCCCCTGAACTGTACATCTTTCGCGATGTCAACACCAGGGATCCCAATACTCTTGGAGGTGGTAAAGGGAGTTCCTAGGAACTGAAGCGCTTGCTCGAATGGAGTTTTTTTGGCAGAGAATACGCAAACCTGTGTATCTTAAGGAATGTTTCAACTTCCTTCATACGTCACATACACTCAGTTTGCGCTCCATTAATAATCTCCTGTTAATGGCACCTGCACACTCTTCAACATTTTATTCCAACTCCTTCGCTATGCAGGCTGTCTTCCTTTGGAACTCTTTGCCCACTGACGTCAGAAAGGCCAAGTCTTTTGCCATATTTAAAAATTTACTTTGGAATCATTATGTAAGTCTTACACAATAATGTATGTGCTATAGTTTATTATACTTTTGACTGTAATCTGCTGTCCATGTATGTCATTTTTATTTATTTTTTCTTTTATTGTACTAAATAATAATTATAGATAATTTAAGAATTCCTTTTAAGTCAGGTTGCCTGGAAGAGATCGCTTTTAGCGATAAGGCCGCCTTTTGTTTTACCAAGTAACTATTGTGTTGTTGTGCATTTTTTTCGTAATTTTTGTTATGGTGAACAATAAAGTGTTGACTATGTCTACCTGTGTCTTCTTGGGGTTGAAATGTGTCCTTGATCCTTGTACTAGAAGAGTAGAAGCTCCACTTAGATTGAAATTTACCTTCTGTGTAAAAGCATGGAATAAGTCTTATTTCATGATGCAAGTATAGCACGTCTAAATAACGAAAGCTTGATATCTGCTTACTAAAACAGGTGACTGCGTATGTTTATAATGGCTGCTATTTCTCTGCTTCACGTTGGCCGTCGGTTCGATCAGAAAAGAGGGTAGACCACAAAATTAGTGGAACCTACTTTATAACCTTATTCTAGGAAAGGACCGAACAATATGTACCTTATGCTTATAGTATATCTAGAACAATGTTAGTATCAGTGACTGGGTTATATATGTATATTTTTTTAAAATATATTAAAAATATACTATTTAAAAAAATAAAAACTTCGTTTAAAAAAACCGACTTCAAAAACTAAAAAACTAAAATGTATAAAATAACTTATTTCTAAAGCTATTATTATTAATATATATTATCTAAAACATCTTGAAGTCGGTGCAAAGTAAAACATAAAAGTTACTATATTTTGAAAATTACTAAGCAGGTACTAGTAAGGGTGGTTTTGCCTCAAACTATTCACACATAGTTCGAATAAGCAAATGTGAAGACAGACTTAGATCAGCATGTTAGCGGGTATCGCTACCATTTTGGCCGGCTGCGAGGCGATACAAAATTAGCCAACGAAATGCATAGTTTAGGCTTATCACGCGACCACGCCTGGCATTAATTCACGCGGTGGAATTTGCATCGGCCCCGGTGGCCGCTAATTAGTACCTGCACGGCTTTCATTTCGAACCGACGCGCCGTATCTGAGCTACTGTAATCTGCTATTGTAACGCCCACTGTATAATATGTAGCACATACCTATTTTTTTTTGTTTTAAATCAGCAGGAAAACCACATAGTATATTTCAAAAGAAAACCAGTTAGGTTTGTGTTATCTATACATATATAATTACTTGACCTCACTGACTGACATATCAATGCACAGCCCATATTAGTGGGGTTAGGACCGTGATTTGCATGCGAGTTCTTTCTATATTGTGGGCGCGTTATATGAAATGATTATCTTTTTATGTATGAAAACCCGTGATTTTCAAAGTAAGAAGCATGAAAATGAATACCCCTGCTTTATAAATAAATAAAAGACTTTTATTGTCACCAAAAATATAACAAAGTTTTGCCTTTAATTTAGGAATGGACACTAACACCTAGACTAGGCTTCCTCCTTAGATGTGAGTTGCTTCCAGTGATTTAATAACTAAACTAAACTAAACAAATTAAATATTCTTCAATACAAATAAAAATTATAACAAAAATTTGGAGGTAGTTCCTTAGTGAAGCGACATGTTAAACATTCCTATGACTATAATAGTCTTCAGAATGAGAATTACATATGCCAGGGACTTAAAAACAATCCTCTAGTGAGTTTATAACGAGTACAAAGTTATTTTTATTATTAATTATAATAATATAATTATTTAATATATACTTTTTAAATAAATATGAAATTGAATATGAATTTATGTACAATATATATGTTTACTTTACATATTTTAGAATGTATATATAATAATAATAAATGCTTTATACACGTATGTCCTTGTTTTTAGAAATTCAAGCACTTAGGTGGTGAAGTGGCCTCTCCACTTGTCACAATTTTCGCTTATCATACATATCGTAGACTCCTGACACCTGCACACACTTCATTCTTTTTTAACAACTCTTTCAAACTGTAAAATGCGTTGCGTCTTACTGTCAGAGGCCAAAACATTACCTACTTTTCGGAACTCACTTAGAAAATACTATATGTCTTTAAATAAATATGTCTAATATAATAAACGTTTACTTGTTTATCTATTGTCAAATATGTTAATATAAAATGCTTGTATATATATAATTGTATAATATATAATGTTAATAAAGACATTTATTTATTTATATAATTTCGTATATACATATATTTGTATTGTCTGGATTTTATGTATGCATTGAATTTATAAATTAGTGTAAGTATGGATATTTAAATAGTACAGTCCTACCTTTTTACTGCTTCATCTACATCGCCAGATTAGTTAAAAATGTCTTTTAAGCTATGTTGCCTGGAAAACATTGCTTTTAGCGATGCTCTTGTTTTGCCAAGAAATATAAAAATGCCAAATTACTAATGCGTTTTGTTTTTCTAATTGTTTATTTTGGTGAGCAATAAAGTGTTATGTAATCTAAGCTAATATGGATAATGTTTACTCAAACTATGACTATTTTTAATCTGCACGAGTGAAACTGCGATCATACCCAGACCAGAGCAAATAATAGAAAGTGCGTTTACGAAATTCAATATCGAATCGATCTTGTGATCTTTGCGTTCCAGTGGCACTAGGTAGCCCAATACTTAGCCTACTAGATTACGAAGATACGCGTGCATTATTTATTATTACAAGCTTTCTTTCATTTGTATACTGAAGCGGTGTCTTTTAGGAAAAGCGGAAAGTTGAATAAATGAATGAATGAATGAAAACTCTTTATTGTTCACCATAAACTTAAATCTAGATAATTGATATGGATACATTTGCATTAGAACAATGAGCGGCCTTATCGCTTATAGCGATCTCTTCCAGGCAACCCTGTTAGTGGAGAAAGTTATGTGGAGCACAAATAATCCTATCGATTCTGCTTATAATTTCAAATCATAAACGTTTAATTACTGGGCTTGGTCCATTCTACTTTTAAAAGATCTCACTATATTCAGCATACGCTTGTTTAAGGCGGGCTCTCCATTCACTATAAGCACGTAGTTTTTAAAAAAAATATGGAAAAAATGCCTTAATGATACATGCTTTCTTGCTAGTATTGGATGCTACGTCTTTGAACGAGACGCGGATGTGGTAGCTTCTAAGGTATCGCATAGATTTACTTAAAATTTAGAAGTTTTTATGTGAAAGGGTAACTAACACACATATAGCCATAGAAACTTTCGAGTTTATAATATTTTATAATATACTGGCGGCCCCGGCAGACGTTGTACCTGAAAAAATAAAAATCTAGGACCCGATCCCAGCGCCACCAACCGGTTCCAATGGGATAAAAAGTACACTACGTCCATCTCCTGGTTCTAAGCTACCTCCCCACCAATTTTCAGTCAAATAGGAACAGCCGTTCTTGAGTTATAAATAGTGTAACTAAAATCACTTTCTTTTATATATACAGAGATAATACACATAAGAACATTCAACTGAAATATTAGATTTAAAAATAGAGTTCGTATCTGAATAGAGGCATTTATGACGCTGAAACAGTGGATTTGGGAAAACCTCAAAAAAATGGAAAATGTCATAAAGCACAGAGATTCAACGAAAGATCCGGTTGGACTGCAAGCGAATAAATCGCCGGAGCTTTTTCCGGCGGCCATCTTGAATTGTGCTAACGGGTTCATTTCCTGCGCCTATACGCTTCCGGTCGATTCGGTGTTGCCAGCTCATAATTTTTGAACTCTTCCGCGCCTGAAGTCTTTGGTTCATTTTGCAATATGGCTTTGTTTGCACAAATAATAACTGTAAACGATATTGTTGGGATCAGTTTATACTATTAATATTTTTTCATTTATTAATACCAAAAAAGAGAAGTGGTTAGATTTGTTCTCAATAATAGTTATGTTATAAACTTTGACAACTTATTAGTTCAAGCGGCGTCTTGTTTCAAAGACGTAGCTTCGAATCCGGGGTGTAGAATATATGCTTTTTGGATAGTTCTCTGACAATGTAAATATTTTTACAATATCCAGATCCTGTTGTGGATAAAGGAATCTAATTTCAAAGGAATTTTATTCGTTTAAAAGGAATTTTATCCGTGCAGGTACGGAGAAAGAATACAATTTCCTGCGGCCGGGCGGCCTGTCGTAAGAGGCGACAAAACAACCCACAGCCAGGTGGTAGGGCATTTGCCCGACTAGCCAGCCAACCCTACCACCCCTGGTCTAAAGTATATCACCATAACAACCTTGAGTTGTGTTCGGGCATTAGTGACCAGGTTCCAGCCTCTCTTAAGAGAGCAGCAGCGCATTTGTAGCACCTTTTGTGTTGCAAATGTCCATAGGCGATGGTAACCGCTTCCCATCAAGTGGTCCGTCTGCCTGTCTGCTGAACTCCTGAAATAAAAAATATAAAATTAAAAAAAATCGTAAGAAAACTTGCATCTTGAGATTATTTATTTGTGAATCCCGGCAATCCGTGTTAGACAGTTAGTGAGTCTATGCTAAGTATTCTTCTAATGGAGAGCCTCGAGCAGCACCAACAGTGGGTTGTTTATGGGCTCATAATATAAATAAATACATTACTAAAAATATTATAATAATTCTTACTTAAAGTAGATATTAATTACCATGTATTTTAATCCACTATTATACTGTTTCCAAGTGTTTATTTTACTTTTGACGTTTGCATGTCTATCAAGTTACAAGTGTCAAGTTCTTGACAGTAAATTCCACATGAAACAAATATACAATTGTCGCACTTTCTCGTTGTGGGTGACATAATAGTGGTGTTCTGTGAGTCATGTAACGCACAGACTATTAAACCAGCGACGCTATACGTAAGAATCGAAAGTAATCGAATTGAAAATAAAAAATGTTCTACTTTAAAGAAAAACATTTGATCAAGTCGTAATTATAACAAATCGAGTCGTAATGCATTAGGACATTACTAACTGATCCGTCATTGAGCTGTCAAAAGTAAAAAATAAAAACTTCGTTTAAAAAACCGACTTCAAAAACTAAAATGTATAAAATAACTTATTTCTAAAGCTATTATTATTAATATATATTATCTAAAACATCTTAAAGTCGGTGCTTAGTAATTTGCAAAATATAGTAATTTTTATTGTTTTACTTTGCACCGACTTCACTTCACCATAAACTTAGATTTAAGTTTATGGTGAACAATAAAGAGTTTTCATTCATTCATTCATTTATTCAACTTTCCGCTTTTCCTAAAAGACACCGCTTCAGTATACAAATGAAAGAAAGCTTGTAATAATAAATAATGCACGCGTATCTTCGTAATCTAGTAGGCTAAGTATTGGGCTACCTAGTGCCACTGGATCGCAAAGATCACAAGATCGATTCGATATTGAATTTCGTAAACGCACTTTCTATTATTTGCTCTGGTCTGGGTATGATCGCAGTTTCACTCGTGCAGATTAAAAATAGTCATAGTTTGAGTAAACATTATCCATATTAGCTTAGATTACATAACACTTTATTGCTGTTACTTTTTAGTGTCTAGCTATGTATGGGAGGACCTACGAATGGTGCCGCGCTTCTTAAAAAATATAGGTCCCAAGAACCGGGAACAAAAAAATGTTCGTAAAATGAAAACTACTAGACCAAACTATGTCAAATTTTTAGGGGACCAAATGGCAGCTATTCCGCGTCGAAAAAAAAAAGAATCACGTAAATCGGATCTTAAATCACGGAGTAATCGGCGAACATACATAAAAAAATGCAAGAAAAAAAAAGATCCCGATGAATCGAGAACCTCCTCCTTTTTTCGACGTCGGTTAAAAATAAATGCTTGGGAATGGTATGGCTTACACAAGGCTGCACTTCAGTAGGTAGATTTTGTTCTCTAAATTAATTCCATGAAAAAAATCTAAAAAAATACGCTTTTGTAGAAAATCCAACTAAAAAATAAAAAATAAATTTGAATTAAAAATAGTGTAAGAAAAAATGATTTTATTGTAAATAAAGCGTGGGATGCATGGTATCAATAGTTTTAAATATTTTATGAGCAGATATGAGTAGAAGGGTTATATTTTCTTAAGTTTTCGCGACTTGTATACATAATAAAACTACGTTTTAACGGTTAATAAATTACCGCGCTTAAAACCTTTAAAACGTAGTTTTAGAAGGGTTATTTTGATAATATCCTGAAAAGCACCCCACGCTTTTTTTTACAATAAAATCATTTTTTCTAACACTATTTATAATTCAAATTTATTAAAATTTATTTTCTATTTTTTTAGTTGGATTTTCTATAAAAGCCTATTTTTTTTAGTTTTTTTAAAACTATTATTTATTTTTCATTTTTTAGTTGAATTTTTTTTAAAGGTTTTTAAATGCAAGCTTTTGAGATCCTGAATATCTTGTAGCAGCAGAGTGCTAGCCAAGACAAGTAAAACAAGCCCAAACACGACGGATCTATCTTGTTTAGTACAGGAGTTCCTATGGCCACCTTCCGACTCCATCATCAGATCAGCTCCATGGTACCATGTTATTGCATTGTCACGCGATATACACATACGTGCAAAATTTCAGCACAATCGGAAACCGGGAAGTCGATCAAATTTAGCTTGAAATATTCCGTTACCTACTAACATACGTATGAAGCTAATAAAAGCGTATTTAAAAATAAGGTCACTTTTAAGACTGTATTCATATTTTTTTTATCTTATTAAGTACTGTTTTCTTTGAATTTATAATGTCGGTTTGTTTAAATTATAATCTAAAAGCTATTCTCATTCTCATTTACTAACTTGATTTTCGTTTATTTTTTTACAGAGATAGTCCATAAAAAGAGTAAATCTATTTTTGATCTGGGTCATGTAGGTACCTCCTCCATTCTCATTTTCAAAGGATTGTCTGCTAGTTAGTTTGCTAATAAAATTATCAAACTAAATACCTGATTAGTACACATTTAATTCGCTTATGAAATAAATATGACAGTAACAGATACTTAAAGTCTCAATGAGGTGGTTTTATCCGTGCAGGAACGGAGAAAGAATACAATTTCCTGCGGCCGGCGGCATTTTTTTTTTAGGGCGGGGCAAATGCTATTTACACACATGCTGGGTCCTTTGCAAGGGATTAGACCGTTATCAATTATGGAGGCATTCCATTAAAGGCAATCCAAACAGTAATTGATCAGCTTATGTGGAGACTCGAACCATTGGACGTACAATGGCCCCGCGCTTATGGCAGGAAGGGTATGAGACTTAGAACGTAGTTACGTCCACACCACGGCCGGGCGACCTGTCGTAAGAGGCGACAAGAAAACCCACAGCTGAGTGGTAAGGCATTTGCCCGACTGGATGGCTACCACCCTTGGTCTAAAGTATGTCGCCATAACAACCTTGAGTTGTGTTCCGGCATTAGTGACCAGTCTCCCTTAGAAGAGCGGAGCGCATTTGTAGCACCTTTGGTGTTGCAAATGTCCATAGGCGATGGTAACCGCTTTTCATCAAGTGAGCCGTCTGCCTGTCTGCTGAACTCCTGCAATAAAATAAAGATGGGGAACGCCCTTAGAGTTGTAGATGTCTATGGGCAACTGTAACCACCTACCACCAAATGGCCCGTTAGCCAGTTCACCTACAAGCAAATATATAAAAGTTATAAGTACGTTAAGAAGTGTGTGATTTTAATTATTTTCCACGCCATCCATTTCACAGTGGTATTGCGAGCTTACGCCGGATGCTGTCCGTTCGCCAGCAACCTATATTAAAACAGGCTAGCACTAAATCTTTCATTATTAAACAAGCATTTATGTTACACGCCTTCGTGTGTTTTAACAATAAGTAACGTAATGGGAGTATTGACAAGAACTTGAAGCATGTTTTCCAATTTAAAACGGGCTGTTTAGGCTAATTAAACTATGTGATAAACTATAATGACATATACAGGTGCATTGTTCAAGGGCCTTCATGGTCAAATTTGAGGCCGATTTTGACGAAAACTAAAGTACGAGTATCTACGGAAAATAGAACATTAAAAAAACTCAAATTAAAAAATGTTGTAATTTAGAATGATCCAACGACTAACACTTTTTTAGAATAATGAATATTTTTTTATACTTTCCTTTTTTTATATCTATTTTATCAGTAATTATTGTAGTGATTTTTTTATATTTTTTTTGTTCAATATTGATCTAATGTAAATTAAATAGACATTTTATGTAATTTTCGTATAATTGTATTTCTTTTTTTTCTTGTAATTAACTGTTTGAGTCAATTTTTATTATATAAATTATTTTTCAGTGGATACTTGATTGATATATGTATTAATTTTGTGTTTTATATTTAAGAATATTAACTATTGTATGTTTTCCAAACAAATTAAATAAATAAATAAAAAACAACCCTTTCCCTTGGTTTGCCGTGTGACATTCCTTCACAGAAATTGATCATCACAAGTTACAGTATGATTGAGTATGTAATAATAATACAGGCTGCGTTTATTTTTGAAAATAGGCCGATTGGATTCTTGACAAGGGTAAGATTTTTCAAAAATCTAATGATAACAGTTTACTTTTCGTCAAACTTGGCCTCCACTTTTCCGAGTGTTTTTCACTATTTAGTATTATAGTTTAGGATTTGGCCCTGAAGGCTCACTTGAAAAATGTACTTTACAAGTCACATACGGGCTCGCTAGCGACTTCAAAATCAGAGCCCATGCTTAAAACACATAGTGGTCGCAATAACAGAAATTGGTTAAGAAAGTTATTATTATTACTGTTACGACCTGTCATTTACTTTGTCTGTGACTTTACTTTTAAAACATAATTTTCTACAACATTGTTTATATTGGTTTCAGGGTGCGCGTTTCTAACTTACTTTAATCCGGAGAGTGCTTCGAGCGCTCAAACCGCGCTGCATGAGAAACGGACATTACCAGGGGTAAGTGTTAGCTTAAAAAAACTTCCATTTAGACGTAGTATTAAATTTCTGTAAAGTTTTGTGATATACAGTGAACGATTTCAAAAAAGGATGCGGACACATGTTACAAAAAATCCTAATATTGTATATACAAAAGAACAGGCGTTAAAATAACATCTTTTTTATTGCTGGCGTACATCAGACAGTCTAGCCCTACACTGATGGCAAGTGGTCAATGTCGCCTGTGGATACTTGCAACCCAAATGTGCTACTAGTGTTCTGCCAGACTCGTAGATGGGACTGGAACCTGGCTACTAATGCTGGAACACAACTCAAAGTTGTTATGACGGCATGCTTTAGACCAGGAGTGGTTCCCATTCAGACGGCCAAATACCCTATCACCTGGCAGTGAGTTGATTTTTCGCTTCTTACTACAGGCCGCCTGTCCGCAGAAACGAGTATTCTTTCTCTGTTCTTGCACGGATAGAAACAATTTTGACTACTTTTTAATCAATAATTAATGCGTTATTTTACTCCTTTCTTGTACCTACTTATGACATCATATATAGGAAAGCTCGTACACAATCTATGAGGACGCGAGGTTTTATAAGTTCTATAGAAAATTTTAAGTTTTTTTTAAAATTGAAAATTAATACTAACTAGTAAAGAAAAATGTGTTTTATTTCGAATTGAATAAAGTTGAATTTTATGTGTTTATCTCTTTTTAGTGTCACTTTTTCGTTTCATCGATTTTCAAATCACAACAAATCTAAAGAAGGTTCACGCCATAACAGAGAAGTATAGATGGAAAAAGTACATTGTGCCGACCCTAACGACTAGGAGAAGGCTTAAGAAAAAAATTAGAAAGAAGTATTGTTGAAAATAAAAAATAGTCTTCTTCATACGTTCTAATGAAGAGTTTTTTGTAAAGGCAGGTAACAAAGGTTGCTCTGATAATATGAAAACAAAAATTAAATATAAAAGAACAAATATTACAAAGCAGTATTTACAACAAGTATACTTAAGCGCCCTATGTATGTCCTTAGGCATCATGAAATTATCAATAAACTATAATTCTGAGAGTTGGTTCCGATTTATACAAATACATCCATTTTACACACTCACACACACACACACACACATATATATATATATATATATATATATATTTAAGACCTTGTGTATATTTTTAAATTTCTGGTGTGAATAATATAAATTTTATTTGAGTCTTATTTATTCATTCTTTTTGAATGTGAGTTTGTACTTAGAATCGATATCTGGCAAACAAGATAAAATTAACCATTAACGGTCTTATTCATATTGAGACAGTAAGATTGTACGCTTCTTTAAGAACCATAAAAAAGCCTAAAAATTTACTGTATACCAATAAGACTTTTTAGATCTATATTTTTTCGTGTAGTGAAGTATACCACGAGTGTAATTTGCTTAATTCAATAAAATATAGTGTATTTATCGGTCTATTTATTAAAAAAAACCATTTAGCTATTAAGTTATTCACGTATTTATGCATCAGTACCTGTAGCTTTATTAGAGTTTTATTTTCCCTTGTACTTACTACACATACATACACCTTGAACAGAGGTAATTTTACCCTGCGAAATTTGAAACGGGCGGTGAAAATTAAGCACTACTTTGTATTCCTGACTCGCCTCGGAATATCGCGGCGCAGTAATTTTATTTTAGGACATAAAACGATTTTACGTAATGATTGTATCATTGTAAACGAGCCCTAGCAAGGACTATCGACCGGATCACATGCAGCGATATGATTGTAATCAACTTGCTCACTTGAGCTGTTTTTTTTTGGCCTGTCTCACGTATATTTCGAATTCATATCCAACATTTCTATTACGTATGGGTAATATACAACTGGCAACTCTGATGATGATCGCACGTAACCATACCAGACTAAATGGTATCAGAAAATTACCTCAAGGCCAAGGAGTTTCATTTTGAGTATCTTGATTTCAGTTCTCAATGCTCGTGATACCATGCTCTTACAGAATATCGCTGTTAGCATTGAGCTAATCGTGATTTTTTGTGATGTGTGACAGTTCCGATGGCGCACTTCCCCTTCCCACTATTCTATCCATATCTATTCCATATTACATTAGTCATGTTCGATCCCCTTTTTTTGTTGACGCAGGGGGAATGTCTTTCGGCGCGGGTGGGGGCCCCTTGGGGTATAGGGGTTCTCACTCAGCCGCATATGCCGTCGAGATTAGAGCGCGAGTGTTCCGCGCGCGCTCATCTCTCCTTCCGTGGGTCGCGTTACAAACTACCCCACGCCAAAGAGAGCATGACGATGCCGGGGGATGAGTCTCCCGGCAATGGAAGAGGCCTCGTGAGGGGGGCCCACGCCTACCAGGGCTGCGGAGAGGCTAGGTCATATACCCGTAGCCCTGGCATAAGGCGAAGGACGGAACACCCAGGGGTTTTAGTGGGTATCCCTAACCGGGGGTGGCAACATCATGGCACCGGTTTTGACTGGTCATGCTGGTGCCACTCCCATCTGGCGAATCCCACACACGGATTGCGAATTATCCCCCCAAGGTTGTGCCCTTGTTGCGGCTTATGGTGCTCACGCGGATTTCCCTTGGCTAAAAAAAGGGGGGGGAATGTCTTTGGATATCATCCTCGAGCCTGTTTAAACCGAAGAAGGTGTGGGACTCCTGAACGTCCGTAATTAACAGAAGCCTCCGAGTGGAGGGCAGGGGGATAGCCACCGTCAGACTACCCACTAAACCTCACCTGCGTCCCTCCCCTATGCTATTTTACGAGTCACCACAGGAACTAGTTCTAATACATTACATCTGTGGTGACCCCACGCTTCGCTTCTCAGTAAGGATGTCTTGCGGGGAAGGACTCTCTTTACCAACAGGGGAGGAAGTCCACGGGCTCCTCCAATTCTACGCGCCCGTCTATGATGAAATTATGGGGGGATTTGCGCGTAGTGACGCCTTCGACCGCCAGTCCGCCTACTGCAGATGGGGTCTACTGACGCGATCTCCTCCCTTTCTCGTTCGGTCTCTTTCTTCTGGACAATAATAGAGTCGCAAAAGGAGGCTACTGCTAGCTAGCGCTCTTTATTAGAGAGAATGGCCTCGAGTACTGTTGGATCGTCTTATCCCCTCTAACGCTTCGGAAGGGTAGGCAATGCGTTAGCTTCGCACCTGGTGTTGCAAACGTCTATAAGCGACGGTACCTACTTTCCATTACGTGGGCCATCTGCCTGTTTACTAGCGTTGCAATAGAAAAAAAGCTTCTTACCACTAGGTGACTCTACTGCGCTTTAGCACGGTCATTTGTCCGCTCCATATATGTGGAAACACTATCCAGTACTCTTCTCACATCTCTCCTCCACTTTTATAGGCACCGGTTCTGTCGTCGTGTCAACGTGTCAGAGAAACTGTAGAAAGGCAGACCTAATATAAAAGAAAGATGTGCGAAAAGCTAATAATAAGGTTTACAAATTTTGACCTGACGCCGCTGTAATATAGGGAAACAAATTACCGGCTGCGACTTGCCTGAAAGTAATTTCGACAATTTCAAGGGATAAAGTGCTCATATATTAACGCGTCCATTTTATTTCATTCGTTTATTTAAAGTGCTTCGTTAACGCGGCATATCCATAAGCGCCTATAATATTGCAATCAAAAATTATTAACACGCATAAGGTATATAAAGACTGGAGTTTTATTTTGTTGTTGTTTATAGGTTATAATTCAGTTAAATTCATATTAATTATTATATTCGTTTTATTCAGCTAGTCATACACTACCATTTAAGAGAATACTGCCCAGTGAGGTCTCCCGTAACTACGTTATAGGGTAATTTAACACAATGAATAATACTACTAAAATTGATTTTGCTTAACATTATTTTACAGGGATTGATTTACGCATAACAGAAAATATGTTGTTTTCTATCATTAAGTTGCGCTTGTGTATGACGTTGTAATAAACATCGGACCACTCTGAAATTGAGACCAGATGCGAAGTTTTATTAGTAAACTAGCTATACCCGGCAGATGTTGTCCTGCCCTTAAAAAATAAACATCTAGAATCCGATTCCAGCGCCATGTACCGGGTCCAATTGTGAATCTAAAGTCTAAACCATCCTGGGATGCGTACAAACACATACAAAAATAATTTCACCTAAATCCTGGACCTCGATTGTAGTGCCGCTTACCTGGTTCAATTGAGAACTTAAATCATTACGAGACCCACTCAAATACGGACACAAATTTTCGTCATAATTCTGGAACCCGATTGCAGCGCCACCTACCGAGACCAATGGTTGTTTGTTAATCTTAATTATTCTAGAACCCACTTCAACACAGACAAAAAATATTACAGTCGGTCTCACTGATTAGGAGGAGTTCAGCGGAGCCCCCTACCGGGTCCAATTGTGAATTTAAACTGGGACCCACTTAAACACACAAAAAAATCATCAAAATTTGTTCTATCGTTTAGGAACAGTTCAGTGACATACAAACGAACAGAATAATTTTATACATAAATATTTTAGGCCAGAAACCCTTGCGAGCGTCCCCTGTACATCCTAATGAAGTTTCACAATGGTTTAGGAGCGCATCAAGGTTAAACATACAAACAAACATTGATTTTTATTTATAAGATATTGGAAAGTTAGTATAGAAAATGTACTATACCAGGTATTAGTCTGGCGTCTCAGTGAACTAGATCACAGAGGCCGAAAACAGGTACAAATTTTGGTTCATGCATGAACGGAGTAAAATACGGAATAGAATCCTTCGGTCGGATGGTCTGTTGTAAGAGGGGGCAAAATAATCCACAGCCAGGTGGTTAGGGCATTTGTTCGTTTAGGTAGCCTTGATCTCTAGTCCAAACTATGCTGCTATAATAACCTTTGTGTTCCAGCATCAGTGGCCAGGGACCCAATTCTGCTATTACTATTGCGTCAAAATCGCCGAACACTATCGTCTCAATCGTAGGTTTGCCCGGTATCGATATTCTGTTACATCCAATGGCGTCCCTGTGGCAAGTCACTCATGTTAATGGTATTTTGTCATTTTTTTCTACTACTATTCCACCGCGACGATATCGAGAAAATATGGATTTATTAGTATACGAATTATTGACACTGTTGCAATGGATTCGTACTTTGACGCCAAGATATTGAAATAGCAGAATTGGGTCCTAGGTTCTATTCACTTCGAGGCTGGTAGCACATTAGCCGCACCTATGGTTTAGAAACGTCTACAGGCAACAGTGATCACTTTCCATCAGGTCGTCAGCTTGTCTGCTATAATCCAGTTATGAAAAGATGTGTCTAATAACTTTGATGCTTTAAGCGGCAAATTAAAAGTGGGAAACGTCACAGCGACCCACACAAAGCCCCAGCGCGGCTATTTTAATTTTTGATCCGTACCCTAATCTTTCCATAAAGTCATTTTCGTGAGTTCTGAGCTTGCGTCCTGAATATAAATTGTGTCATTTTGCCAAAACACTAATGGAAAAGCAGATTAAATAATTCAAGCGTAAGAAATTTTGAGCCCATAAAGGCGTTAATAAATAATAAGGTTAACACAGAGAGCGTGATGTTCGTGTATTATGTGACATTGGCTAGCTTTGCACGTGAGTCTACTTGCAAAAATGAATCTCATATAAAACCGTCATCACCATTCGTCTTTTTTTTATTGCATGAGATCTGCAGACAGGCGGACGGCCCACATGATGGAAAGCGGCTACCATCGCCTATAGAAATTTTTGCTGCCGCTCTCTAGAGCGAGACTGGAACTAGCCTGGTTGTTATAGCGGCATGCTCTAGAACGGGGGTGGTAGCCATCCAGACGGGCAAGTACCCTACCTGGTTGTGGGTTGTTTTGTCACGTCTTACGAGAGGCCGCCTGGCCGCAGGAATTAGTATTCCTGCTCCGCTCTTGCACAGAAAAATGTTCCATCTGTTCTGTGTTTGAAAGCAACAGTCATTATGAAGACGAAATTTGACAGAAAGGACATGCTTCAAAGTTATGTAAAACGAAAAATAGAAACAATCGGACTTGTTGTCATATATGTAATCGAGGGGTACGTCAGTTATTTACATCTTTATACATACAGCAATGTTCCTTAATGACTTTATAATAGCATATTAGGTTCCAAAGTCATAAAAAAAAATTAAACTTGTTCCTCTAACTTAAAATATGAAGTGAAAAATTCTATTATCTGATTTTTAATTACCTGGACTAAAACGACAGCTGCGATCGACCTTGTTTGTGTTACAAACTTGAAAAAAAAAAACTATAGAAGTTCCGCAGGATTCAACTCACAGTGGTAAGTTGCTTCAAGCTGTATAGATTAAGTCAACTTTTTACAGCTCCAAAGATACTTTCAGAGTTAATTAATTTGAATAGTGGCTTTTGAAGTGAAATTTCTTTAGAATCGTGATTTGAAAGGAAAAAGGGATACTAAAAAGAAATAAACAAATAAATACAGGACTAAGCCTGCAAGAGAATGACATAGAATATGTTTCGTAAATAAGTCAAATTTCATGTTTTAAAGCTAATCTTAATATATATAAATCTCCTGTCACGATGTTTGTCCGCGATGGACTCCTAAACTACTCAACCGATTTTAATCAAATTTGCACACCGTGTGCAGTTTGATCCAACTTAAAAGATAGGATAGTCTTTATACCGTTGGAACCGGTAGGTGGCGCTGAGATCGGGTTCTAGAATCCTCTTAACAACGGGGAGCGATTTTGTTTTTGTGTATTTGAGTGGGTGTCCCTGGATGGTTTAAATCCGCAATTGGAACCGGTAGGTGGCGCTGGGATCGGGTTCTAGAATCCTCCTAATCACCGGGAGCGATTTTGGTGATTTTGTTTTGTGTATTTGAGTGGGTCCCCGGATGGTTTAAATCCACAATTGGAACCGGTAGGTGGCGCTGGGATCGGGTTTTAGATTTTTATTTTTTCAAAGCAGGACAACGTCTGCTGGGGCCGCTAGTATATTATAAAATATATTATAACAACAGCCCATAACTGTCCCACTGCTGGGCTCGGGCCTCCCACTGTAGGGGAATGGACAGTATACCCGCCACGCTTATCCAAGGCGGCTTGGCAGGTTTGACACATCGGTTATCTCGATGTGCAGGTAGCATCACGATGTTTTCCTTCACCGTTGTTAGCACGTGGTAATTGTAACAATATGCACATTAGGTCAGAAAACAGCCTAAGTGGTGCATGCGTTCCGGCCAGGATCGAACCCGCGACCTTTGAGTTTAGGACGCGTGAGCTAGTCATTACGCTACCACGACTTTTTGTAAAAAATATATAAAATATATAATAACAATATAATATATCAAATGTATCGTCACGAAATTAAGAATCTCCCATACATCATTTTTTTAGTAGGTTTTGAGTTATGGGGTATTTTTTTGAAGTCAAAGAGCACAGGGGGGACTTTGTCAACTCGAGAGAACCCTTCATTCGTTGTGTGCTGACTATCAAGCACTTACCAAGTTTAGTTATTCATTCACTAGTTCACAGTACAATTATATAATCTACTAATATGGTGAAGTAAGTATATCAGAGAGCTAGATAAATATTCGTTTACATTTTAATTTCATTAGATCATAATAACTTTGTAAAGCTCGTTAAAAATAATTTCACGTAATATTTTAAACATACAAACTTAACACGCACAACACCGTTCTGTATAATTTCCCCAAAATATTCCCCATACGGTAAAGTAGGCATTGTAAATCATTGGAGATAAATTTTTAACGCCTCACAATGACTTATGGAGAAAATTTTCGGTATGAATTTTTGTCTGGCGGTACCGGTGCTGTTTATAATAAACGTTATGGACGGTTTTTTCTGACTGTACTTTTGATATATTATAGTATGGTTGAATGTTTTTGTTTGTTTTTAAGATGAAGATATCTTTTACTCTAAAATTTTCTAAGGAAAATAATTCTTGTATATCTGTATTAAAATTAACGAATATTTTACTGAATTAAAAATGTATTTAGTTTATTAGTTATATTTTGTGTAAATATGTACAGCATTTTACGTTTCTATTACCGGTAATAACTACCTTACAATTTAATGACGTAATACCCACGCCAATCCTGGTGTGGGTATTATTGGAATACTTATTCAAGTATCGAAACAGTACTTTTCTGTAGTAATATTATAAAGAGGAAGGAGTTGTTTGTTTGCATTTAATTGGCTCCTACACTATTGAACCGATTTGAAAAAGTCTTTCACTTTTAGTAAGCTAAACTATCCCCGGGTAACAAAGGTTATATTATATATTAAAAAAATGAATTCGCTTAGGAGGTAATTAAACTCAACAAAAAAGTTCCTTTTAGATAGCCGTCCGAAGCCGGGCGGGCCGCTATAATTAATAATCGAAAACGTTAATTGTATATATCATTTGGTTCTCGTGGGATGGTCACAGATGCCGCAAATGTTTATGATCATGCTGCAGGGGCCCTCCAGCTTCTAGGGAGCAGAGGAGTCTTCACCCCTGTTGACGAAGTGAGTTTGCACTGCTTCCCGGGGCATTCTCAAGCACTGATGTGCTAGGATCAGCACAGGTGTAACTACATTCTAAGTTTGTCACGCTCTTCCTGCCATAAACGCGGGGTACATGGGAGGAGGGTGGTTTTAATGGAATATTGAGTAGTCGAGTCTCCACACAAGGTGGCGATTGACTTTGGTGGCTATTCGTGGCCTCACCTCTCATCGCTTTGGTCCAATCCCTAGCAAACGACCCGGTAGAGTGCGAAAAGCATTTCCCCCGCCTCAAAAAAAAATATGATCATATTGAGTTAGAGTAAGTTTGTAAGCTTCTTTAAGAACCTTAAAGAAGCCTACTAAATTGCTCTAACTCAATATGAATAAGACCATTAGTAAATAGTTGTTGTTCCAAAATAAACGACCGTAATGCGTAGTTTAATTTCTTATATAGCTGTCAACCTTCAAAATACAGAAATCTGCAAGAAAGACAAAAAGAAAAAACAATTTAACGAGATTACGCGGAACGAAATTGAGAAATAATTGTCTGTTCTCATGCAGGGAATGAAACGAAATTGCAAATGTGAAAAAGAGGCACACAATTCACCCTTCGTGCAGAAAAAGCGTAAAGCGTCAAATAAAATTCCGACTAATTCATTTTACAGCCGACCAAAACACGTGATACAACATTATTTAAACCTCGGAAAGTGTTATGGGGAATTTGGAATGGGTGTTGCAAGCATTCCCGACGTACTTGGCACACAAACGTTTCGAATTGAAAAATGTAATAAGCACAATGCTCTTATTTGACTATATATCACTTAAGCACTGGAAAGTATCCAGTAACAGCCGCAGGCAACAGGTCATGCGTGTACCCCGCTGTGGGAATTTAAATATGTGGTTTGTTCGAAAATGAGGAACAGATTTAGTTTATCATGGGAGCAATGTATATAGGACAACATTTCGCAGACGCAGATTTTTTGAATTCATGTCATACTATTAGCTTTCTATGCGTGAAACTTCATTTTTGGATGTGGTTGAGCCAATCTGGAATCACTAACCTGATAAAAGCTACTAGGCCACTTTGATTGATCGTTGTGATACCAGTCTCGCAGAATATCGGCGTGAAATATTTAGCTTTGATACATAATTATTGTGATCCTTGGGGACAGTTCCGGTGGCTCTCTCCTCTCTCCTTTCATCAATCCCATCCTAGACGCTGGCAATTCATTGGAAGCGCCCTTGGTGTTGCATATTGTGTAATATCCTATTACTTACATAACATTAACTTCAGATCCTAGTTATCTTTTGTACCAAATTTTACTTCACCATATTGCACAATCTTCAATATTTATAAAGTGTAAAAAAAATAAAAACTTCGTTTAACAAAACCGACTTCAAAAACTAAAAAACTAAAATGTATAAAATAACTTATTTCTAAAGCTATTATTATTAATATATATTATCTAAACCATCTTAAAGTCGGTGATTAGTAACTTTCAAAATATAGTAATTTTTATGTTTTGCTTTGCACCGACTTCAAGATGTTTTAGATAATATATATTAATAATAATAGCTTTAGAAATAAGTTATTTTATACATTTTAGTTTTTGAAGTCGGTTTTTTTAAACGAAGTTTTTATTTTTTATTTGTTACTTTTTAGTGTCTAGCTATGTATGGGTGGACCTACGAATGGTGCCGCGCTTCTTAAAAAATATAGGTCCCAAGAACCGGGAACAAAAAAATGATCGTAAAATGAAAACTATTGGGCCAAACGATGTCAAATTTTTAGAAGACCACATGGCAGCTATTCCGCGTCGAACAAAAAAAGAATCACGTAAATCGGATCATAAATGACGGAGTAATCGGCGAACATACATAAAAAAAAGCAACAAAAAAAATCCCGACGAATTGAGAACCTCCTCCTTTTTTCGAAGTCGGTTAAAAAGTATGTGAAGTGGTACAGTGTGGGGCATAATTATGACAAATGTAATATAGATATATTTTATTAAGTTTTTTGCGGCTTGTATACATAATAAAACTACGTTTTAACGGTTTCAAGCGTGGCAATTTATTTGACTTTGGTCTATCCGACGTTTCGGCCGCTTTTCAGTGGCCGTGGTCACGGACGACAAAGATGACATTTTCAATGTTTCAATTTCAATTCTAAAACAAACGTCAAATAAAGTGTCGCGCTTGCAACCGTTAAAACGTAGTTTTATTATAATATAGATATTATTGTTTTTCATAAGCAACTGTCCCGTCCGTCCCAGATTATTTACTGTTTGAGACTTAAAATATCCATTTACGCCCTTTTTAAGAGCAACATATTGTAACTCTCTGGGAAAACATGAAGTAGTCCAATCAGCTTGCAAAAAAGGGTATGTTAAAAACACGAATGAATTCTGTGTACATAATAACTTGTGGTGTGACAGAAGATGTATGGTACAATATAGGAGTATGAAAAAGAAATAAGGCGATGACAACAATCTGTTCGAAGAAGTTGAAAGCTACAAGAGAGAATTTCAAGTATTCTACCCCTTACCAATTTTTTTATTGCATGATGCATGCATGGATGCATGCAGCAGACAATCAGACTAGTAGGTACTATCGCTTCTGCCTCTCTAAAGGGATATATACGGCAGCACATAATAACTTGTACCGATAAAGTGATTGATTGTAAATGAGTTGATTTCTAACGTTTTTGGTAAGACCTACGGGCTAAATCTTCCCAAGAAACTTTTTAGGAAATATCTGGCAGAAGATTTTCCAAAAACTCTTGATAGTTTCAATTTTCGATCGTAAAGTTATCGGATTGTTTAAAATATAATTAATATTCTGAACATTTACTTTTAAAGATTTTCCTCTAGTTATTTTCTTAAGTCCTAATTACACAAATATTTGAGAACAAACCCGTCTGTTTATGTGAATAGTGTTACTGCTGTAAATAGAACAATGTTTTCCTGAAATTTGTTAACTTAGAATGTAATTAATTACTTTGTTTCATTATCTTATTAGGTATTTCCTTATTTACTTTTAATGTAAGATTAGATGCTGCTGGATTGTAATGATCTGGATTCGAATTCTTATCGGGTTTTAAACGTCGAGATTGTCTATGTCTATCCACTGTGAAAGGTATATAAATATACCTTCTGTGTTCTCCTAAAGCCCTTAACGGAGGAATCGAGTCCTACTAATTAAAATGAATTAATGTTCTTTGTTACTAAAATGTAAGTAATCGTCCTATGTATTAAGTATACCACCATTGTCATTATGACCTGATTTCATTCCTGGGGTTGTCTGGATGAGATCGCTTTAAGCGATAAGACCAACATCACCATTTGTGCATAATTAGATATAGTTTTAGTCTGTAACTTCATTTTTGTATGGATGTGTGATAAAAAGTTATCTATGTTTATTGCATATACGTGTGTCACACAAAAATATATAATAAGATGTCTTATTGCCACCGACGAGATCTCCCAGACCACCTTTACAATTATTAAAACCAACAACTTAAATACAGTTATCAAAGCTTATAAGCTATAAACGAAAAAAATAAAAGTGAAGAATTAAAATATTTATACGCATGTTTTTATTGTTATTAAAATGATTATCTGTCTGTTTTTCAAGACCACGGGGTTACAAAATGGATTCGGACTTTTGGACGGCTTGCGTGGGGCAATGAGAAGGCCAATACGTAGAGGTCCTGTAGACAAATTTAATATAATTGTGCCATGACACTGAACGGCAATTATCCCTGTCTACACCATATAAAAATGCACCCGAGGACAAGTCCCGCTCAGTGTAAGGTTATTATAGGGAATGAGAAGAAAAGGTACGGCTATTGGGATGAAATGCTAGTAGATGGATGGATGGGCCCCTATAAATGCCGTACAAGATTGGTGAAGGGCAACATGGGTGTGAGTGGCTAAGAGGTGTCAAAAAGTGGGCTGCAGGTTTACCGAAGCTACTTCCGACGTTATACCACTATAATGATTTTATTATTATATTTTAAAACAGTGACATTGATAATATCGAAATTATCGTTGTAGCAGTTTTATAACATAGAATAGGAATTAGATTTAAATTATGGCTGACCTTCTAAAAATGTTCTCCAGTGGAACTTATTTTATTATTTAGTCGTTCTACTTTTTGCACGGTTACAAAAATTGTACTGTCAAGTGTTCGTCAATATTCAAGTTTTATAAAAATAAAATTCTCCAATTTAATAAGCAGCAGGCGAAAGCCGAATCCATCCAAGAGCCTCAGCCAAATTTTAGGTCACTGAATGATGTTAAACGATTCTTTTGTTTGAACTTTGGTGGCAGTTCGAAAAGGTACACGCAGTTCTCAGTTGAGATTTTTAAATCAAACACAATTTTTGTCCAGCAATATTCGTAATTAACATTTAACAAGTATTGCGATTATAATCAATTTTATATACTTTTGAAAATAAATATTTACCGAAAAACAGCACGCTTCAAGTACTTCACCGTAACTGTCGGAAAGTTCATATAGAAATATGATAATATATTTTATAAAATACCTACTCTTTTTGGAAATTACAAGGAGGAAGGAACAAGAACGTTCATAATAATAGATTGTAACCTAAAATTTAATCTCGCTGGTATTGATATCCTAAAGTATGTTGGTGCTAATATATATTTATATGAGATATCATGAAACTGTAGTTGTAGTATTAATAATACCAAAATTAAAAAAATTATATGGCAATATATAAGTAATTCTATACGATTTATAACCTTGACAGTTCTGAAAACATGTTGTTGTATTGCTATGAAAACCTTGTTCCCGCAGACATTCGCTGTATAAAAATGGCTTCACTTGAAATATCGACCGTTCACAGATATCGGTGGATTTTATAGTCCAAAAAAATGACTAGTGTTTGTTGGAAACGATTATTCGATCGCGTTTCATGTACCAGTAAAGGTCAAAATGAGGTGTAAAGTTGATGATTGGATTTGTGTTTAGATGTGGAAAGTGAAATAGTGTTGATATCGTGCATTGAATTTTCTGACGTTCGACGTCCCACACTGTGTTATATACTAAGATACAACTATGCTCTATAATGTACTGAATATGTGTATGGGTCAAGACTACACATACAAACCCTTTCTCTTGATTTTAAAAGTTCATATTTTATCATCTTTCGAGTATAATATCATGGATTTATTTATAACCTAAATGTTTTCAACCTACTTAGTTCGTTTAAAATCTAATCTGCCTATAAGAGTTACATACTAATGTTAATGTAGTTTTGAAACACCACATGAAAAAATCTCATGAAAAATATTCAATCAGACTAACGTGAAATGTTGAAATTACTCGTTAGTGGATCCATTGCTAACGATCTCACTTCCTGTAGGTAAGTTTGCAAGTTTGATAATACAAGAGTTGTTAATACACTACTTTATCCGTGCAGGAACGGAAAAAGAATACAATTTCCTGCGGCCGGGCGGCCTGTCGTAAGAGGCGACAAAACAACCCACAGCCAGGTGGTAGGGCATTTGCCCGACTGGATGGCTACCACCCCTGGTCTAAAGTATGTCGCCATAACAACTTTGAGTTGTGTTCCGGCATTAGTGACCAGGTTCCAGTCACCTTTAAGAGAGCAGCAGCGCATTTGTAGCACTTTTGGTGTTGCAAATGTCCATAGGCGATGGTAACCGCTCTCCATCAAGTGGACCGTCTGCCTGTCTGCTGAACTCCTGCAATAAAAAAATATAAAAAAACTTTATAACAAAGTAAGTTTAGTTAAACTTTGTATCTAAAACCAGCACTGTATTAGTGTTCTTCGCGTTGTAAAAGTCTATCTCAATTGTCGTTACAAAGGCAGCGAGGATTCCATGAATAATTTAATTAAGTAAATTACATTTACGCATTATAATTAGTCATATAAGTAACAAGTCATTAAGTATTGTTATCTTTGATATAATGTATTGTATACCTGAAGAACAGGTCATATACACCATGGGACTCGTGTTTCTACAGTACACGTTTTATACTTTATTAGCTTTGATAGTCGATATTATTTATATATATGAAAATGTAGTTCTGTGCATACCAATATATACGAGTACATAAGATATATCGATGGCTGGATTTAATAATGACATGAATAATATAATCTGGGTACTTTGTGTTATGAATGATTCACATAAAAATTTTCCTACTCTGAGATTATACGAAACGAATTAGTATTTGTCTGAGTTCTATAGTTAATATGAAAACTTTTTCTCAAGTTCGGAAAACTGCAATAATTTAGAATTAATTTAATTCAGTCCTCGATATAAATTTAAAATCTGTTTTGTTTGTATTTTGGGTTTGTTTATTTTTTAAGCCTTAGAAATTATCACACAACTTCGCTTGTATGGTATATGATTTCAATATCAGGAACAAGTCAATTTTTCTTTACCTCGCTAGGTACTCTCTAGTACGGTAGTTCGGCGAAATAAAAATTTAAGTTACTTGATTGAGGGCGCGTGGAAAGTTTTAGTTCGTACTATTATACTTATGTGTATATTTGTATATATTGTATAGTTATATATTTATTAATAAAATTGAAGTAATCGTACAATAATTATGTATTCCACCATCGCCACTCCTAATCAAAATATTCTTGCCACGGGTTGTCTGGAAGATATCGCTTTTTAGCGATAAGACCGCCCTTTGTACCCTACTATAATAATACTAATTCGTAAGTTTTTCTGTAATGGTGTACAATAAAGTGTTATCTATCTATCTATTATTCTCACATGTTAGTACTATAGTGTACCACGTGAAATAGTACATTTTACTAGGTAATAAAAGTTAGTTAGTTATTAAATTCAAATAGATTTATAAACAAAATTGTTTAGAAAATCTTAAACTATTACATTTTTACTACTTTCTGTATTTCTATATAGAAAGTAATTAAAATATTACATCCAGAATCACTATAAACATAGTTCAAAACTATTTCAGCCAGAACTGTTCAAAAGTAAACAACAAAAGTCAATCAATCAAGTTGCTCGCAGCTCTATATTTGTGCTGGGGCATCATCAAAGATTTCTGTTTAAAATTCGGTCTTATTTTAGCTTTACAGGCGCGTACACGTCATTTCACTCGACCAATGCGTCTTACATCGACGCCTTACTGTTATACGTCCGGAAAATACCCCGTTTTGTTCGGTAGTGTATCAGCGGAAAACTTATTATTACTGGCGCGTAGTGTCACACAAACATATCTTGCCGTTGACAAACTTTAGTGCCCCAAAGAGCTTTCATTTTAACCGTAGGTTAATCGTAAAATTAAAAAAACCGTTTCTCTTTAACCTCACTGTAGTTGGGAACGATCTATTTAAATTTGGAGCATAATAGTCAAAAGAAATTCAGTTCATCCGAACTAGACAAGAATCGTATCAAAAGTGAACACTTGGGAAGAAATAGTTGTAACATTTGTTTTTGTCAAGTTTGTGCCATTTGTTTGTGCGTAAGTTGTGACGGTGAGTGTGTCTGTGTAGTGCAGTTTATCTGAAAACAATGGATTACGACTCCCTGATTTATTCGCACATTGCGAATTACTACGACGAACTGGTAAGTCTAGATTTGATATAAATTCTGATCTCATCAGTTTGATTTAGAACCAAGTATCGATATGCACTTAGTCGGTTTTATTTTTCACTAATTTTGCTTTTGAACACTGATGTGAAATTACTTGGTCAAGGACGCGTTTAGAGTGAATCTGCGAATTCATACTGGTAGTATTTACATGCATATTTTACCGATGTACATGGTATTTTACATTAATTATAATTATATATTTATTTGTTGATTGTACAGAAAGACATTGTGTGTTCTAATAAGTTTTATTTTATATTCTTGGCCTAAAAATAATAGTTAAATAAACTAGTATGACAAATTGAGAGAAGTGGCTTCAAAAAGCACGACCCGTGGGCGTCAAAAGCCGAGGCCATTAGCGTCAAAAAACGAGACTCGTGGCGTCAAAATGCAAGACCCGTGGTATCACAAAGTGAGACCCGTGGCATCAAAAAGCAAGAGCCGTGACGTCAAGAAGTGAGACCCGTGGTGTCAAAAAGCAGGACCCGTATTATCATAAAGTGAGACCCGTGGCGTCAAAGAGCAAGACCCGTGGTATCACAAAGTGAGACCCGTGGCGTCAAAAAGCGAGATCCGTCGCGTCAAGAAGCTAGACTCATGACGTCATCTAGTCATGTAAGTTTTAGGCGCATTTAGAGTTAGGGTTTTCACTGAGCTAGTATCATTCTTAGTAGTTTTCCACGTTTATATACTAGTTCGCGATATTCAAACATTACTTTTCTTTGTTTCCAGAAATTTCTGTACAAGGGTTAAATATGTCAGGGTCCTCTTCTTTGTCGTATCAGATCCAACGTTATCTTTGGCAGATTCTTCTTTTAAAGTAATGCTTATAAAATACCATGGTTATATCAATCTACAAAAGATAATAAGTTATTTAAATATGACCTAAATTACCTAAAAGTATTATTATACTAAGAAAGATGACAATGACGCTTTTCTTATTCGCTTAAGGTGTATACACTTCATTCGTATGTTCCTTAGTTAGTTAACTTTAATAGTAGTTATTTACTTTTTACATCGAAAACAAAACTAGAAACTAGTTTATTATTACTACTATGAAATCCGAAATATTATTTGAATATTGTGATTTTGAAAGCAATTTGATAACAATGCCACACAAACGTATTGAAGCGCATTTGATAAAGCCGTTTTTGTAGTATATTCAGATAGTTACAAATTGTGAAATTTTGCCAAATGCAATTATATTATTATATGCTAAATATTAATTATATTAATATATGAGTATTTAATATTTATACATTCAGCACTAAATATTGTCACAGCTTCTTTCACTCGAATACGCTTCTCGCAATTTCTGCCTTTCAATTTGGATGAATCAACCAAAAGTGATCCATGTATTTTGGCTAATTGAATGTCATTGAATACAGTCGTGTCCTGACAGTTTTGTGTTTTTCAATGAAATTGATTTACTTTGGTTGTTTCATCAAATATCGGCATTACAGGTAACTTTTAACAGCAACTGTTTTAAGTTCGGAGGTTTTGTAGATATTAACGAATTTTTACAAAGAAATGGTTTATGTTTCATATATTGTATTTATTGGAACGTAGTTCCTTATTTTCTTAGAATATATGTATACTTTACAGTATATAAATATATAATATATATAAATAATTTCGACATGTGGGTAAACATTATAATTATGCTAGACGAGATGCATCTATGTTGCTTACGTTAGCTTGCTAAAAGAAAGAGTGTATTGGCCGCGTGCAAGTGGAATACGCACAACGAGGATAGCGCTCTAAATATAACACAGAAATAAAGTCTTATTCAAGTACACTTTAAAAATGAATATTTTAATAAAAAATAGTTGATTATTGATGACTTAATGCTTACAACAACAATACTAATTTTTTTTCAAATGAGACGTCACCTAATTTTAGTTTAACTATGACTTAATTTCCAAATCATTTTTCGAGTTTTATTTTTAATATAATATAATAATAAAAAATATTTTCGTGAAGAGACTATACCTAAATTATGGGAACAGTGTTAGATATGTTATCAAATAATTGACTGTAACACATATATGTATACCGGTAAGATCATATAGGCACCATTTTACTTTTAGGTGTCAAATCATAAAAGCAATATAAATATTTACCTCCTAAAGCACTTTATCCTTCCAGGAACGGAGAAAGAATACAAATTCCAGCGACAGGGCGGCGTGCGAGGCCTAAGCCGCGACAGGCACAGAAGCCTGGGGGGATAATTCCCGACCCGTGCGTGGGATTCGACAGATCGGGGGTGGCACTAGCGCACCCAGTCAGAACTGGTGCCTCGCCATTGCCACTCGCAATTAGAGATACCCACTAAAACCCCTGGTATTCCATCCCGCGCCTTATGCCAGGGCTAAGGGTAATTGGGATTCCCAGCTCTGCAGCCCTGGCAGGCGTGGGTCTCACACACAGACCTCTTCCTTGCCGGGGGACTTCTTTTGTCCCCCGGAATCGTCTTGGTCTAGTCCGGGCGTGGGGCGGTTTCTATCGAGCCCCACGGGAGGGGTGGCGTATCTTAAGAAGCGACAAAACAACCCACAGCCAGGTGGTAGGGTATTTGCACGGCTGGATGGCTAGCACCCCTGGTCTAGGGTATGCCACCATAACAACCTTATGTTGTGTTCCGCGGCATAAGTAGCCAGGTTTCAGACTCTATTTAGAGTAGCAGCGTATTTGCACCTTTGATGTTGCAAGTGTCCATAGGCGATGGTAACCACTTTCCATGAGGTGGGCCGTTTGCCTGTCTGCTGAACTCATCCGATAAAAAAAACTTGTCAACTATTTGTATTAAAGTAATATCCTAACTTTTTTTTAACTAGAAATACATAGAAGACCAAAGCAAGCAAATACGTATTGGTCATTAGTTCTATGTTACAAATACACAAACGCTATAATAGAACCTTTCGCGGGGTACAATTAGTAGGTCCCAATTAGAGAGCAGTTAGTGGTCAGTTTCTATGACAATTAGAGGTTTGCCGGCGGCCACACAGAACTGACTCATTCATTTACAACGACGTTGCCTATAAATTTGGAAATGGAACATATGTCTATGTATCTATCTATCTATACTATATCTATAATAAATTTGTAAATAGTTTGAGGTTGTACATTGCGTTCAAAAATGTGAAAAAATATCAAGAGGTATTATAATTCTGACCAGCAGATTCCGAAAATACAATTTTTAGAATTTTCGTCTGTCTGTCTGTCTGTTAGAGCATCACGTAAAAACTACTAGATGAATCTAAACCAAATGAAACTCGGCATAGAGCTAGCTTATATCCCGGGGCATAACTTAAAATATTTTTTATCCCGATGAATAACTTTGTTTTCGTAGGATAGACGAAACTAGCGGAAAAGATGGCGCTGCGATAACATCTTTTTTGGAAACTAATGAACGTATATAAATGAAACTTGACACGGTGCTGGCTTATAACCCAAGTAAAAGACTCAGGATACATTTTATCCCGATAAATGAAGACGATTCCTTAGAATAGACTGATTAGCGAAATGGCATCTATTTAGCTGGAATCGCATTTCTTCAAGTCACTAACAAACATCTACGTTGTCATAAACTCAAATCAGGCTAGCTTCGACTCGCCTTCATGTTTTGATTATCTATGTTTAATGTCATTAACAAGTAAAAATAATGTCGCATCCTAATTAACGCATTAAAGCCTTGACTACATATACGTTACACATTCACTAGCACTAAAATTATCCCAGGTGGAACAGGGACACGACATGCTTATACGAATGTTCAATAACAATGTAAGTTTTTCGCAATCTTGCAAACTAGTGTCACGCTTCAATTCAACATATTTGAAATTACAATTCGGTGGATTTCTTAAGACACTTTCAAAACATCTTGTTATCATCTGCAGTTTTCAATTCACCGAATTCCTGTTCTGATTTCCTGTCATAAACATTTTCTTTTCACAATGTCGAATAATAATATCTAAAATATTGAACCCGACTTTATTTACGAACAGATAGAGTCGTAATTCTACCGTCATGTTTTAGTATTATATTACAAAGTTCACAAAACGTTTGATCGGTGACTAATGGACGAATTATATTCATTCATGAAAATGTATTTATTTAAAACAATACTAAATCAAAGTGACTTGGAGTAACCTTCTATATGTGGCGGTCGATGACATTGTAGAGTGTGAGGGCGACAAATGACCTATGGATTTCTGCGATGAGAACATGAAAATAATAATTATTCTTTGTTTCCTATAGTTAGAACCACATTTCACCGGTTTTAAGCGCTGTATTTTTATTTCGACGTTTCAGCCACATTTTAGTAGCCGTGATCACGTAAGTACTAAGTTGTCAGGTGTCAATGAGTAAAGTTATTATTTAGCCTACCTCTACTACGCTACCCCAGTTATTGTTTATTCTATGGGAGCCTAATATCATTTTTAACCGACTTCGAAAAAAGGAGGAGGTTCTCAATTCGTCGGGATCTTTTTTTTTTTGTTGCTTTTTTTTATGTATGTTCGCCGATTACTCCGTCATTTATGATCCGATTTACGTGATTCTTTTTTTGTTCGACGCGGAATAGCTTCCAATTGGTCCCCTAAAAATTTTATACTTACTTAATTACTAACTTACTTTCCTTATTTCGTATTTAATTATACATACTGTGGAACTTTATACTAAACTAAACCATCGAGTGAGAGGCTGATGCAGGAATTAGGTTAAAAATAATTCTAAAATAGTAAAAAGAATCAACCAGTTGGCCAAAATATTTGGTTGATTAAGATAACAAAAATATATATTTATTGTAGGTATGTTAGTGTGAGCATTACACGAGTTAAGCTGCGATTTGAATAACTAAATCTGTGAGTAAATTGACAATATAATTATGATTACGTTGTATTACGAATTAACTGTACTTGCTGCTTTCTTCGCGTGGAGTAAATAGTAAAGTTTTCTGTACCCTGCAGCATATCTGAATAACAATACATAGTCATAAACAAAACGATAAAATAAATCTTGCTGAAAATAGCTTTTCCATTGATTTTTTTCAACCATTTTGAACCCTATTGGAGATTTTTTTAACCCACTTAAACAAAGGAGGAGGTTCTCAATTTTATTCGTCTGTATGTTATTATTTTTGTGTGTTTCTTAATTTCTTCGTCAGTTGTGAACTGATTTTCCATTTTTTAACCGACTTCGAAAAAAGGAGGAGGTTCTCAATTCGTCGGGATCTTTTTTTTTTGTTGCTTTTTTTTAAATGTATGTTTGCCGATTACTCCGTCATTTATGATCCGATTTATGTGATTCTTTTTTTGTTCGACGCGGAATAGCTGCCATGTGGTCCCCTAAAAATTTGACATAGTTTGGCCCAGTAGTTTTCATTTTATGAACATTTTTCATGAAAATAATTTTCACTCCGTTCCATATGTATTCCGATTACTCTGAGATTTATGATTCGATTTACGTGATTCTTTTTTTGTTCGACGCGGAATAGCTGCCATGTGGTCCCCTAAAAATTTGACATAGTTTGGCCCAGTAGTTTTCATTTTACGAATATTTTTTTGTTCCCGGTTCTTGGGACCTATATTTTTAAGAAGCGCGGCACCATTCGTAGGTCCACCCATACATAGCTAGACACTAAAAAGTAACAAATAAAAAATAAAAACTTCGTTTAAAAAAACCGACTTCAAAAACTAAAATGTATAAAATAACTTATTTCTAAAGCTATTATTATTAATATATATTATCTAAAACTTCTTGAAGTCGGTGCAAAGCAAAACATAAAAATTACTATATTTTGAAAATTACCAAGCACCGACTTTAAGATGTTTTAGATAATATATATTAATAATAATAGCTTTAGAAATAAGTTATTTTAGTTAAAATAGGTTATACTCCCATTCTTGATTATGCTGACGCCAGCTATATTGATTTGACTTAATAAGCTTGAGCGCCTCCAAAACATTTGTATAAGGTTCATATTTGGGTTACGCAAATATGACTACGTTTCTGAATTTCGTAAAAAACTCAAGTGGTTGCCAATTCGCTTTCGCCGGAATACTCATATTCTTTCACTCCTGTACAGTGTATTGTTTATCCCCACAACTCCATATTATCTCAAAAAACGCTTTGAATTCATCTCTTCCTCTCAAAACGACCTTCTACGAATCTTAGTAAGTCTATACATACTCCCAAACAATATTCATCTTTTTTCAACAATTCTTTTACTGTACAGGCTATTCGACTCTGGAATGAGTTACCTTTTACTGTTAGACAAGCTAAATCTCTAACAATGTTTAAGAATATGACAAAAAAGCACTACCTACAACATAGTGATGTTTGATATTTCTACGTATGTTTATGTATGTGTATATACAATAATATATTTATGTATATATTTATGTATGTAATATCAATAGGAGTATTTATATATATGTCTATTTAGTATAGAATATATGTAAGTAGCTGCATATCCTCTAATATTTATGTATACCACAATTTAATATGTTTTTATTCCTGCCACGGGTTGTCTGGAAGAGATCGCTTCTTAGCGATAAGACCGCCCATTGTGCACATATAGAATATTTTTAGGCTATAAGTTCATCTGTGTTTTTTGTAATGGTGTACAATAAAGTGTCATCTATCTATCTATCTATCTACTCCCGATTTGGTCCCATTGTCACCACGTCAGGATCTGATGAGTGGGTTCCAAGGAAATAGAGAAACCCACTAAAATTGATAACAGTCTTCTTCGTAACACAATATTTTAGTCAATTCTAAACCGATTTTCATTTTTTCTTACTCGTAAGTCTACATACTCCCTAGGTAGTGCAATGGTCACCAAGTCAGGATCTGATGAGTGGAGACCAGGGAAATCGATGGTAACCATTACTTATTAAATAACGACATATGTCTAAATACTTGGAAAGAAAAACCTTGTGTAGATGTGTAGGTATTATTACATTTTCTACAGGCATTTAATTTTCTTTGTGTGCGTGTCGCTTGCACGATTTGTTCGTCTATTGTTGACCGATTGTCATTTTTTTCGTAAGATTATACGCCCGAGGTATTCCCTTGATTACTAAGCCAGGATCTGATGAGTGGATCGCAAGGAAATCGAGAATAACCCTTGTTGACGAGTATCAACACCGAAGAGTGAGATAGTAACCTTGTAAACGCCTGCTAGTAGTACATTTTCTACAAGCGTTTAATAAACTATTGCTAAAGCTAGTGTTTTCGCAGCTAAAAAGAAAAAGAAACAAAATACAACCGACTTCAAAGTAAAAAGCAAAAAATATATATTTAACTGCCTTCTTTCTACAACATCTAGAAGTCGGTGCGAAGTAAAATATAAAATTGATATATTTTGCGCATTTGGTACTGTTTTTTATTTTTTACTTGGCACCGACTTCTACTTATTTCTTATAGTATTTTGCAGCACCGACTTATTTATTGGTTTTTAGTTTGAAGTTGGTTTTGTTTGCTGTTAAAAAATAATTATTAGATAAAAATTGTAATTTATGATTTAGCATCTAGGTAAGTAATAACAGTTATCCCTTAAATTATGGAAATTAATTAATTAATTTGATACTATTTTTAATAATCTAAAGTAATAAGACTTAGCGATGCCATCCAAACAAAAAATGCGGCCAGTCCTTTGGAAATGTTCCCTCCACTGACAGCAGTCTGGCACTAGATTAATTTGTATATATAGTTTATATTTAGGGTTTAATTTATTTGTTAGTTTATATATATTTTACGCTCTTTTTGTAGCAGTAGTTTACAATTACTTAATAGATTTTTCAATTTAATTCAAATCGCGGACATCGCGTGATTTTTAGTGACCAAATTAAGAAGTCGCTGCGATAATTGTGCAGTGATAACACCACCGATTTATGAAGTCTAATTTGTTGGTGTTGCAAGGGCTTCAATAGCCAAATTGCAACGTGACAAAGTATGAAAAATGTATTCATAACAATACCGGTTAATAGTTCTCATAAAATCACAAAAACTCCAATAACATGAAAAAATGATTTACTTGTTTTTAAATGGAGCAAATCAAATTAACTAACATTGCTCTCGGTAGTTCATGTAAAACGTTATAAAATGGTGTAGTGTTTTAATGTTCTAAATTCTTGTTACTGGTCTATCAACAGCGCTTGCGCATGGTAGAAATAGATTTGCTTGGAAGCTTGTTTCCTCAATATAAACAGTTTAGGGATTATTTTATAGTTTCTATAGTACTGTTTAGATTTTTTAAAGAGAACGATAGGCAAACAATTATACAAACTACCCACCACCTCCGATGGATCTTCTCTTTCTTTTTTGTATGGCAGCAGAGTGCTATCCAAGACGAGATAAAACGAGCCCAAACACGACGGGTCTACCTTGTTTAGTACAGGAGTTCCTATGGCCACCTTCTGACTCCATCATCAGATCAGCTCCACGGTACCATATTATTGCATTATCACGCGATATACATATGCGTGCAAAATTTCAGATCAATCGGAAACCCGGAAGTTGGTCACATTTAACTTGCAAGATTCCACCTGAACTTACATACATACAACCATAGGTACATCCATTGCTAGTTAAATAAAAGCTTGTAAAAAGAGGGTTTGTCTATTATTTTTCTCTAATATATTATTTTTAACAACAACAACAGGAAAACATGCGTCTTTATTATTTTTGTACTTTTTTTTTTTTTCTTTTCTAAATCAAAAACAGATGTAATACAATTTCTACTCTTATTCTATTACAGTTTTGGTATCTATTCTAAATTCTTTGAAACATAGTAGGTAGTTAAACAGTGTATTTAATCTAATCTGAATAGTCGGTGTACACATGAGTATATTGTTTTATAATACAAATATCAGGCTTCTAACAGACTAACGTTAATTAGTAAATAACGAGTACTTATTCACTTTGAACTGTACTAGTTTCTTATTAAGTTTCATAATTGGTTACGTCATATTGCGTTTTCTAGGTTATAATTTTAAGGTGGAGTTTGAAAGTGATTGAATTATCTTCTTAAATCGCTAAAGTTAGTGATTATGAAGTATATATATATTTTAGAGAAATTTATTACAAGTTATTAAAATTGATGCGTCTATTTTGAATGAATAAATATACATTATTATGTGTTATAATATACAGTTAACAGAAGTCACAATTTACGATACTATAACCCAAAATCTATCCCATTTCCGGGATGAAAAGTAGGTATCTAATGTCCAGCCTAGATATTGAACTTACACATATACAAAGTTTAGCCAAATCGGCTAGATAGTTTTTCCGTGAATCCATTACAGACAAACAGAGTAAAACACTTTTATCCCGGAAACTTTACATTTTTCGGAATAAAAAGTATCCTATGTTTATCCTCACCATACATCACACACACATATATATATATATATATATATATATATATATATATATGTGTCGGAGAAGGCCTCGTTCTCGTGATATGTTCTTTATAGATTGCATGTTTAGTGGGCGTCATCAGGATAAAATGCGAGCATAAAACACAATGGCCACGGTTTATACACTTTTAATTTAGATTTAAAACACATTTTAACATACATAGTTTAGACCGAGCAGCGGGTTCAGGGCACCGCTCATTCTTCCAACTTCAATACTTTCTTTAAAACTCTCAAAGGTCCAACTCGACCTGTTGTCACCAACCAAATGTGTCACGTCACAAAAACTCCTCCGTCTACCGAAGTAGATACTACTAAAGTATAGAGGGCGTCTGACCCCGCTCCGAGCCATATGCTCTGCTCTGATTGGTCGTTTATTAAATTACAATATTCATAACTTTTATTAGGTTAGAACGATCTTTAAGTTATAGAAATGTTTAACAAATCAAATTAAATTAAATTAAGAATTTTAGAAGTAATTAAAGTGTAAACAAATAATACTGTGCGTTATAAATCCAAACAACAATCATCCGATTCATGGCTTCCCTCCGACATATATATAATCATAAAGAGTTTCAGCCAAATCGGTCCAGTAGTTTTTCGTAAAAGCGTAACAAACAGACAGACAGAGTTACTTTCGAATTTATAATTTTAAATTAGGGATTAATAAATCCTTCCTCAAAATCTCATGACAAAGACACTGTAATCATTCATATTTCGTTCACACAGACACACGCTTAAAACACACACACTCACTATTGTACCTTAGAATTAGTTTGTAATTAGTTTTTTTACCCATGAAGTCGGGCACTAGTGACTTGTAATGCAGATGGGCATAAATCTACTATTGAGGCACCAGCCTAAAATAACAGATATTTATTATTTTTTAATTGTTGTGTGAGAAAATAAATAAATAAAGTTTCATTCTATTAGCAATTTCTTCCAGACAACCATGGGATACATAAGAAGTTTGGTATGAATGAATAGTGGTATCTTGCATTGTACGCACTGGCGATTGATAGGTTTACTTTCAAATGTCACATCCAGGATTGAGAGAAAACTTGTCTGTCTCAACATCTAAGTATTGATTTCGAAATCGCCTGTAGGTGTTGGAAGAAGAAAAAGGAGGACCGCGTAAGTGGCATAAACTTCGGGAGTTCCACGTCCAGCAGTGATATAGGACTGGATGACGACAAGGTGTACAATCAAAAATAGATTATTTATTACCACTACTCCCGTTAAGTTTTAACAACTAGCAGCTTACAGATCAAAACGTAAATCCATAAGCAGAAACCATTATACCGCCGCACTAAAGTGAAATCTAAAAATATACCGATAAATAACTTTTGTATTAATCTAGGCCAAGCCACGTGGTACATCAACTCTCGATGTTTATGATTATGACTGTACCTACCTATTTTTTAAGTGTTCTTTTTATGCACGTGTGGAAAGACGACGCTGATGTAGTATTACTTTCTACCGGCCTTACAATAATCTCGTTAAGAAACAATTAGGCATCTCTTAAGTAAGAGAATCAGAATCAGTCCCTAATCAATGAACATCTCTTTTTTTCACTTATAAACGTGTATTACCTGTTGTGTACCTATGAGGAGCACAGATAAACGAAATTCGAATGATTAGCGTGGGCTGTACCCAAAATATTCGACTAAAGAGGAGTTTATGGGTGAGATTTTCATTAATCAGTTGCTGAGCAGTTTTTTTACATTTAAGAAACGATTATAAGTAAGGCCCTACATCTATGTTTTTGTATAGTTGTAATTTTGTACAGTTGATACGAAAAACGTTATGTGCCTTGTAGTATATAAGCATTTGTATTGCTTATTGTAAGGGGGGCCAGCGCACAATAATTAAGTATTTGCACACGTGGCATAAATGTAGTATATAAGGCTTTCATTTTGTTAAACACGACGAAAAAAGACATCATTTACATTGGGACAATACAGTTTTAATACAACTATCACCTCAGTCTACGAGCAGCTCCCGCCCATACCACATGGCGACAACGCCAGTTGCAAGCACCCTGCCAGCTGCCAGAGAGAAGAAGACATATCTACAACGACACAGCACGCAATGCAGTAGTACGGCAAGTGTCGCCATACAACAAGGTGACCCTGACAGTTGCTTATGGTGCTATAACCGTGAGAAGAGGAAATAAATAACACATTGCTGTTATCATACATTGGCCAGTATCCCCACTTAAAAGAAATAAAAATATCACATGAAATATATTTTTTTGGTACATACATTTGAATTAAAAAAGTGATTCTGTCGAATTGATTTATATCACTGTAATAAATATAACTTTCGTTAATCCTGATTTACATTTGGATTGGTTAAGTAATTAGTTGATTTGCGGAACTGGTAAATTAAGTCCTTAGACAAAAAAACCGGTTAAGTAATAAATTATTAGATAAGTAGAAGTTTGTCAAAACGATAACAAAAACTTATTCGTAAATTAACTAAGTACTAAAATCTGATTTGCTTCATCAGACTTAAACCACAACTTCATAAATATTTATTTTATGCATAAACAAAAAATCAACTATAACACGCTTTCTTTATTTTATTTTACTTCTACTACTACTAGCTAAGTCTTATTTTTACAGTCTCTCGCAAAACCTTCACGAGTAATTCGATAATAAATAAAATTGAGTTTTTTCGTATTGTATGTAAGCGTATGTATTGGTTTTAAATATATAATGTAAATTCATTCACTTGAAAAGCAGATTAAAATATAAAAATCTTACCTTCACATATTTTCCAAAACTACGATGTTTTCCTAACCTTTTTTCCCGTATTCGCCGAGCGTGCGATCTCGCTGCGAAGCCTGAGTTTTTAAATTGGACTTAATTAAAAGAAAACAAACATGCTGATACGTGTAGCGCCGTGCTCCGTACTGGGAGCTCAAATATATAGGGCTGTGCTGATTACTAATAAAGATTCGGTAGCATTGAATTAGTAATTTCAGACTTATTACTTTTAGTAAAAAAGAATAAATATTTGATTTAAAGTTAAGAATAATATAGTACGAGGAAGCCTTCAGGGTATTTGAAATGTACATTATACTTGCGTTGACTTAATTTTATTTTAGGGTAACCTTGCGTCTATCTCACTGCATTTTTAACAGTCTCTCTCCTCTGTCTAGTTCTAAAAAAATTATATAATATTAATATTAAAATGGGTGGGAGGAAAATCCTCCAGGCATGTTTGCTGAAGAGTTTCTTGCGCCGCTTCTTCTATTCAAGCCACAACATGTTGTGAAGCGGTGGTAAATTAGATTAGGCTCCCATACAGTAAATCATAACCGTAAACAAAATTAAAACTAAATAATTAAAATGAACAAGTTGGCGGTAGGCTAAATAAAACTTTAACAATACAACTTGGACAAATGTCATCTTTCTCGTCCGTGACCACGGCCACTGAAAAGCGGCCGAAACGTCGGATAAACCAAAATCAAATAAATTACCGCACTTAAAACCGTTAAAACGTAGTTTTATTATTGTGATAGTTATATTAATTTTTACTTTGTTAAATCATGTCTTACACTTTAACACATATATGCAATATGTATTTATCTATTATATATTACATATATTATATACATAAATACCTACTAAGTCTATTTTCCACCTCACTGCGTTTTTGGAGGTGTTAATAAATAAATTTGCAGATAAAGCACACAAGCTAAGCAAGTTATCAGTTACGTTCTTTATATAGGTAATATACAATAAACAGTTCTGGAGTCGATTCTCAACACCTAAATACTAAAAGCGCAGTAATGAAAAAGTAATGTACCAAATGTCACCATAAATCCTTAATTCCTAATGCTGTGCAGAAGAAACAAACATCAGAATTCAATCATAAATGCGTAAACTTATGCTTTATAAATTTTGCCAACCCTAGCTATGTTTGGCGCAATTGACTAGCGAAGTTGAGGGGTGAGAATGTTTTCCTGCAATTAGACACGGAGTTATTTTATAATTTAATATCTTAATGAAATACTTCCACTGAAACTCTGTGTTTTAGTTATTTGTTGCAGAGCGTAGTAGTCACCATTTTAGTTTTAATTGAATATACATTTTGGGATATCAGTTTTTGGTAAAGTATTCTAAGACTCACCAGGACCTCAGTCTTATACAATGTACAAAGAAAAAATTTGTTTCGTCGTACCAAGTATGGCCATTCATTTCGTCTAGCAGATTTCGGAAATAAATGTGATTAAATATCTTGTGAATGTTTATGATAATGAGATTATTTAATAGATTTTATCCACATTTGGTATAGTATGAATTGATAAAGGTTTAATATAAATTGTTTTTCATAGAATAACTAAATATATCACTTACTTGTAGTTGTTTTTTTTACGTAACTTTCAGATCTTTCTTTACATCACGGAAAGCACACTAGACTTAAGATAAACATTATACTATTTTAATAGTTAAATTTTCTTCTTTACAGTATACATAATATTATGGTTGGAGCTTTTGTACATATACAGTTCTATATTATTACATACATATACATATTGTCATGTCTGTTTCTCATTGGAGTAGGAGTAAGCAAATACGATGGATTTCCACCTCCTACGATCCTGACAAACACTTTTCGCTTCATCAACTTTCATTAATCTCTTCATACATACACGCTTATTTAAAGTGCTTTTCACATGACCTTTCTTCAAAATATCTGCAATTTGATCATGGTGAGTACGTCGCGGTCGACCAATCCCGACTCTACAATTCACATTACTGTTAATTACTTGTTTTGTGATTCTGCTTTCATTCACTCTGTCTACATGCCCAAACCATCTTAACATTCCAACATTCCTTTTTCAACCCGTGTTACTACGAGTACACCTTCTTTCAATACACAACGTTCCCTTATCACACTGTTTCTTATCATATCACTTACATTAACTTTACATTTACTTCTCAAAGCTCTTATTTCAACTGCGTTTATGCTACTATCATGTTTCTTCTGCCATACGCAACGTTCACTGCCATATATTAGCGTTGGTAGTAACAGTCCTTGACGGGACGATCAGGCGTGCAGATATCTTCTGGCTGTTCATAAAAGAGTTAAGTGCTCCATTCATATTATTACTTGCTATTAGTCTCCTTTCAATATCGATCTCATGCTTTCCACCTCTTGTAGTCATACAAACTCTTTAACGTGCTCTAGTTATTTATTACGTATTTGTATGTTTCACATTGTCATCCTTTCATCTCTTTCAAACACCATCAATTTCGTCTTGTTCACATTGATTTTCATACTCTTGTGCTTAAAAGATTCATCCTATATTTTATATATATATATATATATATATATATATATATATATATATATATATATATATATCAACCTATGAGTCATTTTCAATAATTAGTTTCCATATGTATGTATATATATTTCTAACATGGATAGATACATAAATAGATAAATTCACACATTACATATGTCAATATAACAAGGTACAGTCTTGAACTCTTGACAGTGTTAAAGGTTTATTCAAGAACTCTTTATCCGAGTACTTTTAAATATCAACCCGTTCCTTGAAGCCCCTGAAATCTTTCTAGCCAACCTTTCGACGGCAATTGAACGTACCGCTTCACATACATTAACCATGTACGTAACGCTGTGGTTTATTTTTAGTTCAACAACGAGTGCACGTTCGATTCTAAACCGTGGCGATTATTTACGACGTACCATGGCCCCAGATTGAAATAGAACACGTTTATTCTAACATTGCTTTGCTTTGCATCTTTTTAAATTAAAATTTTGCTATATCATAATCAGAATTGTTTGAGCATTAGGATTTGCATTTAGGATACCTTGATTCCAAGATTTGATATTGTAATGCAATGTACCCAAAACGAAGTAGAAAGAGGTGTTCATATTTTTACAATTTGGGCCACCTGCATATCTGTGAAGAAAACAATGTGCTTTCTTATTTATTACCCGTCGGCGTTGGAGCTAATAACATTGAAACTCTTTTATGACCGTCTTCTTTTGTTTACTTTATGTTTAAAATTTGTGTTTAGAAAATAGGCCCTTGTTATTGTAGTCTTTTATGGCAGTTTGCGGCCAAGTCATTAGCCAGGTGTGGTGAATTAAGCCGACTTAGATACGGCAGACATATTGCATTTGTGCAGTATAAAACAATGACCTGATGGAGGGGTCATCTAGCGGTAGCCACAAGCGAAGCAAGAAGTTAGTGACGGACGGCGCGTGTGATTGAATCGTGCATTACGTTTGGACTGCTTGTGTACAGTTAAATTTGTAGCTGTGTTATACGTGTTTTTATAGTTCTATATAACCTCTATAATAATTCCAACGTCATTTTAATTTGAGTCCCGTAACTCGTAACAATATCAAGTGTTGTAATAAAAATAATGATCCATTTGGAGATATAAACTAACTTAAATAATATAATAACAATTATAAAATTACATATAATCGAATACAATGCAAGAAAACCTAACTTATTTGTATTGTATTCTACCCATAGTCCCTTAAAACTATAAGTGGAATACCGAGCCCAGATCACCATCTTCTATGCCCAGAAGGCTGCCTACGTTTCCTCGCTGATGGCCATACTGATCCCTGGGCGGAAGTAAGCACCAGCCTTCAGATCACCTGAAGACTCAATGAGTTGGTTCAATAAATTTTGGTAGAGGCTCATGGCCTCAGAACCCCACGGTCTAAACATCTCGACAGCAACGGCACAAACATATAACTATCCCGAGGATTGCATATTTGCATAAGTTTATGTTCGAGGATGATATAATCTAATTGATTAAATCCTTTAGAAAAAAAATAAAAGATTTAAAAAAAATCATAGATATCCTCTTAAATGTCGGCGTGTGAACTGTTGAGACGTTAACTTTTTATCTACCCTCATTTTGAGAGCACTACTGTCGTGCCATGGTAAAATTGAGTGAGAGTTCGAATTGAGTCACTGGTTACATTCTGTGTGATATATGTATTATGAAGAATTCAACTGAAGAGTATTGTTGTTATAATTTTTTTTTAAACTGAGGTAGACACTCAGTTTCCAAAAAAGTCAGATACGTAAAAGGATATAATAACACAAGACGTGAGGCAGGTCCGACTGTGTAAGTTAATATAAGCATTTTTGTAGTCTGTATACATGATGATCCACATCCTCGCCTCCACAGGAAGGTTATAATACTGTAGCGCGCATGCGTACAATACCTTCACGTCGCCAACATGTGTAGATTAGGCTCTACCACGCCGCAACTGCATCTCTGCCTCATCGTCTCCGTAGCGCTTCCACGCCGCCGCCGCGGCCACAATTTCACTGTCAAGTAGGCGTCGGTGGTGAGGCGAGGGATCAAAAGGAAAGGAAATTTTCTACAGAAATTTATAGAAAAGCAGCGTGGTGGCAGCGTAGTGTGGCGTGGCGACGAAGCGGTTCTGTATGTAGTTTTGTTTTAATTGTTAAAGCGATATCAAGTGTAACTCAGTGTATGAATTGTTTATCCCCCCAGATTTCCTACCTTTTAATTAATAAGGTAATTGATAAAGAGTGGAATTTAGTTCATTTAAATATAATTATCACTTCCATTATGCAGAATGGGAAATGAGTTAATTATCGGAAAGGGACGCCTTCCAATTAACCAATTCGTTGGCCACATGGATATTAAAATGATAACTGCTGAATATGTTGTACATGAAAACCTAATATACGGTAATAAGTATTGACTCCTTTTAGATTTTTTTTGCATGAGTTCAGAATATAGACCTGATGGAAAGCTGTTGCCATCGCCTATGGACAGTTGCAACACCAAAGGCGTTAGAAATTAGCTATTAAGGGAAACTGGACACTGGCCAGTAATAGAAACACAACTGAAGGTTATTATGACGGCATATTTTGGACCAGGTGTGGTAGCTATCCATAGGGATAAACAAGAGCTTACGCCTGGCTGTGGGTTATTTTTTCGCCTCTTACGGCAGGCTTCCCGGCGGTAGGAAATTGAATTCCTTCTCCATTCCTGCTCGGATAAAATAAAAATAATCACCGCAGTAATATAACATGTACTTTAAAAGAGGATTTAATAAGGAGTAATTTTTATAAATTATTTGAGTCTAATAGACAGACTGTCGGGCTACTTGTTGGAAAATGTCTACCGTCGCCTATGGACATTGGGAGCACCAATGGTGCTACTAATGTGCTAAATGAAAGTTCTTTATTTATCAAATTAACCAATCCCACACAGTCATAATCATAGTACCTTCGTGGTTAGCGCACGCGTCCCAAGTTCAAAGCACAAACCACTTAGGCAGCTTTCTCACCTAATACGCATATTGTTACGAGCTACACAGGACTCGAATTAAAATGCCGTTGGAATTACTATAGAGTTTATTTGAACTATACAAACACGTATAAAACAGGCACAAATATGACTGGACGCAGCCAGTAGAAACTGCACGCTTCAATAACACGCGCAAAGTCCGTCACTATATCGGTAATCGAAAGTACTACACACGTCTTGCTAGTATCGTAATCGTCGCTTGACTGCCTCACCCCTCCGTTCGAGCATTGTTTTATACTAAACTGTATAATATCGACAAAATGGACGCGTTCACTGAGTTAATCCGCCCATCTGGCAAGCTTCGACGCAATACAATAAAAACAAAGATTAGTTCGACATTAATGACGGTCATAAAATAATGATAACAATAGGATGTTTTTAAATTGTAAACACGAAGTAAACAAAAGAACTCCGAATGCAGGAAAGGCAATAAACTGTGTTTTACGACAGCCAGGTGTGCGTTCTTTGTCGGTATGTAACAATATCATTACCACGTGCTTGGTGGTGAAGGAAAATATCGTGATGAAACTTGCACATTGATATACCCGGTGGATTAAACCCGCCAATCCGCCCTGGAGTAGTGGGCATACTGTTCGTAGTTCTATATAGAAAAATGGAAGGCCTGACCCCAGCAGTGGGAGATGTTTATGATGCTGATCGATAGCAAATTTACTGTACGGTTTACGTGTGATATTTTTATCCTAGGAATCGCACGGGAATTTTTCCGGGAGCGGTTTGTAGTTTTTCGGGCACGAAACATTAGCTTATTCTGACAGTTTTCACTAAAACGATAGCTAACCTTCCTTTTCAAATGATACTGTATTTTGTGTCCTGGGAATCCTGCGGCAGTTTCAAGTCAAGCGTAGACGAAGCCACGGGCATATCTTAATGTTATAAAATTGTTCGTCCGGGATTCACGTAAAACTTCCGGGCCCATTTCGATGCGGTTTTCGCTGATCGATAGCAAATTCTTAGGCTTACAATCTGCGGTTCATAGCCCAGGAATCGTTCTTGGGAGCGGTTTAAATTGGCCCAGTTGAAATAACCAAAACTGATTCCGATGTAATATTTCATCGATTGATAGTAAATTCTCTGTCATATTATTCTCCCCGCAAATTGCTGATGCGCTGGAACCTTGTCAAATTAACATTCACGTGGCGTAATCCGCAACTCGATATGTACGTGTACTCACCGGCCAGTGATGCTAACAGTACTGAGTGTTCGGCTACGGTTACGTCACCAAAATGGCGGCCAGGTGCAATAGCAATTTGCGGGGATAATAAAATCTGTGATACATTTCAAGTTGTCAGTAGACTTGTTTAAATTAGCTTATCCCGCCAACATGGAAGAAATCACGGGTGAATCCTAGTTATAGATATAACTAGGATTCACCATATTTAGATAAATATCACTTTTATCCCCTATTGGTAAAAATTTACGTGATTTACCTTACGTATACAAATATACATTAAATACGTACATTATGTTGTAACAAAATAATGTACAAAATGTACATTCAGTGAAAACCTATTCAGTTCGGGAAGCACCATTAATCATATTGCTATCTGTAGTCACCTTTATACCTGTCACCATACAGTCAACCCATTATGTTTGTATTCCCTAGTGCTATTGTTCAATAGTAGTTGTACGTTGAACATTGTATAGTTGTGACTGAACTTTTGTGAAATGGGATTTATAACTTTTCTTTGTTGTTCGTAGTGGATTTCGTTTTAAATCTAAGGTTTTTCTCGTAACTTCGCGCTCGTAATTTTTGAAAAAACTAAAATGCTACTGTAACCCTTATTTTACTTCGTCGATTTAGAGACCCTGTACAGAGGGTGGGCTTAGCTTAGCAACAGACTCTGACTCCTTATATAAAAAATAAAAGCCCATAAAATTGAACTGCTGGGCTCAGGTCTCCCATTTATTGAAGAAACGGACGGTATACTCGCCACGCTTCTCCAAAACGGTTTGGCGGGTTTGATACATCGATTATCTCGATGTGCAGGTTTACTATTAATACGTGACAATTGTAACACTATGTATCTTACTTATTAAATAAACCTTTAAGACACCCGTCCGAGGTTTTCCCACAGCGCTACGATATGGAATTTTTTCAAAAAGGGTGTCATAAAATTTCTTCTTGGCCGGCAGCGCGTTGGTGACATCCCTGATGTTGCAAACGTCCATAGGCGACGGTAACCGCTTTCCACCAGGTGGGCCGTTCGCCTGTTTTCTGTACTCCAGCTATAAAAAAAACCCTGATTTAGAGAAAAGGTCCAAAAATCAGCGAAGTTTAAAAACCCGTTTTACTTATGATTCGATGTATAATCTAAAATTGCAGTCCAGCGTCGTAGCAATTTTCCGGATATGGTAGGAACCCTGCTTTGAAAAACTGGTAATTATTTGAAAAAAAAAAGATCTATACGGCCTTACTTACAATAATCTCGTTAAGAAACGATTAGGCATCTCTTAAGTAAGAGAATCAGGATCAGTCCCCAATCAATTAATATCTTTTTTTTAACTTTTAAACGTGTATTACCTGTTTTTGATCTAAGAGGAGCACAGATAAACAAAATTTGAATGATTAACGTAGGTTGTACCTACCCAAAATATTCAACTAAAGAGGAGATGAGTAAAATTTTCATTAATCAGTTACTGAGCAGTTTCTTTAACTCTAAGAAACGATTATAAGTAAGGCCCCTAGTGTTTAACTTATTCATAGGATTGTAAATACTAGTCAGCTATGTGGTGTACTATTTATAGAAAAAAAGTGATAGTAGATTAAATAAATAGCGGCTAAATATATGTGAGAGTCTACACTCTGAAGGGTTCCATATAAGTGACCCGCTTTTGTTATTTGGGTAAATGGCTACGAAGCCCTAAGATTTCATTAATTAATTTGAATTAATTATCGATATCATAAAAACTACTCTATAAATCTTATTGAATCTAAATGTCGTTAAAAGTATTTTTTTAGCTCTACCACCTCGGTATATTTTCAGTATTTTCTACTTTATAGTTGAAAACTTAGAGAGAGACACAGAAATTTGTGACTCGATGCCAATATCTGCTCTCCTATATACACAGTTTATCATGACACGAATATGTACAACAAACAAATAACAGATAAAAGCGGAAAGCACATGAACGTAGTACATAGCACAAGGAGTTGTAGTAACTTATCTAAAGACAATATTGTATAATAAAAAAATGTAAATAAGAACTACCTAATCCTAAAAGAAAATCAGGGGCATGTTGATGTTAGGTACTAAGGTACGAAAACTAACACAATATAAATCTCGATATCACACATCGAAATATATTTGGTACATAGATTTTCTAGGTTAATATCTGTCGTCAATATATGCAGTTCGAGACTGTGTACTTAATAGCCGATATTCAATGAAGGCAGTGCCGGTGATGAACGCAGTCTGCTTACCCAGTCACTACGTAGTGAAGACGTTTAGATATTATAACCTTGCTTGCTATAAGACGAGTGCCAAGTAATAGGAGGAAGAGGAAATTATAAATAATTATGTAATAAACCTAATCTTTGATGACTTTTTGAATAAAAGAAGCCTAGGCGAGTTGGATTCTTTTGGCTATCGTAAGATTTAGCAAACTTATCTTTCCTTTACATGCTGACTACAGTTCTTTCCGCGGCTGTGCCGCGGTTCAAATCTTAGCCAGTAGGTTTATTTTACTTACATAAAACTTAATTAGATGTTTATATGTATCTGAACATCAAGTTAAAAATTATTTAACTGATCTTGAAAAGCGTTTTAAAATCCGGTGTGTCGTTTAGGAGGTGTTTACGGATATATATCAGACGGGAATAGTGACTGTTTTATACTATGTAATGAATAAGATATGGAGCTACAACACTTAATTAGATTAAAATTGTTTATAATAGAACAATGTTGTTTTTGTTATTGGTACCTAACTATAAAAAGTAGATATATAAATATGTAACAAAACCTCTATAATAGGGGTCCGAATGTTGTGCCACTAAAGTGATGGACAATAATGTCTCCCTCCATTCAGCCGATATAAGAATTTTGAGATATATCTGCGACAGTTTACAAAATTGAGCTGGTGACTAAAAGATTGAGAGGAAGAATGATAAAATAGTATAAATAGGTAATGAAAAGAAGTAAAAGCACATGATAATATAAATAATGTTAGTTTTAAAGATTGGTATATATGGAATAGAGGTAGCTCAGATAAGAGAACGCGTAAAGGACGATATGAAGATTTGTGGTGTGAAAAAGACGTATACCAGAATAGAGATGCATGGAAGCAAAATACATATTTGTTTAAACCCAAATAACTTGAAAAAGGTAGAAAGGGCGAATGGTAGTTTAGATAGATTTCGAAGAACGGTTTTTTGACAAAGTGTTATAATTAATTTTGAATAGTCATCACCCTATTACAGAACACTGCTAAACATACGTGTAAGCCTCCCTAAGTGTTCGCCATACGGCCCAGTCCTCCTTATCCAATGTCTACCGCTGGTCTCAAACACGTCGTCGTGCTGAAAGGCGTCCGACACAGAGTCTTCACTCTGGAACTCGTCTGCTCTATCGTTCATCGTTCATGTGAAAGACATGACTGAACCATTGCCACTTCTAATGTTACGAGCAATGTTGATTACTGTATCTCTCTTATCCTCATTTGTTATGCTATCCATGAGAGACACATCTAAAATATCTAGAATACTTCATAGCCCGTTGAGCGACTTGGAACTCGTAGATCATACTCGTATACTTAACAAAATACTAATAGTAGGTTTCTATAATACCTTTAAATATTAAAAAGAAATGCAGTGATAACAATCGAGTTAAATGCATGCAATTGTAAATTAACATGGCAGATTTGCGGTTGAAATAAATGTGATTACTATTGCATGCACTGCCAGTACAGTTGAATAACTTTAATGGTTCTTTGTTAAAGTTCATGCTTAATTGGACATTGATCTTAATCATTTTCAATTACTAAATGTGCACATTTTTTTAAATGTTTAGTAGGCTTTTATTTAAAGTATTTTACACTAGAAAATTAAATGTACATAGGTGTACTTTGTTGGGTACTACTGTAACTGTTTAAATTAATTAATTTCAAAGGTTTTTAGCATTAAGATATTTTTAATGGTCTCTTAATTCTTAGTTAACTATCCGTGCAGGAACGGAGAAAGAATACAATTTCCTGCGGCCGGGCGGCCTGTCGTAAGAGGCGACAAAACAACCCATAGCCAGGTGGTAGGGCATTTGCCCGACTGGATGGCTACCCCTGGTCTAGAGTATGTCGCCATAACAACCTTGATTTGTGTTCCGGCATTAGTGACCAGGTTCCAGTTTCCCTTAACAGAGTAGCAGCGCATTTGTAGCACCTTTGGTGTTGCAAATGTCCATAGGCGATGGTAACCGTTTTCCATCAAGTGGGCCGTCTACCTATCTGCTGAACTCCTGCAATAAAAAATACAAAAAAAACTGAATAATTATTTTTGAGTTAATATTTTCTTCATACTAAAAATGTTATCAATAATATTAACCAAATAAACTAATTTTTTGTGTTATTTACGGTACTTTTTCAAGTTAATATACTTACTAGCCGATCTTTTTTTTTGGTACCATGAAAAAATTGGTACAAAGGGAACCCTTATGATGTTTTTTCTCGGAAACTACATGTCTATACAAATAAAGTATTGTTAAAATATGTCTAACACCACACATATATTTTAGAGAAATTTCAATAAAATTAAATTATTCTTCCCAATCTACTTTTAACTATGAAGTGAGAAATTCCGAAAAAAGCAAGTTGGTAGAATAAGTTCTATAAATAATGACAACAAAATTATACGTTTGACGAAGGTCGTTTCAGTTTTTGAGATAGTCAAAATTAATAGCAAAAGTAGTGGACGTTTGTCATCTTAACGAGACAATTTACAGGTCGTGGTCTGCCACACATTTGCTCAACGTTTTTAATTTCCGCTGTCTCTCGTATTTTGTGACGTGATAATACGTTTACATGCCCCAGATCACGGTACATTGCCTCTCTAAGACTCGGCCCCTTTGACTTTAATTGCAATTTTGGTAGATACTATCCTGGAATAAATGGCTTACACGGGATATACCGTACGTATATGGTTCTTTATATTTCTCATCTCGACATTTTTGTCTCCGTGCTCATGGCCACTGAACACTGGTCAAAACGTCGAAATAAAAAAACATACAAATAAAATGCCGCACCTAAAACCGTTAAAACGTAGTTTTAATTATTTTTTAAAATGCTTAACATTACTTAAAGTGTTAGACTAAAAAAACATGTGTCAAAGTCGTCTTGGTCATTGTTTTTGCTATTAGCCTATTGTAATTGGTTTTAAATAAAGAATCCTAATAAACATTTGTAACCACAAATTCAACATCAAAAACTATTATTGTATCTTGTTCAAACAAATCCGTTTATTCCTTTACTTTCACCACAATTAATTTTTTTAAAGTTTTTACTACTGCCAGAGAAACAGAAGAAACCATACCATATTTATACATAGAACCCTGTTCTCAAAAGGGTATATATATACCAAATGCATGATCATCAATTCATGCTCAAGGCTGAGGAAAAGAACCAAACGAACATCTAAACAATGACCCGCTTCATATTTTGTATATAGACTTACGGTCTTATTCATATTGAGTTAGAATAAGTTTGGAGACTTCTTTGCTTACACGTTATTGCCTACTGCTACTATTCTAAAGTAACGCCTCGGAAAACGTAGTGTCGGATGCCCTACAGCCCGATGGACCGATGACTTATGCAAGGTCGCCGGTAGGCGCTGGATGAGGAAATCGGAGGACAGGGATGAGTGGCGCCGTCTTGAGGAGGCCTACGTCTAGCAGTGGACTACGAATGGCTGACGACGGGCCGTCACCCAAACTGGAATACTTCAAAAAGCTCAAAAAAATATATTAGTATATTTAGTGACATACATACATACTAGTATAATCGGCATATCATGCCAATTTTTCATATGGGTAGGTAGAAAAGATGGATGTTCACTTGCCACGATCTTTGCATCTTTCTTCATGCCTTTTTCCTCTTTATGCCTCTACGCTATATCGCGGTCTAAATTCAATTAATACTGTTTTACATATGCGATATATGTGTTTTTCACTTCATACGCTATCGTGTTTCGAACAATATAGGTACAGACTATGGAATCTTGCAAGTAAATTCCATAATTATCCGTCAGCAATGCCAACAACAATTCCATAACGCACTTGGAAATTATTAATACAGCCGAGACGCGTCGCGTGACAGGGGTATGCGTCCCCATTCTTTGCGTAGGCACGCCGACGCTCGGCTATGTCGGCTTTATTAATATTCCCCACAATATGGACTTTTTATTGTGTATTGGGATGTGTTTCTCCCTTTATTACGTATTTCGGGACACCATTATCTCTTTTCAATGTAATCGGAGCGTTTTTGTTATTGCGCAAAGGTTTTTCTATTAAGGAAATATGTTAATGAATTTGAATATTTTTTTAATAATAATATTATTTTTAAATTAACTTTGGGATGGAACTGTTTTTGTTGATTAAGTATATTTGTGGAAGATTCATTCAATATATTCAAAACATTCTAGTTGTTATCTCTTATCGTGAACCCTTTAGTACCCATATCATCCTACAGGATGATATACCAGGTATATCATCCTATAGGATCCCATATGGTATACCAGGGGTCGGCAACCTTTTGAGTCTAGAGAGCCAAAGATTAAAATTTTCAAAATTTTAAGTTTTTAAAGAGTCACAAAATTTATCCTTGCCATTAATAAATTATACACACATAAATTAATTTCTTTATAAATAAATCAAATGCATTCCTTTATTGTTAATAGTGTTTTTTTACATCAAAATAGATATGATATACGGCATGCTTAGATAACAACTTATTTTCAAGTAAAAAAACTAAAGAAATATAACATATATATATGTATATTTCTTTAGTTTTGCTTGCTTATAACTTATTGAACCAAATCTGTGATGCGCGCCCAGAGCGCAACCATGAAGAAACAAGAACGAAAAATGAACTCAATCCCTAAAGGTTAAGAAAGTCTTAAAATGGATTTTTTATTTATAATCAGAATATGTATTTTGATTAATTTACATTTTGCACATTAGATAATTCGTAAATTACGAATTTTTACAATTTAATTTTTTCTTATAAAAAAGGGTTGCGCGTTTTACGCGCAACAATTATCACTTATAAAAATGTGCATAGATAAAATTGTTTAAAAAATTGCTTCTAACTTTCTTCTAAAAATATTTAACTTTATGTCACAACAGAAGCGTTGGTGAAAACTCCAAAATCTCTTGCTTCAAAATCGAACTCGACCTCATAAAAACATCTGAGACAATGTTTTTTGAAAATTCTTTCACAAAATAACGACTCTAATTCGGGGAAAGGTTGCATGAAAAGCGAGTACAGATTACCATGAGATATTTGAGGCCTAATCCTTATAAATTAATTAGAACGATTCTAAAGCGTTTTTATGATAGGCTATAAATATTTATGAATGTGACTGTGACTAAAGAGCCGTAACTTCAGCCCAAAGAGCCACATGCAGCTCGCGAGCCGCGGGTTGCGGATCAATGTCCTATACGATGCCAATCCAGCGATTCTTAGCCCCCTACCCTTTCTATCAGAGTCTGGTGGTGATGGCATGGCTAGAAATTGTTTTCTCAAATTGCTAGCCGCTTTCCATAAAAAAGTGGGCGATTGCTTTGCACTTTATGTGTTACGTTACGGACATGAACGCTGCCATAGAAGCAGGAGGTCCTTGTATGTGACTACGCATTCACCGAAACATTCATCTCTATGACATGTAGCAGATTCTAAAATTTCTTATAGACTTAATTTGTCGAATAGAAATATGAAGAAAGTTTAAAGCCAGTTCCAAGTAAACAAATTAAATTCATTGAATAAAATTACTACTCATATTTAATTTTATGTCATAATTTATTCTTTATGAAATATAATTATCAAGATGATAATAAAAAATATATATATAGATTTCTTTTTAATATAAATTTTATTTATTTATTTAGAAAGTTTTGTTGTTAATTAGCGTTTTTGTCTCATAATAATATTTCGTTTTGACCTATTTATATAAAGGAATATTGAAGATATTAAATCAATTAAAGATTTTTCTATCTATCTGGAACATTTAGAAGCCATGATAAATAACCTGTTTTTTTTGCAAATATATTTTGACAAAGCAATAAACTGAACAAACGATCCGGGAATCGGCCATCAATTTCTACTTTTATTTTCCTGCCAAGCTCACATTACACCGCGAGGTGAAGCTACATATATCCAGACAATAGCTCACAATATATCTCCGTCTGCTGACAAGGAACACGTAATTCACGATAAGTACAGTTGTGTATCGGCTTATTTAATAAAAACGTCATGTTGGCAAATGGCGTACGGATATTGATTAGGGTTAGCAGCGATAGATCTTATCATGTACCAAGTTGTAAGCGACGAGAGATGTTGATTCTTCGGCTACAAGGACGTATCATAAGAAGTGAGGCAGTCTTGAATTTTTTTGTTGGGTAGATAGAAATGAGGCATTATTTTTTATTAAATAAAAATTAATTGAATAATTTGATGTAAATTATTTATAAAAATTAATAAGTAACACCAAATATAATTGTGAAGCCTATGGGAACAAATAATTATACTAATCAAACGAGTCACTTTTATCGTTTTAGTGAACGTAGCAGCCTCAATAATTTTACACGGCCGTATAAACTTAGTGTCCCAAATTTGTGGAGGTAAAAGTATTCAAATAGTGTATGAATTATTGTTTTTTGTTCAAATTCTAATTTTTACTTTCTAATCCCTAATATCTAATTTGCTACAATGTACTATTTGAATTTTAAATAAATTGAAACACACACACACTATTATAAATTAAAATAATTTTTATAACTTTGTTGGGTTTCCTGTCATGACCTCATTGCTCTAATGAGTCAAACAGAATTATTGATTATTGTTTCAGTAGTAATTAAGATAATTTAATTCATGAAATTTTATAAGTCAGATGGTAGCAAGGTATTTATAAGTAAGATCTTTTTTTGCGGCCTATTTTATAAGTTACTAGCTGTGGGCACGACTTCGTCCGCGTAGATTTTTTCCCGCAATATCTAAAAAAATGAGAAAAACAACGGAGCCTAAGTTACTCCTTATAACATCAGCTATCTGCCAGTGAAAGTCTCGTCAAAATGGGTCCAGCTGTTTCAAAGATTGGCTGAAACATCCAGACAGACAGACCAGAATTTCGAAAGCTGGTTTTTTGATATAAGTACCGTATATGCATTTAGTATAAAGCTGTTATTTTGAAACTACAGACACTTCAATTTTATGTATCTGTATAGATTGTAAAACATATCGAATACCCGATTGAGAGTCGGTACTAAGAGTGTCGCTCATTGCCTTTGACTTAAATTAGAGACAGTTAAGGTGCAGGCGTGGTCTACTCTATCTGCAGCGCATATCGCTCGAGGCGTCGGCTTTGTAATTGATTGATTCGTCCACCCATTCAACCTTCGTGTTCCCTTTTTTAACAACAGATTATGAAAATTTATTCATTTTTATGAAAATAGGGTGTATCGCTATTCTAAGTGATTTATTTTCCATCCGTCCATTCCATTTCCATCACAAAGAAGATTGGATAATACTCTATTACGTTGAAAAACTATGCATACTAGGTTAATAAAAGTTGAAGTTACTTCCTCGTATCTTCTTTAATAGTAATTTCATAACAATATTTAATAAAATATGGACAGACGAGTGCGTATCAGTCCACGCATCGGAAAGGGTTCGTAGAGGGGAAAACGTTCACTGTTTTTGTGATCTGGCTATGGAAAAAAGCAGATTACAAATAATACCCCACAACCCAAAAATCTCAAAGGTTCTTGTTCTTTTTGTTGCATAATTTCAGTTGACAGGCAAACGGCTCATCTGATCGAAAGCGTTTACCGTCGTCTATGGACATTTGCAACAACAAACATGCTTCCCATGTGCCGATGGCCTCGAACGGGAGCTGGATCTGGCCATTAACTAATTGTAATTGAAAGTATTTAAAAAATATATTAATATTATTATGGATTTGCAACTACGTAATCTAAATTAGAGGGGAGGAAAGTTTTTTTTTTAAATCAGACTAATTAATTATAACTTACATATCTATGTAGACTACACATAGACTCAAAAAATCAATTCTGAATTATCTGTCTTGTGGCCGTTCTATATTTTTTAGTCGTCCCTATTTTTAATACATACATTTTTCTGCCAAATTTCGTTTATATAAACCCAGTAATTTTCGAGAAAAATCTATGTGACATACATACACCGATAGACAAAACCAGTGAGCTTACATATAGATGGTTGTGTAAGAGGTCTATTTTACCAAAATGGCTATGCTAGTACAAAACGATTTGTGAATTTAAAAAAAGGATACGAGCAGTAGAACTACATCATTTCTATTTTATGCCAGACGATTATTAATCCTGGATGTAAATAATGGCAAGGGTCCCCAATCATTTAAAATATGGAGTGATTGTGTATTTTGTAATAAGATCGGTCCTTATCGAACTCCCTTTAAAACTCGAAAAAGGAATCTTGAACTGCGACCGTTTGTTCCAAAGACCGAGGGACCCTTTGTCGATGGTTCACAATAAAGTTCCATCCAGGAAACGGATCCGCCGTTACCTTTTATTATAATGTTGCAGCGTCCGGGTACTTCGCAGTTGGTCCCATTGTGAGCCGCATAATGGGGGCCAAGCTTTTTATTCCGCTTCAGATTTTTTTAAATGTACTGCTATGTACGTTAATGGCATTATGTACACGTGAGATTCAACATTCTTGTAAATGACAGGCATTGTCAAGGCTTCACATAAATGGATTTTCGATGTGTTCGCTAAAGTTAGGACCAATATTAGTTGTGTAGTTGCTGTCATTTTAGTAAAATTTGATTTGTTTGCAGTTGGGTCATTTTTGGCATCACAGTAGAAGCGAGGTTTGCACCAAAAACCAGTGTTGTGTCGAATAGTATTCCGGCATAGCAATAAGCCGAGTGCAAACTCATTTTGCTAAAAATGCAGGGTATAATTTGATTTTTTCATATTTTTTTTATTTTTACTCTGATTTCTAATTAATGTAATTATTACGTTGCTATTTCTTCAAATAAAAGTTTTTCTTACTTTCTCTTGCATGTCATGTTTGCTTCAAGATATGTTTATTTACATAAAATTGTCCATGTCTTTAAAATGGCTCCTGAATTGAAGTCTCCAGAAAATAATCCCGAAAATATGTCTGGTAAAAAGTAGGTACCTTCATTGATTTTAAATTGTTTTTTTTTCAAATTAAATAGTACAGAGACTTAATTGTATACTTTGCTGAACCAAAACTTAATAGCAAAAGATAAGACGTTGATTAACATATTTTGTATTAAAACAAAAAAATATGTTAATGAATTCATAAATAATAATAAATGTGGCGCATATTCAAGTTTTTTAATAAACCTGCTGTTAAGAAAACTTACCGTTCTACACCTCTTTCAAGAATAAAAGCCTTGTAACATGACATTAACAAATACCTTTAATATAAAACGACATAATGTGCAGAGACCATTCCGGCCGCGAACGTGCATGCAAATAGTGCCGTAATTATATTTTATAACCGAGAGCTCACCTGCACACGTTGCTGTGGAACACTTGCTAAACGAGGACATTTCGTTTTTCCTGGATTATAAAATAGTTAAAGATAATTTATTATAATGGATTTATAAGATTTTTATAAACTACAATTATAAACATCGTTAAAATCGTTATTAATACTTTTAATAGTAAATTTAATCATAGATGACGCTACGCTTGGCAACCTAAGGTCAAGCAGATTAAACATTAAGCAAAGTGCAGAAAGTATTATGACATAGACCAGTTTATCATTATTATTCTAATTTTACACCCTAGTTATATCTGCAGCATTTGTTTTGGAGCCCGGGGTGTGTTTTAAATATTTTATCCAGATCTTGAAAGTCTGTGTGGTTTTGTGGACTAAGCCTTTTCCGGCAAATTTCGTAATCAAACTTTTTTGGTTATATACTATGGTCTGGATCTCTTGGATCGGCCCAGAGTGACTCGTTGTATATTAGCCATAACACATGTGTAACTTGCTAAACTAAAGATATGCAGTGTGTGTGTTTGTCCGCCAATCTTCTTCTTTTGACTTTCTATGCATCATTACGACGCCGCTGGGACGCATATCGTACCTATATTATAACAAATAATATTATTTATATTCTAAAAGAACCTTTATGAATGCAGTGATTTAAATTTTAGACATCAGCACTGTACAGTAGAGAACCTTGCTCAAATCCTTAACTACTGCAGCGCTACTCGTACAAATACAATAGCATTAGCAGCAGCTTTACTTACGGTGATGATTTTGAGAATAAATTCGTCATCAATAGCCATTCTGAAACTAAAGCGAGGTTATAAAACAGAATTTGAAATGTTTGGCAGAAGGTTACCACCACCATAAATTGAGGGTACCCTATTTTATGTTTATTGAAATTGTTCAAAGTGCTTTCCAAATATAATACACACACATATAAACATTTAATCTACATTTCCGGAACTAATAACATTAACAGAATGGTCATATTCGTTGCCATCAACAATTTTAAGTGAAAAGTCGCAAACAGCCCAAAGTTCTGTATAAAAAGCTAATAAACAAAATGCTTTTTAACACTTGGCTTGACAATCGGCTGTTTGTCGCCGCACCCACAACATAATCGCCAATTGTATAAGTCACGAAGGTGTGGCTTTTCAACTGTAATTCAATTAAGGCAGTTTAGTATAAAAATATCAGCGCATAAACCTTCCACTGCTGGACTCAGATCTCTCTATGATATGATGATTTGTGGTGTGACAGAAGATGTATGACAGAATAGAGGAGTGTGGAAGGAAAAGACATATTGTGCCGTCCCCAATTAATTGGGATATGGTGAAAGAGAAGAGAAAAGAGAGATAATACTCTTAACTGGTTATGATATACGGGTCCAAATATTGGGCCACTAAAGTGATAGACCACAAACGACTCCACTGGGCTGAGATAAGAATGTTGAGATGGATGTATGGTGTTACAAGAATGAATACAATGAGAAATGCGTACATAAGAGGATCTTTGAAAGTTACACCCGTGATAAAAGTAATGAGGAAGAAGATTAAGGTGGTATGGGCATGTAATGAGAAGACATAAAAGTCACTTGACAAAAATAATGTTAAACTGCAAAATTGATGGGTTTAAATGTAAATAGAGACCAAAAAAGAGATGGATGGATTGTGTCAAGGATGAGATAATGATTTGTCGTGTGACAGTGTAATTATACCATAATAGATTAGTGAGGAAGGAAAAGCCATTGAGCCGACTCAAAATAATAAGGAGAAGGTGAAAGAAAAGAAAAAGAGAGATGATTCTCTTAACCTTACATGCAACTGTTACAGGTGTGCATGCAGTGGTAACTGTAACTATTAGCTGATGTGGCAGAGCCATGTTGGAATCGTTATCTTGATTTCAGTTCTCTGGGCCGGCTCGGTTAGTGTGATACCACGCTCTCACAGAATATCAGCTATGATTTTCTTTACCCGCAAGTGGTACCTGTAACAATTTGATATATTATAGGGTCATGCCAGAATCAATATTTTTGTTACAAGTTTTACGACCGGCTAGATAGGTGAGATATCACGGTCTCAAAAAATATGGACGTGAAACAGTTTTGAGCTAATAGTGCTTCATACAGTAAAAGTTCCGATGGCCCACTTCTTCCTTCCCTATCTTATACCCCCTTAGTTCCATTCACTATGTCTGATCCCTCTATTAGATACCCTTTATCCCATATCTCTTATAGTTTTGTAAATATTTTTTATGGTACTGTAGCCAAATAATAACTGGAAGATAAACACACATATCGTCCGTAAACTTCTAACTACCACAAACAAAATTTTACAGGAGGGACATAAAACCAAATTATTCTGACCCTTACCCAAAGATGGCAGCAAAATAAACTTTTGTGCAAAAATGCTTGTTAGGAGGTATCAGAAGTTCACGGACGATATTGTATATTCCCAAATTATTAAGCTTGTTACGCTTGTATTATTGGTAATGTACAACGGACTACTCTGGGGCCGATCTCAGACACCCTGACGGTGTTTGGTAACTAGACCCAGTAAATAACGTAGAAAATTTACTTTGCCAGGAATCAAAACCGGGTCCTCTGTGTTGCAGTGAGGTCGGCTGGCTTAACCCGCTCAATAATAATGTCTTGTCTCCTGTATACGCAACGTTTTAAGCCAAGGTCTAAATGCCCGGTAAAAAACACAACACGTCTTCGTGTTTTATATATCTAGTAAAAACGTGTCAAAAAAAGCAATTACTAAATGTATATTTAAATGCCTCCGACAAAACAATGATGTATATTTCATAAGCATGTTCCCGCAGGACTTAACGCACGAACCCATTTACTTATTGACTATTTAGGTACCAAGTAATTTATTAAGACGGATCTCTTGGGACTGATATGGAAATATATTATTGAGTTTATAACTCTATGTAATTAAACTATAAATAAAATAAAGTGTTATTGTAATATAATGAATTTAATTTATTTCTGTAATATGTATTATTAGAGCATTAAAAACTGTCTAGAAAGCTTTAAAATTTTAGGTTCTAACTTGACTATGGGGCTACTTCGAGAGCAGATACTTATGAGTAAAGAAAAAAAACGAAAATCGGCTTAAAATTGACGGAGATATCGTGTCACTAAGAAGTTGGTTAACATTTTTCGTGTGTTTCTTCAATTCCTTGGAACCAACTCATCAGATCCTGACATAGTAACAGTGGAAACAGTTCGGTAAATAACCCTTTCGATTAAAAGAAAAATGTTGGAAATCGGTTCACAATTGACGGAGAAATCGAGTAACCAACATACAAAAAAAACACAGATGAATTGAGAACCTCTTTTTTGAAGTCCGTTAGTAAAACATACTATTTGTCCAAATCTCACTCGAACGAAGTGGAGGGCAGAGTTAGTAATTAATAAACAACAGTTATATATAGAACAAAATATCTTAAATCAATACAAATTCCCAAAAGTGCGACCCTTGTCCTAATAACCTACAAGCCTTTGAACGACCAAAGTGCGATCATTCCAAAGCCCTTTTCCAATGTCATGGTGAATCGACAAAATGTTTTGTCATAACGAAAACCAAAGTTGGAGCTTCTATTTAATATTGGGTAAATAAGTGTTTTGTTTACAAGTTTCGAATGAAGTGTGTTTATTAGTACTCGGGGGACCCTTTCTTAGGGAGTATTTGTTCATAATACCGACTCAGATAATGAGTTGATGATAAATAAGATGGTAATAAATGTTTTAAATAAACTAGGATAGTAATTGGATGACGAATTTTGTGATTTATGGCATAAAAAGTAATTTATTTATTTTTTCCAATAATATAGGTAATTAAAAACCTTGGTAGCTTACTTCTTAACACTCTCGAGTCACAAACCGGCATTTCATTAAGCAGTGTTCTGATGTGCCTATTGTTACAATTACCGCGTACTGTCGATGAAAGGAAATATCGGGATGAAATTGAAATAACCGATGTATCAAACCCACCAATCTGCCTTGGACAAACGTAGTGGTTATACTGGCCGTTCCCCCACTAAATGAGGAGGCCCGAGTTCAATAGTGGGATGTTATGGGCATATTATAATTATTGTAAATATTATTTACAACAATAGCATTGAATTTGAGAATGCGAAGTATTTTTAAATGTCTTCCTCTAAATAAAGTCTCTCCTTTCAGAGTGGCTCCTAGCAAATGCATCTTCCAGCAAGTACCAGTGCTGCCTGTCAAGGGCGCGTCGAATGTAGTGTCCAGCTATAAGTTTGCCATCGTACTCCCAGCGCTTATACCTTTATATCAATAATGTTATAAAATTCTAAACATGCCATGTCTGTATATTAAAACTATTAAAAAACAACTGGAATAGACAGTATAAACGACAGAGAACACGATGCAATATTTTTAGATTTCTTGTCTGTTTGTTCGGGATTCAGGTAAAAGTTATATATCCTATTTATATGTGTATTAAACTAGCACACCACCGTCATACACTTGAAATTCCATTTCATAAAATCCAGACCTCGGGTTGTCTGGAAGAGATCGCTCTAAAGCGATAAGGCCGACAATTGCTCCTACTTTTACTCTTTAACGTAAATACTGTAAATTGTTTATTTTATGTGTATGTGGTGAACAATAAAGTGTTTTCTATTCTATTCTACTAAATCGGCCCACCGATTTCGATGCAGTTTGACAGCAAATTCGTAGACTTAAAATCTGCGCTACTTTTTATGCCAGGAATCCTACGGTAATTCTGCAAATAGGTATCTTCTAGGCAAGCGTGTTTCATCCTGGTCAAACGCGAACTATCTATACGAAAATACATACATACATAACAATGACGTCTGTCTGTTTCACCACACCATTGCGTAGCGCCATATAGACAATATCTCCCTGGTAGATTTTATTTATGTATATTTAGAAGTATTCGAGAAAATTGACCATGAGGTACAAAGTCAAACATACCTATAGACAGACGAACGAACATGAAAATTTTATTTTTGCCATAATAGCTATAGAAACTTAAAAAAGCAATAAAAAATCCAATAAAAGCACATTCGAATCCAGATGCGAACTAAAGACAACGTAATACATTTGAATGTGCCTCGGTTATATCGACGGGTAATAGCGTTGAACCGCCGCCAAGAATGCATCAATTGATTATTGATATTGCGATGCTATATTCGTTCACAAGAAAATGAGCCTTCAGTATCGAGACGGGTTGCATGCTCAGGGTTGCTTATCTGCTTCCAATTTTATTCCAATGCTAAAACTTTAATATTACTTCACGCTCGTGCAGGAACGGAGAAAGAATACAATTTTCTGCGGCCTATCGCAAGAGGCAACAAAATATCCCACAGCCAGGTGGTAGGGTACTTGCCCGTCTGGATGGCTACCACCCCTGGTCTGAAGTATGCCGCCATAACAACTTTGAGTTATATTCCGGCATTAGCGGCTAGTTACCAGTCTCTCTTTAGAGAGCGGCAGCACATTGTTAGCACGTTTGGTGCTACAAATGTCCATAGGTGATGGTAACCGCTGTCCACCCGGTGAGCCGTCTACCTGTTTGCTAAATTCAAGCAATAAAAATATGAAATTTTAGAAAAGAGTTTTTTTAACCTTCAAAAAATAATTCTATCGAAACGAATTACTTTTTCTGTTTTTTTTTATAATATATATTTTTTTAAATTCATTACTAGTGGTTACAGCAGACGTGGCCCTGTTCTGAAAAAATAAAATCTAGAACCCGATTCCCGCGCCATCTACCGAGTATTGTGACCCTAGTCGACCAGTCCAGAGCCCACTCAAATACATTTTTTTTTCACCTTGGTTTATATTATTGAAGTTTTAGTTGGGATCCCTAATTTTTTCTAGTAATAAATATAGTCTAATTAATATGAGATAATGTAGCATTCTAATATTGAAAGAATTTTTAGAATTGCTCCAGTACTTTTTGAGTTTATTCGTTACAAACATATAAAAATACAAATCTTGCCGCTTTATAATATAAGTATAGATATAAATTGAAACAAAGAGGCGATACACCTAAAATAAAATTATATGTATACTAATATCTACAACTCTACAGTAGTGCGACTAGCAATCATTGATGTATCAATTGTTACATCAATGGTAGCAATAGTAACAGCTATACAATATTAATAGTTGCAATAACACATAATATATTAATATAATTATACATAAAATATATTAATAAGATATCACCCATAGAAGACGGTGATCTGGGCTCAGTATTCTACTTATAGTCTTGAGGGAATATGGGTAGAATACAATACAAATAAGTTAAGTTTTCTTACATTGTATTCAATAGTATGTAATTTTATAATTATTAGTATGTAAAATAAATTGATTTTCCATTAAAAAAGATATCGACTGATTTGATGAATCTCAGTATAGATATTCATGAAACTTAATAGATACTGACAACCTTAAATTGACACCTGTGCACAACACACATGTCGCTACACGTAGGTAACCTAAGTAATTTGAAAATTGATTTCTGACTGTAGCTCTTGGCAGTGTATAGAACTAATGTTTCAAGATAGCGCATTACACAACCAACATTTGTGTTGACCTAATATAGTCAATGTCGGTTTAGATATTATATGAAATGTATATTTTTGATCCATCTATCCATTATTTTTAAAAATGAGCTTTAAAATTTAAACATTCTTATGTATGTATAACTGCTACAAATATTTGATTTACTGTTGTATACCAAAAATTGAACAGCAATCATTTTTCAAAATCGCATAATTCTACCCAAGGGTTGTCTGGAAGAAACAAGAAGGGCTACTGCATAAACTATCCTATTCAGTATTTTGTCCTTTTGTTTTTGGTGTGCGATTGATAGTTCCATACTGACGATTGTTGTTCCCCTTTTCTTCTTCTTTTGCTTTATTTACAGTATGACCTCTTCAACGGCAGCAAGGAGGAAACTGGTAAGTGAAATGGGCAGTGCGAGTATGTAAACACAATATACTCTACATCGGGCATATTCGCACGGCCTAAATTACTGTTTGCTGCCGTGGGCATTAAAGGAGGGGTTAGATTAGTTAGATTTCTTATACACACACTATAATTCTACGTAATATATGGAAGAAGATAATAATAAAAGTGTAATAAAAACAAGACAAATTTTTTGATGAAGTCATGTAAAATTTCGCTTTTTCCGCTTTTTCAATGTCAATAAAAATATAGATAGATCAAGTCTAGATAGTTTTTAGTCCATAACTCATCCACTATAGCTATAAATGTATGAAACTCTATACGATATAAGTCTACGGAATATATAAAATAATAGACAATAATTATGTACTGTGGTATAAATATTAAATTATAAAAAAATAAAATAAAAACGAGACGACGTATTTGATGAAGTCATGAAACATTCCGCTTTGGCCGCATTTTCAATGTCAATAAAAATGTACGCAGAACAAGTCAAGATAGTTTTTAGTCGATAAGTCGTCCATTATAGCTATAAAGATATGAAAGTCCGATATTTTATGGCGTTTTTACGTGATACCCGCAAGTTATAATATTTACATTCTGTTTTATGGTCGGTCCGTCCTGCCCGCCTAGCTTTCGTGGGCATGTTAAATATTTGCAAGAAATTGTATTATTCAAACATTTCAATGACTACATTCAGGCAGGAAGTATTTATTTAAATGAAAAAAACAACTTGCTAACTATTTATCTTAATATATTCCCAACGGACCCCGTGAATGTTATTCAGCCAATAAAATAATTAAGACACCATAGCAGGTGGTTCTTATACCTACCAATATACAAAAAAAAATTAAAATCAGAGTAGTTCGACTACAAACACCCTGACACGAGATTTGTATATATTAGATGATCATAAGGTGGCAAAAGTATTTAAAAAGCTCCTAAACTCTAGGTGTTAGATAATCCTACAGGTCACCTTTTTTTATCATGTTTTACTTAAAATTGTACATGTTTCAAGCCCAATTTGTCAAAAATGTTGAGTTATTTTTTGTCTATCTATAAGTTACTTTTATCTTTTTAGTTGATGGCTTAAAATGTTTTAAATAATAAAAACATAAAAAAATAACAGAAAAATGAATTATAGTGCCATTAAAAGTAATAAAAGATTTATAAGGTTTTTTATTTTAATTTTTGAGTTGGTGTTCTTATTTAATGATAGCGGAAATTAGTTATAGTCTATTGAAATAGTAGTTGTGCTTAGACCACCACTACACTATCGAGGCTATCACTATGAAAACTCTCATCATCTCATTCCATAGAAGCGCGTGCGCCATGAAATTAATTCAGTATCGAATATAAATTCGGACGCGTGATTATTCTTTCAAAAAATCTGTTGTAATAGAACTGTATAGAAGTCCATGCAAACCACGATAATAATGCCGAACTGCATTTGAATTCTGTAGCTTGCTGTAGATTTTAAGCTAGGCCAAATTCTACAAGTTACCAAAATTTTCACTTACAGTTACCGCAGCCATGCATTTTTAAGAGCGCCTCCCCTGTACCGCGTAAGGAGCTGAAACTTTTAACATGTACATAAAACCACGCGGCCTACTTCACGCGATCGGAACAGGGCAATAAAAGTGGGCCCGAAATAAGCTAGCCAATATCAATCAGCCGAATGGCATCGAGGTGCGGCCGATTCGACTCAGGCGGCTCGCCATTCCAAGGAATTGTACACGAAATGGCATGTCAATCCATACTGTATTTGAATGTAGGGATGGCGTTTTCTTATCGTATCGGCATTTTGCATGGTCGCATAGATGTGGTTCCACGATGTGTCTTGTGTTTGAATGTTCACTGTATGGGCCACGTACATTATTTATGGGTTTTTCAAAACCTGTACATAATAAGTATAACTGTGAACTGAACACTGCAGTCGGCATCGATAAGCAAACACGCTCGCTCTCATATGTCAACGTAACGTACAACACAATATCATTGTATCACACATTATCATTTTTATAATACTTATCAATATCAATAATTTATCATTATAATTTATTTTTTATAAGTCTAGCATTTAGCATTTACACAGTACATATCATTATATACAACCTAGCGATTACGATTTACTATCATTTCACAACGTATACTATGACATTTTCTCATCATCATCATCATATCACATAACCATAATTTAATTTTAATTCGGGTACCACGCGGAATCCCGTACAATTTCTTGATTTTTTTTCAGGCTGATGGCCATCTGAGGGAAAGTACTTACCGTCACCTTTAGACATTTGAAACAGTAAAGGTGCCACCAGCTACCAGCCTCGAAGACGATTGCTAGATGAACCTGGCTACTGATTATGGAACATATTTCAAGGCGGCATACTCTAGACCAGGATTGATAGCTGTGCAAATTGGAAAATTGCCTATGGTTCCTTTTTTACCCTCTTACAACAAGCTTCCTAGTCACAGAAATTAGCATACTTTCTTCATTCGTTACCTGTACGGATAAAATCATCAGCATAATCTTGAAAAAAGACCCTATTAATACTGAGTACAACTGTCTACTCAGTTTTAGACGAGAACTAGAATGGAGGTGTTTTGCCGTGCCGTTTATTTTCAAACAATGTACCTATATTCTTTAAAAAAGCTGAGCTGCCTCAAAAATCTCTTTGTTTGGCATATGTCTAAGAGCTATAATTTGGCTAATAATTCTGTTAGATAAGTTTGGCTTTCCGGCTGGTAGAGACATAAAAATGATGATAATAATGAAGAAACTACCAGACCAAAAATTTTACCAGGATATTATAGTATAAAATATACATTATTTCACATATAAATACATAATTTACAGAGTAAAAATAAAACTAAAATGCTATGTACAAATGGCAACATAATCGCTTTCAGCGAATTCTGCTGGATGACCTAGTGGAACACAAGTTAGACTATTAGTGTCAAATACAGTAAGTATTTGCCATACATCCTCAGACCATTGCAAATTTTGTTCTGGGTATGGATCGAACCCTGTCCAACCCAAACATGTCAACAAAATGTGCTACGAGTATTCTAACCGTTACAGTAGTCATGTCTAAAACTTCTTAAACAATTCATTTGTTTTGGACTTTCTGGATTATATTATATATATTATTTTTGTCTAGTGTAATTTCATCTATCTAAATCCCCAACTCAAGTACGAATAAGTTGTAAGTGACCTCTATCTATACGACATCTGGGGTCCGAGGCAGATAGCTCCCCTGGGTACTGTCGATTCTGCTACAAATATATCTACGTAGCACGCTACTGTATTGAGATAAACAGTCCGTGTTATTATACGCTTAAATAATAGAAGTAGGATTCTAACCTAGGTTTTTCTGTAGTATATTTGTGTTATACATCTTGACAACCATAGGCTAGTGTTTTCATGTTACTTTTTTGTTTTATTTGTGTAATTATCACATTTATAATTATTTGCCAACCTCTGTGGTTCAGCGGGTTAGTCTTCTGCCTAACTCGCTGGATTGCAGAGGCTCCGTGTTACGGAATCTCCTCTTATGCAATACTCCCTTAATTGGAATTTTGTATTACTGGTTTTAATCGAAATTAAGAAAAAATAAGCTTTAACAGCATTTGTTGCGTTCTTTACAAAGTATTTTTAACCGACTTCGAAAAAAGGAGGAGGTTTTCAATTCGTCGGGATACTTTTTTTTTTTTGCTTTATTTATGTATGTTCGCCGATTACTCCGTGATTTATGATCCGATTTACGTGATTTTTTTTGTTCGACGCGGAATAGCTGCCATGTGGTCCCTTAAAATTTGGCATAGTTTGGCCCAGTAGTTTTCATTTTTGGGACCTATATTTTTTAAGAAGCGCGGCACCTTTCGTAGGGCTGCCCATATATAGCTAGACACTAAAAAGTAAAAATAAAAAATAAAAACTTCGTTTAAAAAAACTTCAAAAACTATAAAAGTAAAATGTATAAAATAACTTACTTCTAAAGCTATTATTATTAATATATATTATCTAAAACATCTTGAAGTCGGTGCAAAGTAAAACATAAAAATTACTATATTTTGAAAATTACTAAGCACCGACTTTAAGATGTTTTAGATAATATATATTAATAATAATAGCTTTAGAAATAAGTAATTTTATACATTTTAGTTTTTTAGTTTTTGAAGTCGGTTTTTTTAAACGAAGTTTTTATTTTTTATAGAATAAAAAGAATTGCCAGAGATAATAATTAAGCATTTTTTGTTCATGTTATGTTTATGCATTCGTGGCAGAAATTCAATGCGTAGACACTCCGGGTTCGATTCCTGGCATGGTAAATTTCGGGAACAAACAAACTTTATATCATTTACTATGGTCTGGGAGTCTGGGATCGGCCCCACAGTAGTCCATTGTATATTACTCATAACTCAAGCGTAACTTGGGGATATACAATGTGTGTTTGTCTGTCGATTATTTGTTATTATTTTGACGAGAATATATCTGATTTTAATTATAAAGTTGTAAGTTTTTTTTCTGGATCCAAAAAATATTATAATACATTGTTATCGATATAAAAATAGGGACATTTTGAAACAGAAAATAACACAAAGCTGGTGCATAATGGAAAAATAGCCTGTTTCCAAACAATTTTAGCAAGTGTTCTGGATAAGCGAAAATCGAACCCAGACCTACTAAAATGGAAATAAGATTCAACATTCAACTGTTTTTACGGTTCGTAAAGAAACCGAGGGATCTGCAAGATACAGTTGTAAAAGAATATATTGTTAGAATCGGAAAGGAGGCGGTATTCAGTTGAAACCAAACCTCTGGGGTCTTACATTGTGTTTACTAAACAATGCTGAAGATTATGTTTGGTTTTATCGAATAGTCTGGTATAATACTAAAGGCTTTAAAAAAAACAAATAGGTTAGTTGACAAACTAATCACTGAAAACTATCATTGTGTTTATTATTAAAGTTCAACTAGGTTTTCAAGTCATGGTACCGTCATCTATTGTTCAAACCACAATACACATTCTTGATACATACATATTCCTTCTCTTTTTGTGTAATAATATGTATGTATTTCTATTTCTGTCCCCCACAATTTTACCTTAGTACATGGAAGATGCCGTCATTTTGTCGTTTGGTGCGTTTGCGGTGTAAAAATGACAAATATATAAATAAGATTTTTGGCAAGTGCAGTGAGTTGTTGAAACAAACTTAATGAGAGCCGCACTAAAAGTGATTATTATTGTTTGAATTAATTAATTAGGAGCTTATGGTTATATAGTCAGCGCTTTCCCTTTTAGCGATAACACCGCCCTTTGTATAAAATTAGAATAGGGCCAGTTTGTAAGTTTTTTGTAATGCTGTACAATAAAGAGTTATCTATCTATCTAAATTATTAGAAAGAAAAAAAGAAAGAAAGAAAGAAAAAAATTATTTGCAAAAATAGCAAAGTAATTACATTCCTTATATATTGTTATACACAGAGCATATTTTGAAAATTTGTACGCCGTATTTTCAGCAAACAAGGTTTGCTCTGAGCATATTGCTGTGCCGGAATTATATCCGACACAACGCTGATTTTCAGTGCAAACCTTCCTTTTAGCGTAAGACGAAAACGTCCCAATTTTGTTAATAAAATAACAAATAATAATAAAAATCATTTATAAAACTAATTCTACTTATGTAATACTTAATAATAATAATTTAATACGTAAAAGAAATAAATATTTTTTAATAAAAACAACAATAAATACGTTACTTAAAACTATTACTACTCTCTCTTAAAAATACATTACTGTGAATGTTACAATATTAAAAATGTCATAGTTAAATAATATTGTTACGTCGCGTTTTACCCACCAATTTATTGATGTATATTTTTTCTTTCTTTTTATTGCAGGAGCTCAGCAGACAGGCAGACGGCCCACTTGCTGGAAAGCGGTTACCATCGCCTATGGACATTTGCAACACCAAATGTGCTACAAATGCGCTGCTGCTCTCTTGAGGGAGACTGGAACCTGGTCACTAATGCCGGAACAAAACTCAAGGTTGTTACGGCGACATCCTTTAGACCAGGGGTGGTAGCCATCCAGTCGGGCAAATGCCCTACCACCTGGCTGTAATAATTTAGCACAGTTAAAGACTACGGTCAATACATGGACGTGATGCTATGTAAATACAGATAAACGATATTAGTGTTAGAGCTATTGATACGATCTCTGAAGATGATCTAAAATCAGTCTGTATTATCAGAAATGTTCAATCTCATAAACGCGTAAATATAATATTTGGTAATGATTAAAATATTGGTGTACACATCCCGATAAGGTTTCTGTATATATATATATATATATATATATATATATATATATATATATACACAGAAATTGTATGTAAATGTTTTTAGTTTGTTTAAATTAAATTATGGCCGATTAAGGAACTAAATACATCAAGAGTGCAACAGCTCGACGTTTCATTTTGTACTCCCCTCACGGGTGATTGAGCCATGGGCTCTTGCCAGAGATGCGTCCAACGGGGTTACCAGCACAGACGCATCACTCAACTTATTTCAACCCGCAAAATATATAAATATTTGAAATTTGTATGTATTTTACTAAAGGGCGTACTATAATAGTTTAAATACTTCATCGACTACGTCTTATTTGTGTTATGTGTATACCATATTCATATAAAAGAAATATATTAATTAAATAATGTTTACTAAATTTTAATATTTTTTAACGGGTACACCTTATGTAGCCATGTAAAACACATAGGTGCGACTTCTAGCGCCTCAAGGGACTGGGCTCGCGAATTAAATATTAACCATTATGTGTCTGGTAGGACAGCCGTTTTCGCAACGAATATAGCTGATCAATAATTATGTCTGAAAAAAAATTAAAGTTAACTTTGGATATTTGGTGGTATATTTGTACTAGATAGTCCGGCAACTAAGGGAAATAAAATTATTTATGTAATTCTTAATACACAGTGGAGACAGCAGAGAACATGCTTTGCATGCTTTCTGGCCAGGATTCGAAACCGCGACCTTCGAGGTTGGGACCCGTGTGCTAGCTATTACGCTAACAGGACTGTATAATTTATGTATTGATATAATTACTACGAGGCGGTACTGAAAAAATGTCGGAAGGAAACTTTTATACCTAGGTTATACATATAAAGATAAAATGTCTCAAGCCTAACAGAGACATGTGCGATAGTAACCACTTTCTATCAGAGTCGGGCTGTCAGCCTGTCTGCTGTGCTTCAGCAATAAAAGAAGTATTTGAATGAAAAAAAGCAGATAAATCTAATTACGTGTATTACTACTGACACAGAAATTTTATAAAGACGACGGGGAAGCCCTCATAACGATCGCAGCTGATAATATTTGAATCTTGCAGTTTTACTTAGCGTCGTGAACACTCTGTTTTTCAGCTTAGAAAACGTTACAGCCTTGCGCCTAAATTAATTGCAATTCAGGCAGGCAACGTCTTACAGGTCGTCTAGTCTCTTTTTTATTACATATGTATAATACAAAGTTGCTTTCCGCGTCTATCTGTAAATTCGCCAACTCCTCCGACACCACGAAACGGATTTTTAAGCGATTTACATCATGAGTAAGATAACTTTTCATGGAAAGCTTATATATATTACATGCTATTTATTATTATATGCTAGTTCGTATCTGCGTGACGCATCTCTCTGTATCGCTCCCGATATATAAACCAAAAAAAATATGCAAGTAAAATACAGCTACTTACTAGAATTTGACATTAGTACGATAATTTTTATTTTATTTAGAACTAGCTTAAAAATAACCCCGATTTTGTAACATTCTTCATTGGTACTCCACTCCTACTGGTTTTAGCGTGATGATATAGCCTATAGTGTTCCTCGATAAATGGTCTATCTAACATTGAAATAATTTTTCAAATCAGACCAACAGTTCCTGAGATTAGCGCGTTCAATCAAACAAACAAACTCTTCAGCTTTATATATTAGTATAAGATAGAAATTCAATGGGGATTGTTCACAAAAAATTACCCTCTGATTTCATATTTTTATTACGTAAAATAGGGTATTTTAAGATACTAATTTGAATATTTTTGTATTTTAAGCGTTAGTTTTTTTATAAATCGATTTTAAAGTTATTTCTCCGATGACGTCATAAGGCACAAGTTTACATTGATTTCTTTGCCTAGAAAACGAAAATAATAAAAGCAAGTTTTATCTATATCTAATCATAGTAATCTGTGCTACTTATTTAAATATCACTGTCATTACTCATTACGTATCATGATCATTTTAGTGTATTTTGTCGCTAGGCTTATAATTTTTCGTGTTCAACCATTATTATTTTCTATAGTTATCGTTAAACTTTTTAAAGTGGTCTTTAGGGAAAATCCATGTTACATAACTTAAATCAAATAATGTACAGCTAGATTTTATTTTACACCTGAAGCAGGCAAACAGGCAGACGGCCCACCTGATTGGATTTAGTAAGGTCAAATAAAGGTCAAACGCATTTCTTACATATAATACAAGAAGATAGTACGTTTTTTGGAATTTTAACTAGACAGAAATGATTAGGGACACTATTCCTCGAAATGGTTTTTCAAATAGCCAGATTGAAAAAAGTGAACAATCCCCATTACTAGAATTTTTTTATTTTTTTATTTTTATTGCAGGAGTTCAGCAGACAGGCAGACGGCCCACTTGATGGAAAGCGGTTACCATCGCCTATGGACATTTGCAACACCAAAGGTGCTACAAATGCGCTGCTGCTCTCTTAAGGGAGACTGGAACCTGGTCACCAATGCCGGAACACAACTCAAGGTTGTTATGGCGACATACTTTAGACCAGGGGTGGTAGCCATCCAGTCGGGCAAATGCCCTACCACCGGGCTGTGGGTTGTTTTGTCGCCTCTTACGACAGGCCGCCCGGCAGCAGGAAATTGTATTCTTTCTCCGTTCCTGCACGGATACCTGCACCAAGACGCGAATTCCGGGTCAAATTTATTTCTAAATATTTATAAACTTACATTGAAAGCATTCGATTCGCTATCTACAGTCGCCAAGAGGAATTTTAAAATCCCGTCAACAAAAGATTGTAAGGCTTTAGTGGTGCCCTCCATTTGCATATCAAGTGTCATTATGAATTCTCCGTCAGGGCCCGAGATAGAACGATTATGAAACGCTGAAACTCATATTTTTAATGCTATCTCAAGTATCTTCGCTGTATTAAAATTGAGTCCTCTGTAATAATCTTCAAATCTACACCAATGAATATAATTATTAAACTGTCTGTTTATCTATATTTTTTTTAACAACTCTACGAACTCGAGTTCCGTACCCTTTTTTACAACTGAATTTTTAGATCTATTTATTTTTAGAGATTAAATACGCTGATTGGTTATTTTGGTTCTTGTCTATAACATTAATTTAGTGATTTTTGTGTTGTGGTGTATCTTACGAATAACTTATTATATTAATTTATTATAATTTTAATACTAAACTTATACTAATGTAGAGTGTATCTGTTACATGCTGGTGTTGTGAGGAAGTGCATGTGCAGTGTGTCCTTTATGTCTATACCTTTATATATTATCCTATCTAGTGCCATGTGTGTTGTTTTTTCCTTTCTGTGTCTGGGTTATCAATTTTTAGGCTCTTTGTGTGTCTTGGTTTGTTTGTGAAGTGTGCGTGCAATGCAATGCGGTGATAGTGCGCGTCGGTTTGAGTATGTGTATCTATAATATTACAATATTCTAAAAATGACATGTCTGTGTTTTGAACCGTTAAAAATGCTGGAATAGACTATATAAACGATGAAGAACACTATGCAATTTTGTTTAAGACTTGTCTGTTTCTCGGTTTGTCTGTTTATTCGGGATTCATGTAAAAACTACTGGACCGATTTCGATGTAGTGCTCGCTGATTGACAGTTGATTCTTAGACACCTGTACTACTTTTTATCCGCGCCGTAACTCGTTACGTAACGATGCGGTTTACCCTCCCATAAGAAGTCATCACTTCAAAAAGTGTTTCACTTGCAATGGAGTCTTTTGTCACGAGCCTGAATAAGCATATGCCTACATATTTTAAACTGCGAGTACACCTAGTTATATATATACTACGAAGCAATTTTGATTTCCTTTCTACCTTCAAACTATTGTAAACTAAATAAAGAGCTTTATTCCTAAAGCAATAAAGTATAAAATTTAATTCCCTGAACCTCCTACATAATTTATATGGTTAGCACAAAAACCTTCAAACTTTCGATTCCCTTTTCACTTGGACGTCAAATTTATCGCAATCCCTTTTTATCCTTACTTAGGACTTACGGTGCCTAAGTCAACAGGCAAGTACTTATCGACGGTGAATCCGGCCATAGTCGTCTGACATTCTACTTTTCCATTTTCCGCTTCGAAAGTGTAATATTTACAGTCATATTCAGGAATTTGGAAGAAAAAGAGCAATGAAATTGATGATAGATAGATACATAATACTTTGTTGTAAACCAAACCATAGACAAACCAAAATAGGAAAATAATTTATATTATTATAAAATTCTAAAATACCGTGTCTATACATTGAAAATATTTAAAAAACCAACTAGAACTCGCTTAATAAGCAATGGAGAACATGATTTTTTTATTTATTTCTTGTATGGTTTGTCTACTTGTTCCGGATTCACGTAAAAACTACTGGACAGATTTTCGTGCGTTTTTCACTGATCAACAGCTAACTCTTACAATTAAAATCTGCACTACTTTTTATAGGGAATTTTTCTGGGAACGATGTAAAATGCGGAAAAAAACGAATTCAATGTGATTTTTTCACTGATCTATGCGATATTTTATATGCCGGGAATCTTTCGAGAATTTACGGGGGAGCGGTTTGAAGTGGTTCGGGTGCATTAAAATTAAGTTATTATGACACAGTTTCCTCTAAAACGATAGCTTAAATTCTTTTTTAAATGTTGTGGTACTTTTTGTACCGGGATTCCCGTAGAAATCACAAGTCAAGCCTGGACGAAGTCGCGGGGATATCCTAATCAGCCAATAAAACATAAAAGTCAAATTAAAAACCATTAACATTTATACCGGAAAACAAATGTATGTTTATATAACTGTAATTAATATTCTGTGTTAGAAAAAATGCACTAATTTTACTATGATAAAATAAAATGATCCAAAGATCTTGGAAAGATATTTGGTTAGGGTTCGTACGATTTCGGGGTGGACCCATAATTGTCATTTTTTTGTGACAATATGTTATGGATAGATTAATTAATTAGCTTTGATTAGAGATAAAGAAACTTGACTTGTTTTAAATATTTTAAAGGAATTATGTTAGGAAAACAACAACAAAACAACTCTGTGAAACACAATTTTATTGGAGAGAATTTCCCGCTGAGCTTTTCCCTATAGCCTACAACATGGGGTTGTTTAAGATGAGCGCCATAAAATTTTTTCGAGCGTCAACAAGCATCGGTGCTCATTTTCCATTAGATGCTTGTTTATATTTTTTTACAGGTCGATGTTTTAGTGTTAATATATATTTTTTTAATGCAGGTTTTATTAGTCAAAAATACATAAAACTGCAATAAACTTAAAAATAAACTACAAACTATACTATATTAAAAACTAAAACTAAAAAAAAATAGCTAATGATAAAATATTGGTCCCAAACCACTGACGCTTACCGGGAACGTTTCAAAAAGGCTGGCGGCGTTGCCACGTTGTATAGCTACCCTTATTAGTCTTTGAGCAAAATAGACACCAGCCTTCTGGTCGCGTGTGACGTCTACAACGAGTAAACATTTGCGAAGTGAAGGTAGAACTTTAGAGAGTTAGGACTCCACGGATCCAGAGTTTCCACTTCAAATGCTGCAAATGTGTAACTATTTTCAATGGCAGCGTATTTGCGGCGTTTGAAGGCCTCCTGTTCGGCTGCAACAGAACCAGCGATAGCGCACGTACTTGAAACATGGGACACCGATAGAGTAACAACACAAGTAACATCCCACAGTAAGGGGCGCCCCTCTTACAGGGAATCAGCATCATCCCATCCAGCCTCCTGCCATCGTCGCGGCACAAGCGGTTTTGATCTAAAACGGCATGTGGGGTGCGGTGACAAGAGCCTGGCGGATGATGTCGTTGTGTGCTGCGTATCGGAAAATTATATGTTTACAAATATATGTTGGGGTGGGTGTTTTGATGGTTGGCTCGCTTTTGTGCTCGATAAAAACTTTTTCTTAATCATCATCACCCGGGCGTGAAATTTCGGTTGTATTCGAAGCGTTCGTTTCGACGCCCAGGGTCCGCTTTCCTTCGCTTTCTTGTCCACGTTCCGTGGTCTTCAGCGTCCTTTGTATCTCTCGTTAAGCCAGAATTTTTTGGGCCTGCCCCTTCGACTGGGACCTGACGGAGGCGGTTTGGCTAGTCATTTCAACATCTTAATAACACCTCATCTTCTTAGAAATGAATTTACATTTAACGTCTTTAGACAGCTTATAACAATTAACGATAAACCATTGAAACGCCATGGTGTCAACAGAGGGTTCAACTCAATCAATCCAATCACTCATTGCTACTTCCTTCCGTCCCTCTTCATTCCATACTCACATTCCATTACACGTTTTAAATGCAATGTAGGAAACATTGCATGTATAAGTAAACATCATGTAGTACTCAAAAATTACAAAAACCATTTTTCCGTTACTAATGTTGTTTTCAGTTCAGTGACTAGTGCCATAAAGTACTCCCAGAACATTCTGTTTAGCTGCATTAGGAGTGAGTTAAGATCGTTAAAAGTTCGCAGCGGGTCAGTCCATTAGCAGCGTACTCCTAACAGCATGCAGTGAGTAGATGTACACTTATTCAGAGCTTACAACAACCCAAATGTTACTATACTGGAATTTTACTCTATTTACAGGAGATATTACTGACAGACTAAGAGACAGTTTTACTGCATGTCATTCAATAAAATCTAAAAGTCCACTTTGGAATTGGATTGGTAACACTTGTTACAATCAATTCTAAAACGATTAATATTTAGATCAGTGGGTGCAAAATACTATATATACTTGACGGGTTCCTATAGTTAAATATAAGTTCAGTTGTCTATAATAACTAGCCCATAAACATCCCATTGCTAAGCTCGGGCATTGTCCAGGTGGTAGGTTTGAAACATCGGTTACCTCGATGTGCAAGTTTCATCGCAATGTTTTTCATCACTGTTGTTAGCACGTGGTAATTGTTACGATATGCACTTTAGGGCGGAAAACTGTCTAAGAGGTGCAAGCGCGTTCCGGTTAGGATCCAAACTCGCGCTCTTTGGGAAACTTCATTGGTCTAAGTGCGGTTAAAATTTGATATAAGCTTCATATAAGTAGTGTCAAATTTTTACATAAGGCCAGCGAATGAATATTAAAGATACCGTAATAGTAAATACAGTAAGATAAAGAAATCGGCAAACTGATCTCTTATTTCTCTAACAGTTTAAATAATAATTAATACGCTGTTTGACTGGTTGTAGTTATGAACGTCATAACTTGTACGTTTGTACAAAATCTAAGCGGCACAAATAAAAGGACTCAGTTGCTTTGACTGTCATTTACCTTCTTATAAAATGCGAGATTGTTCGCATCTGCAAGACTTAATCCACGTTGAACCTGATACTTCCGCCACCGTCTCCTCCTTATGCGAGCACGTCATGTTTGCGAAGGAGGAGGCGGAGCGGGAGCGTGAGTGTACATCCTTACTCCGCTCCCGCCAAAGGAGGACGCACTGACGCTGGAGGTCGGATCTAGACCTTCGGCCACTTCTTCTTCTTCGGGGGAGTAGATCCCCCGGCATTGGAAGAGGCCCAGTGAGCGGGGCCCACGCCGGGTAGCCTATTCCCGTAGCCCTGGCATAAGGCGCAGGACGAAACACCCAGGGGTTTTAGTGGGTATCCCTAACTGGGGAGTGGCAATAGCGTGGCTCTGGTTCTGACCGGGCACGCTAGTGCCACCCCCGATCTGGCGAATCCCACACTCCCACGGGTCGCGAACATCCCCCCAGGCTTCTGTGCCTGTCGCGACTTTGTCCTCAAACGGATTTCCCCTGGCCAAAAAAAATGATACTTCTGCCGAATTCTAGAAACTTCACTTAAATATTAATTAGAAGTTTCTATAAATCTTCATGAAGCTAAATTTTGCACTTTTTTATAAATATTCTCACTTTATTGAAATTGTTTTAATAAAAAGCATACAAATTTTGATTGTTTAAAAGAAAATGATAATAAAAATCAGTATAATAAACCCGCTTTGTAATTTTGAAACTCTGCCTAAAATGCAAAAGTCAAGCCACGCTTTCTCCCGGGAACTTCTTTATTCAATTAAGCCGCTACAAAAATTACTGCGGGACCAATAAATCAGCCTTAACTGCCTCCAGTATTATTTATTTATGTTAAATAGGCTTAAGTACGTACCTACAAGGCCTCCCGGTGCCCTTTACGAGAGGAGGCCCATCTTGTTAGAAGCAAAAGCATACTTTGAGTTATTAAGAGTCGTTCTCGATGTGGGGCATTATGGAAATTGAGATAATAACCCGAATTTATACAGCCGTCCAGTTTATATCCCCTATAACCGTATACAAGCAGGTGGGAATGTATTTTTAGATATCGACATAAATTCAGTGAAACCATACTGGTATATAAAAGTGATTTTGTTTAATGTTAATAATAGTTTGGAATGTTAAGGTGGTTAGGACATGTAGAGAGAATGGATAAAAGTAGAATCACAAAACAGGTGTACGACAGTATTGTGAATGGTAGAGTTGATGCCATGACCAAATATCAGAAGTGTTAAAGAGAGGTCAGATAAAAAGCATTTCAAATAAACGTGCATGTATGAAGAGGTTAATAAAAGTAGGTGAAGCGAAAGTTGTTTGTCAGGATCGTCGCAAGTGGAGATCCATAGTCGCTGCCTATTCCCATGGGAAACAGGCGTGATAATATGTATGTATGATTTTGTTTATATTTTTAGATATATAAACAAAGTTACTGCTGGGTGCATTTTTATATCGTGTAGACAGGGACAAGGGCCGGTTACTATCACGTCCATTTAGCTCAAATTTGGGCCTCTACGTGTTGGCCTTCCCATAGCCCCACGCAAGCCCTACAAAAGTCCGAGCCATTTTTATGGCCCGTGGTGTTAGAGATATACATAAAAAATGTGTGTGTGTGCAGTTCGCACGCAGTGGAAGTGTAACTTCATAAAATATTCTCACATGATCTTATAATTAGTAAGTAATAGCCTACATTACATAATTAAAATAAACTTCTTAATCCCTTTCAATATTTCACTTTTTAGTCAAAAAAATATTATTATCAGTTTTGTTTCGGTCCAAATTGGGCCCATGTTTAATCATCGGTCTTATTGACTCTCTAATATCTGGTGCAAAATGTAAAACTTGTATCTCATTCTCTCGCAGGCAGATTTATGTGTTTATCTCTTTTTAGTGCCCCTTTTTCGTTTCATCGAGTTTCAAATCACAACGATTCTAAAGAAATTTCATCTTAATAAAGTAATAGAGAGTCGATATTTCGAGCGAGATGCAATTTCCTAGTCACTTGGATAAGTAAAACGAAGATAAATCTTTCAAAAGCTTGAGATATTTAACTGCCAAGCAGAATATGATATTGCGTCTACTGTACATGATATTGGAATTATTAAAATAATATGGGTATAGTATACGCTTCATGGTGTATTTATTTTTGAATAAAAACTAGGACGTGGCCGGAAAACGAATTTACAACATTATTATACTAGGTAACGTTGCACCTAAGGGGTAATTACATACAAAGCAATACACAACCTAACGTTCATTATAAAATACCAAGTAAGTTAAAAACCTTAGCTTTTAAAAGAAATCCTCAAACATCTACCTGAAGCGTTAACAGCTAAGTACTGAGACTTTCACTCGTTTTTCACTGAGTACATTGTTATTTGAACTTTGTTGGCCAAAGTAGGGGAAAAAAGGCCAGCGAACAAAACCCGGCCTTAAATTATAAATGTATTCGTGAAGATTCTTGAAAGAATTTTTCCTATGCTTTATTTTTTTTAGGACATCCCAACCGCTGCGGAATTTCATCATAAAATTTTTTCGAGGGTGATTTTTTTTTAATGTATGTAAAAGAGCCTTGATGGTATTTGTTTAGAATAGTGTGTTTAATATGAAGCTATGAGTCACAGATTTAGTATTTGAGTCACTTTCCTCTTTAGAGTACTTTATTAATAGCCCATAAAGGTATCACTTTTGGGCTCGAGCCTCCCATTTTGCAGATTTCCTCATGATGTTTTCTTACACAGTTAGCTCTTGGTAGTTATAGCAATATGCACACTTGGTCAGAAAACTGCCTAAGCGGTTGATGCTTTCGAGCTATGTATGATTCGAACGCGCACCCTTTGAGTTTGGGACCAGTGCGCTCATCATTTAAGCTACCATGGTTACAATAATCTTTTAATATCCCTTTCACCCTTGTAAAACATTTATGTTCAATTTTTTTTAATTTATTTACTCACACAAAAACATACATATTTTTTACATCTACATCTAAAAACCCGAAAGGGTTTGACGAAGATGCTAAGTCTGCGCTTTAAGTACAATGAATAAATATGAAGTAGTTTGAGTTATTACATCTACCGTGTCACCATCTCTGGTAAGAAGTGAGAGGGAGACAACAAACATTAACACGTGATGTTGTGCTCTATTTTTGCCATGTATTTGGTGTAGTAGGTGAGAGTTTTATGTTATTTTTTAATGAATAAATTAAGATAGGATCAATAATAGAGATATAGCTGCACACACACACATATATTTACACATATACACATATATATGCGTACACACATACATATGGTATACAATATGTGTGTGTAGCAATTTCATATGTATACTTGAATGAATATTGGTAGAAATGAATATTTAAGTCTACTTTTATATGTAATATTTTCTCCTAACGATTTAATTATAATTTTCATATTATTGAAGTTTATTTTCTTTCTTGTTTTAAACGGTAGGCATTTGATTTTTTAGTCTTGGCACTAGACAATCCGTTGTCCTTGTTCCATTAAAATTTGTAGTTATTATTTTTTGTAGTACTTGTTTGACGTGTCCCGTAAATTTACTGTGAGCTATTTCATTATCGTTATTACTATTAATATTACTGTATTGCGTAAACTTGAAATTGATAGATAAATATAAACAAAAAATGAATCGAAAAAGGAATCGATCAAGCGTTATTTAGCTTTTATGAAGTGATTTCGAATATATACTATGTTTAAGGTCTCGCAGGCAAATGACAAAAAACTGGATGTTAGTTTCCCTACAGAACTCTTTGAAATACGTATTCCCAAACCCACTTGGCTGATATTCATAGTTTGTATGTAATATTTTACAAAGTGATGATACTTTTCAAGAGACAATAAGTTAGTCTCGCCAATAGGAATTGTAGTCTGTAATACAGTTAGCAGACAACTCAAAACAATTAAAATTAAATCGATGTTGGATACAAACGCAATGAGTTATCGGCTCGGCATCTGTTACGTTTGTAATTATAGTATTATACAACGCTTTGCTTGGTTGCTGGTCAGTAAATCAGACTGTGGAAAATGCCGCTTGTTCCTGCTAGGTTTACAAACGATATTTGCGATTTATATTTGTGATGAATCGACACTCTGTAGGTACTCAGGTATTCTGTAGAATAGGTGTGTAAAGAAACGAACGAATATGTGAATTGTGTAAATACTTATTTATCGTTTCGTTTAGGTATAAAAACTTTAAAAAATACATACAATATATGTATATTTTTGTCTTAATTCCATGACTATTTATACTTGCCATTTCAAAATCTTATATATATATACTTTTTTATTCTATTTATATTGTAAAATCCAATCCATCCTAAGGTTGTCTGAAAGAAATTGCTTTTAGTGATAAGACCGCCTATTGTCTTCTGTACTTAAACTTCTTGAATTGTGTGTTAATGTTATGCAATAAAGTATATTCTATTCTTTTGCTATTCAAAATAATTTAAGTATCATAACATCGAATCATTCATTGTCGTTGAATGTCATAGTTTCCTTTCAGTTATGCGCTTGTCAATGAACGTGATTTAATTTTGGTTGAACCATGTAATATAAATATTATTTTGAAAAAGTTCCATTCATTCTCTCATTCCCGAGCATAGTCTACTATAGCATGATTCTTTACGTCTTTTCTCGAATATTTTATTATATTACATACTAGCTGTCCCGGCAGACGTCGTCCTGCCCGGAAAAGCTTCAATCGATATGCCGACAGCAGCGCAACTACTGGGTCTAATTGTTAACCAACTCAGAAACCTTCTTTGGCTCACATCACGCTCATGCACAATAACTTTGCTAAAGATCATCACATGATCAAATGAATGGTTTACGATTCTATAAAGGACGATAGAGAAACATTCATATTTATATATAAGAAAGATATGTGTTTCCATAACATTCAAATTCGGACAAAATGTATGCGATCGAAACTGCATGAAAAGACCTAGTGAATCCATAATCTTTTAAATAACACGTTATCAGTTGAAAAATATAAAGTGACCAAATTTAAACTTTTTCCTTTGAATTTTATCAGAAAGTAACCTAAAACAGAAAGCGTATTAACTTAAAGCGTTGACAAAGTACCTCGGTGGTCCCTGAAAAGGGTGCCATTGAGTGAATATAAATTTATAATAAAGTTGGGCCAGCCCTGAGCCTATGCGGAGAAAGTTAGGGGACTTCCAAACTACAGGTTCTATGTATGTTTATAATATAACTTTTAATCGAAACTTAATGCATATATAATATTTAAGATACATGGCTTAATAGTATTTTAAAGATTCACTGATTGTTTATACAATTTAAGGTCAGTTTTTAAGGTTATCTGGCTTGTGTGCGAGTCCGATTTATTGTTGAAGTTAATATTATAATTTTACTGCCCTTTTATACAAAAATAAGTTTATTTAAATTGCTGACTCTTTTTAAATAATTATGTTATTATTTTTGTGTTATTGTATTTTACAATAAAGATTTTTTTATAATTTCAAAAAACAGAAGACAGGGAGGACTTTACGTCGCCCAAGAATTTGTGTTTAGCGAGATGCGCGGGTTTAAGTTAAGATTTCTTTATTTTTTTTATTTTTTTGTACGTTTATTGCTATTAGAATTTTTTTACATTCCGTTAACTTTGCAATTTTCAAATAAGTTATTTTGTTTCTAAGATTAAATTGTATGCATTGGTATTAATTATAAATTTATAGTCTACACAAATACAGTATTTGGCTTATTTATTTATTGGCTTATTTTACACAATTTGTTCAGTATAATAAAACGGTTTTATAAAACATAGAATACGGATATTGTAACCTACGATATAAATTAAGTCTTTTATCATATTTAAGTAATGATCAATGATTAAGAATCGGTTTTTACAACCGCTGGCTACCATCAGCATATGAGAGCCCCGGCACTTTATGTGAAGGTCATTTTTATCAAACTTCTAGGCACACATTGTCCTGTCCTGAAAAAATAAAAATCTAACACAAAACATTTCATATCAGTTAAGTCGTTCTCATGTTATTTCTAAAATTCATTTTTATTTATATATATGTATATGTAAGTGGTATACTTAAACACGTTTAAAAAGATTAACTTAATTTATATTATATTTAAATTTGGGTTTTAATTTATTTTTAGTTCAAGAAAGAAGCAAAGATTAGGACTGTCATATGTTAAAGAAGCTCTTACTCCATGTGTGTTAATATACCAAAAAAATTTAAGTCATTCCCCTGAAAATATTTTCAAATAAAAGTAGCAGAGTGGCTGATACGCATGGCATTTTATACCATTGATAAATATTTTAATTTTAAACAGACGAATAATAAGAATGTAATATAATAAATTGACTAAATTATATAGAAATTTTAACGATATTATCTTAATTTAATTGTTTTATGAATAATATATAACTGAATGAGACATAATAATTGTATATTAAATATGAGTTGTAATTCTAAGAGCATCATAATCAATAATTAATCAATTATATAACTAATTATATAATCATAATATCTATATGTAGTAATAAAACAACAAAGGGCTTGTAACCAAAACTACAAAAAAATTGTATGTCTGTCAAGGCGAAACATGTAACTTGAGACTTAGTATAACATCTGCAAAAATGTCCATGTTTCGAACTAATAAATTACTTTGACTTTAACTGGACAAAGAAATGGAGTACAGGAAGTCTTCAAAAATGTTATCAAGATTAACATGTTTTTCCCCTGCCATAAACACATTTTGCTAGGAATACTTTTAAACAAAGTCATTTTGTTCATCATGATAAAAGCTAAAATTATAATATAAATTAAATTACATAAAAACCTCTTTTGTTTAAAATTTAGGGATACCCAGTTTCAAGTGAAATATTTTACAATAATCAAACAAGTTTTGCTTTGAAACGGTAACTCGAAAGTAATACTTTTCAGTAAAAATTCAATTGGAAACGATAGTTTCGCTGTTGACATTCATTAAACGAAATATCCATTGAACCTAGAAAACGCCCATTTTAGTCATTCGACTAAAATAGCTGATTACACTGGTGTCTCGTTACTAACTGCAAGTTGACGATTGCATGTCAATTTAAAGCGCTGGTCGTACCCGAAACTCGGTGAATGATTTTCATTTTTCAAAAGATTGTTGATATTTTAAATATGATTGAAAATGGGAGTTAAATTAACTAAGACAATTTTAATCATTGAAAAAACTTATAGCTTCCTAAATTTTGATGACCGTATCGAGGATGAGTGATTTGTCAAATAACGGTTTTACAATTGCTTAGCCTTAACTGTAATTAAAAGTAATCAGTCATTACTTATAATATAATAGTGATATTTTACGATAATTACGAAACGAATCATTACGATGGGCCACTAAAGTGATAAACCACAAACGTCTCCACTCAGATGAGATGAGAATGTTGAGATTGATGTGTGGTGTTACGAGAATGGATAAGGTGAGAAATGAGTACATAAGGGGATCTTTGAAAGTTGCACCCGTGACTGAAAAATTGAGACGAAGAAGACTAAGTTGGTATGGGCATATAATGAGGAGGGATGAAAGTCACGTGACAAAAAGAATGTTAAACTACAAGATGGATGGGCACAGCTGTAAAGGTAGACCAAAAAAAAGATGGATGGACTGCGTGAAGGATGATATGATGATTTGTGGTGTGACAGAAGATGTATGTCAGAATAGAAGAGTGTGGAAGGAAAAGACATATTGTGCCGACCCCAATTTATTGGGATATGGTGAAAGAAGAGAGAGAGTGATATTTTACGATGAAGAAGAGAGCAAAGTATTGTAGTATTTTTGTACAAATTTTTTAAATCTATTAGGTAAATAATGTGTTGTACCCCATAATGGACTAGCCAATGTATTTTGATCATACTGGAGTGGACTTTAAACGTCAAGTTAAAAGGTGACAAGAAGGTGCATCGCTGTTCCATTTCGTCATGTAAATGAGGATTTTGGAAGTCATAGATTCTTCGATACATATAAAGCTAGCAAATCAGCAATAAATTCCATTCCACATAATAATAATAATGTTATACAATGAAAAAAGTAAATGCGCACCTGTAGTTTATTGCCTTTCGGCATTTGGAGTTCTTTTGTTTACTTTGTGTTTAAAAATTGTAATTAGAAAAACATCCTATTGGGTATTGTAATAGTGTCTGATAGTCATTAACCAGGTGTGATTTTTAGATTCTATTGTTATGCGGTCTAGAATTGTGTCAAGACATATTGCACAGTTTAGTATAAAACAATGCCTGAACGGAGGGGTGAGGCAGTCAAGCGACGATTAGGATACGAACAAGGTACATTCGATAATCTATATAGTGACGGACTTTTCGCGTCTGATTGAATCGTGCAGTTTGTACTGGTTGTGTCCAGTTATATTTGTACCTGTGTTAAACGTCTTTGTATAGTTCTAATAAATTCTATAGTAATTCTAACGGCATTTTAATTCGAGTCCCGCAATCGTAACAATAATATAGTTAAGTCACGAAAAAACAAAATTATGGGAGGCCCTTTTACATGTACTAAAGTTTAAATACAATTCAATGTGTAGGATTTTTAAGAGATGTTTATTTTCAATTAAGTATCTACTTTTCACAGAGTATTAGTAAGATTTCTATGATTTTGTAGTAGTTTGTTACTTCTACGGAATCTTTCTTAGTAAGGCCTCACACACACTAGGCGAATTCCGATTAGCCCTTAAAATAATAATGAAAACTTTCTTTTACATAAAACTTATTTGTAAAACATCAGCGCTACGTGATATCGTAGTTATTTGTATAGTTTACTTGGCACACAGTATTCGATAACAAGCAGTAAAAACAAAAGCTTTTAGCATAATATTCACTGACATAAAACTCGCCGCCACGTACATTAACTATGATGAATAATGTGCTTGACTTGTTAATAATTGATAATGATACACGCTACTATTATTCAATTAATTAAATGACAAAATTGTTATATTCTACAAACATTGAGGAATATTTGTATGAAACAAATAGTTTTAAGTCCCGTAGATATTTTGTCAAAAACGGAATACTTATGTTTTCGTATGTTTTATCCGTGCAGGAACGGAGAACGAATACAATTTCCTGCAGCCGGGCGGCTTGTCGTAAGAGGCGACAATACAACCCACGGCCAGGTGGTAGGGTATTTGCCCGACTGGATTGCTACCACCCCTGGTCTAAAGTATGTCGCTATAATAACCTTGAGTTGTGTTCCGGCATTAGTGACCAGGTTCCAGTCTTCCTTAAGAGAGCAGTAGCGCATTTGTAGCACCTTTGGTGTTGCAAATGTCCATAGGCGATGGTTACCGCTTTCCATCAAGTGGGCCGTGAACGCCAGCAATAAAAAAAATGTCCGCAGGTACCTCTGCTTTTATATGCACATTTGAATAGTAACATTTCTCAGAAAGTACTATGTTTACAAACATGAATTTTGACAGGATTGTGTTTAATATTGTGTTTAATATTGCGTTTCATATGAAGTAAGATCACATTTTTTATTTATTGCACGAGTTCAGCAGACAGGCAGACGGCCCACGTAATGGTAAGTAAGCGCTTACCATCGCCTATGGACATTTGCAATATCAACGGCGTTACAAACGCGCTGCTGCTCTCTTGAGGTAGTCTGGAACCTGGCCACTAATGCCGGAATACAACTCAAGGTTGCTATGGTGGCATAATCTAGATCAGGGATGTTAGCCATCCAGACGCGTATACCCTACCACCTGGCAAAAGTTAAGAGTGACCGACGGCTTATTTATGTGTAACTATTACTTTCATTATAAAACTTATACCGTAAACACGAACATAGGTTTCTGTACCACGGGGAAATATGTGCTTGAATGTAAGCATATTGGATGAAATAAATGGATATGTATTTTTTTCTTTCCTATTCTTTCAAGTCATACCTTGAAAATGTGTTTTTGAATTTTGAACTATGAAATGAAATTAATATTTGGGATATACATTTTTAACAAAATTATTTTGTGTTGGTTTTGTAACTAAATGACAACAGTACCGTATGTCACCTCCATGTAACTATTTATTTTGCATGGACTGTCACGTATTTACCCAATTAATTTGTAGCCATTTTAGCCATTTTTGCTAAACGCTAACGTCAACGTTATTTCATTATTCTCAACTTATTTTGGTATGTGTAGTTCCACAAATAGTTATTCATAAAATATGCATTCCGAAAAAAGTGAACATACAAATTAGTAAGTGGAAATAGCCCTGAAAAAGCACTGAAACAATAGCTTTTTAGCAATGCTGGCGCCACGGGCGTTGATTGAGCCGAATTACGTTTTGAGGAACACAATTGCATTAGGTAATGCACCGCCCGCCTATGAAAAACGACATAATTTTTAAAGAATTATTTGTACTGGAAATGGCAATGAATATTATTATATTTTAGGTTCACTGCTGCGTTTGGGCCTTCCCATTTATAGGGGAAAGCGCGATATACCAATTATGTTTTCCGAGGGAAATTAGCGGTTTTGACATAAATGTCGATGTGCAGGTTTCAGCGTGATGTATTTCCATCGCGGTTATCACGCTGTGATTGTAACACATAAACATAATGAAACTGTATTGGTCTAAATCAATAAAGCATGTTGCAATGTCCGTTGCTGGACGAAGGCATGGGCAAGTTTTAATTTTCTGAATTAATGTGTTTCGTAAGATATACAGCTAGTTTAATATTATTTGTATTTTTATTTTATTTCTTTGATGAAATTGATGTGCAAATGAAAATGTTTTTCATAAGTATGGTAGCTAGAAATATAAAAGTGTGTATTATGAATTAAAACAAAATTTTCTTTAATTTTGTTTGCATTATCCATTAACAATTTCCGAATTGCTTTTTTTCAATTAAGAAAAAAGAATTGTTTTTAGTAATGGCGGCACAAAAATCAGCATAGAACGAAGCAAAGGTATAAAACTACTATATAATCAAGATATCAAATTGCAATTACTTCCGTAAATTCAGATGTTACTAGTGAAGAACTGAATACAAGTTTAGTGACGGCACGTTGCCACGAATCGTAATGTTGGTTTCCAATATTAAAATTATACCAAAGCTCCTACGTAAATCTAGTAGTCCAATAGTATATTTATCAGTTAAAAACTTAGGAATTGTTGATTTCCATTTTCTAAAGTACTAAATGCAAGTAGAGAAGGCACCAACACATTATGGAACCCAAATAAACTCGTTTTAACATTAATGTAGATAGGTACAATTTTAAAGGTAGAAACATAGATAATAATTTACTAAGAAAATTATGCCATATCTTGTAACCCTACATCTTTGTCAGCCACATTAGCCTGTTACCAGCTGAATAATGTTCATTTTCGGTCGAAAATTTTAGGATTTCGTGTAATTGTGATTTAGTGCCACGGATCTGATATCCGATAAACTTATCAGGCGTATAGTTGGGCTTTGAAATCTAACTTTTCGCTTACACGAAATTTATTGGCTATATTTCTATATGGCCGAATGTTTCAACATTGCTGGGAGTAGAAATTATTACTTTTATTGTAGTTCTTGAAAGGTTGTGTTGAAGAATTCGCCCCTTGAGGTAATACTCTTAGTCGTAGTACATGTAAGAACTAGGTAATTGGACGAGTTTGATAGAGTTATTTTCTTTATCGGACTATTCCGGGTTAGTTTATTTTTAAACACTGTTTCTTACGCTAAAGTTAAAACTGGGCAATGACCTATGAATTTTCTCACTTGTACCATTCATATTGTTACATACAGACAAAGAAATGCGCACAAATGGCTGTCGTAAAACGCAGTTTATTACCTTTCCTGCAATCAGAGTTCTTTTCTTTACTTCGTGTTTAAAATTTGCATTTAAGGAAAACATCCTATTGATATCGTACTTGTTTTATGCCCGTCATTAGTGTCGAACTAATCCTTGTTGTTATTGCATTGCGTCGAAGCTAGCCAGATGTGCGGATTGACTCGGTGAACGCGGCCCTTTGTCGGTATTATACAGTTTAGTATAAAACAATGCCCGAACGGAGGGGTGGGGGCAGTCAAGCGACGATTACGATACCAGCAAGACGTGTGTAGTACATTCGAAGAGCGATATAGTGATGGACTTTGCGCGTGTTATTGAATCGTTAAGTGTTAATGGTTGTATCCATTCATAATTGTGCCTGTTTTGTACGTGTTTGTACAGTTCTAATAAACTCTATAGTAATTCCAACGGCATTTTAATTCAAGTCCTGTGTAGCTCGTAACAATATCAATAATCTTTTTGAAATGAAACTTTTTTAGCCCAGGTAGTGAATTCTTTCGATGGGAACGAAAAAGCGTGACGTCGTGGATTTAATAATAATTTAAACACTATGCTCATAAGATAGAGTTGGAAATATTTTGAAGTTTTGAAGTTCACAAATCGAATTAGAACTAGAGCATTTGTTTCCTATTTAGTTATCATAAGCCTCTCGTGTCATTTGTTCGAAATGAAAATATGGAATCTGAGTAATATGTGTTATAATATGTCTTAAATATGTAATATATGAAAGGTACTACTTTATATTAAAATATAAAGTAATTTTTGACCTTGATAAAAATATAAAATAATAAACCTTATAATTATCCTACTACTCCTGATACTCTATATTTATCTCATTCTCTTATAGGCTGCTCTTTTGAAGTTTCACTTCTGCAGTGTGTGAATTGCACACACATACTTTGTTTTCTCGGAATTCCTGCATTTTTTCTAGTCCAGCATCTATTTCCATATAATACGGTAATATGCGTAAGAGTCATTGAAAAATATGAAGAGGCCCCTTATTTTCCATAAACGCTATCATAACTTACGGCTTTCGTGGTATTAATCGTGTTTCCGCTTGTTTAAGAGCCTAAGAAACAGAGTTTCGTTTTTATTTGGTACAAAACGGTTTAACTAGAAAAATATATCAATACTTAGTGAAACAGAACGATAATTAGCCAGCAATAAGTAAACAGTCACAATAATTTATTAATGGTATACACAAATAGAGAAATTTTAGAAATTTATTTTCATATTTTTAAATACAAGTATTTTAAAACAAAACTAGGTTTTAACAGTTTTACGCGCAGTGATTTATTGATTTTTTAACGTTATGACATTTCGCTGGATAAACCCAACCACTACATCAGATTCTATAAACCACAAATCCTTGCAAAAGAGAATCGTTTTGTACCTAGGATGATGCGTGAGGCTATTGTAATAAAATAAAAAAAAACACCCAAATGGTTGGCAAGTACCACCTGTTTGGAATCCGATCATCAAAACTATTAAAACTCAAACCCAGAAAAACCAACTGCCAGACTTTAAGATATAGAATAGAATAGAATAGAATATTCTTTATTGCACACAAGGAAATAATAATACACATGAATTAAGAATCTTATAACTAGTACAATCGGATATATATATATATATATATATATATATATATATATCCGATGATAGATATAGTGAGTTCTTTCTTCGTCCACCGGAACACAAACCAATTTGATTGTCAATTTATATTTATTTTACCTCCTAGCATAGCTAGAGCGATAGCTAGGCATGTTTCCTGAAGAGTTTCTTGCACCGCTTCTTCTCTTCAAGCCCACAACATGTTGCGACGCGGTGGTAAATTAGATTAGGCTCCCATAGAGTAAATAATAACCATAAACAAAATTAAAAGTAAATAATTTTACAAGGCCTTTATAATTATTAAAATTATATGTATATACAAAAATTATGTTTATTAATTATTATTATTATATATATATATATATATATATATATATATATATATATATATATATATATATATATTATACATATACAATATAATAATAATTAACTAAATAATTAAAATGAACCAGTTGATATGTTTGTCTTCGTGATCACGGCTACTGAAAAGTAGCCGAAACGTTGGAATAATAAAAATCAAATAAATTACCACGCATAAAACCGTTAAGACGTAGTTTTATTATGTGTACTAGTCGCGAAAACTTAAGAAAATATTATACCATTATTTCATTTAATATTTCAGTGGACAGCCGTAACATATTTAGGCAGTCTAGATAATTTATCATTATAAGCCTTATCTTTTTTGTTTGTTTCAGCTACTTTTATAATATTCAATTAACAGCAATGACACTGCTGTTAATTGAATATTTTAGTTTTGTTACTCCATTTTTTAGGTAAGAATGAAAGAAAGACTTTATGGGAAGAAATAGCAATGTTATTACGTTCCTTATACATTGTTATACACAGACCATATTTTGTGAATTTGTACGCCACATTTTCAGCAAACAAGGTATGGACAGCATATTGCTGTGCCGGTATTATATCCGACATAACGCTGATTTGCAGTGCAAATCTTCTTTTTAGCGTAATACCAAAACGACCCAATTTTATTAAATGATAAATAATAATAACTAATCAAACTAATTCTACTTGTGTAATATTCAGTTAGTTTATCAAATTTTTTAAAAAAAACAACAATATATTGTTACTTAAATGTTAAAATAAATACTCGTGTAACAACCTGTATCGAATCATCTATTCGAATACAATTCGATACTGATTGCCGAGTAGAGTAACGGACGATAGACTTTAAGGAAGTCGAAGGAGCAACCAAATTAACTTCTATACCCAATTATCTATATGCAGGGGAATAGCTATATATGTTAGCTAAGTCATTTACTTAAAATATATTAAGACTAAGAGCCGATTTTTAAATCGCCATATAAACGTTATTCATAGAATAAATTATAACATGGAAAAATTGAAAATGTCAGTTGCATTAATAAATCAGTTAAAAAGTATACACATTATATATTTATCTATAAACATTTATATATTTTTGTAGATATGTATTTGTATGTCATGTATATTAAGTATCTCAGAGAAGGCATCGTTCTCGTGAGATCTTCTTTAATGGTTGCAGGTTTAGTAGGCGTCATCAGGGTAAAATGTGAGCATAAAACACAGTAGCCACGGTTTACACACTTATAATTTAGATTTAGAGACTATTCTGACATAGTTTAGACCGAGCAGCGGATTCAGGGCATCGATCTTACTACTTCAACCCTTTTTTTTAAATTCTCAACGATCCAACTCGATCCGTTGCTATCGCTCCAATGTATCACAAAACTCGCCCGACTCTCTTAAGTACAGATGTCGCCACGACCCCGCTCGAGGCACATGTTATGCTCTGATTGGTCGGGCATTAAATTACAATATTCATAACTTTAATTAGGTTAGGGCGACTCTTAAGTTAAAGAAAGATTTAACAAATAAAATAAAATAAACAATAAATAAACTTATGTGTATATTTGTATATATAGTATAGTTATATATTTATTATTAAAATGTAAGTAATCGTACAATAATTATGTATTCCACCATCGCCACTCCTAATCAAAATATTCTTGCGGGTTGTCTGGAAGAGATCGCTTTTTAGCGATAAGACCGCCTTTTGTGCATAATGAGACCAAGTTTTAGTGTGGAAGTTCTTATTTGTATTGATGTTACAATAAAGAGTTATTGATTTATGGTTTCACGTTTGAATTAATTTAGGTTATAATTTATTCTATTGATAAGCGGCCCTAAGTAGAATATTGAGTCTTGGACATCAAAGTGGATGGGTAGGTGAGGTTCCCAGAAGGTTGGCTGCGTTACCTCTTCAGATAGCCATACTAATCCGTTGTCAGAGGTAGAAAGCAGGCTTAAGCCATTTAGATTTACATTTCATGAAGTATTTATATCATGATAAGTAAAGGTAAAGCTATAACGCAAAACTTTATTAAGCCCTTTAATGTCGACATCTCGTTATGTTGCTACTTCTTTTATTATGAATAACATGAATAACAATTAAACCTTATACTTGATAAATTACAAAATTCGTTCAGTAATTAATTTTGCGGGTGTCATTTATACTTCGCTTTATAATTGGGACCCTGTCACAGTTCGTATCCCGCCGGACGGCGAAACCCATCTGTCATTCTTGTTCCACTGCTCATATTATTGCTATTGTTTTGACAGATTTAAAGTGCCATCGACGAGTATTTCATTTACAATTAACAGCTTAAACTCAAATATTTTATACTATACTAGCTGACCCGGCGAACTTCGTACCGCCATATTTTCTGAATTCCTAAAAGACTTTGTTTCATGACACAAAAACAAAATCACCTTATTCGGCCCAGTTGATTAGCAGGATTCTAGAACCCGATCTCAACGCCACCTACCGGCTCCAATTGTGGAAATAAACCATCCCGGGACCCACTCAAACACACACACAAAATTTCATCAAAATCGGTAAAATCGTTCTCAAGTTATGCGCTTACCAACACATTTTGAGATTCATTTTTATATATAAGATTCAGACAGACAGAAAGACACAGACGTGGAAAGCGACTTTATTTTATAATATTGTTACATGCCGACAAAGTGAATACACACCTGGCTTTCCTGCATTTGGACTTCTTTTGTTTACTTTGTGTTTAAAATTAGACAATAGCCTATTGTACATGTTTATGGCCGCAGGTGTACAGATTACGGTTTCTCGGAAACTTCAGTCCACGCGGTCGATTGTTGTACTGGACAGTCTAGTATAAAACGATGCCCGAATGGGGGGGGGGGGTGGCAGTCAAGCGACGATTACTTGGATCGTACAGTTTGTACTGGTTGTGACCAGTTATATTTGTACCTGTATTATACGTGTATAGTTCTAATAAATTCTATAGTAATTCCAACGGAATTTTAATTCGAGTCCTGTAGCTAGTAACAGTATGTAAAGAATAACAAAAATCTACTAGTTGCAGTTGTAACGGTCTTATTCAAAGAGAGGTATAGTAAGTTGGAACATTTCTTTAAGAACGATAAAGAGTGCGTTCGAACTTACTCTAATGCTATATGAATAAGTCAGTTAGTGGCTCTTGTATACGCGTTTAAGGGCCGATTTTCCAATCACCAAATAAAAGTTATTCATACAATATAACATTAAAAAATTAAAGATGACAGTTGCATGAATTAAACAGTTGAATTGTTATACTTTTAAATTCAGTAAAGTTATAATTTATTCATCCGATAACTTTTATCTGATGATTGAAAAATTGGCTCTTAATCCGTCTGAATAGGCATGAAATCATGCGACTTACAGTTTTTTTTACCTAATGTGTATGTTTATAAAGATTTGGGATTTAGTTTTAAAATTGAGATTGATAAAATAACAATTTATTAAAACAATTATAAAATTACATACTATTGAATACAATGTAAGAAAACTTAACTTATTTGTATTGTATTCTTCCCATATTTGTATTGTATTCTTCCCATAGTCCCTCAAGACTATAAGTAGAATACTGAGCCCAGATCACCGTCTTCTATGGGTAAGATGCCCAGAAGGCTGGCTTCGTTTCCTCGCTGGATCGCCATACTGATCCGTTGGCCGAGGTAGGCACCAGCCTTCTGATCACCTGAAGAGTCAATGATAAAATTAATTAATAACTTTCCGTTGCGTTAACTTTAAATAACTTATATTTTTGCTGAAACAATTAACAATTTATTTTCGCTTTTTGCAGGTAAGCTTTTTCGCGCTGAGCTGTACATTAAGAGTCTTGTGCCACTATATTTGTAAGTGCTGGCGTATTCATTAATCATTTTGATGTATTGCCATATTGTAGTGAATTATTTCTAGGCGTTTAATATGAGAGAATAAACTTGATGAACAAGCCGCATTTCTTTCATAAAGTAGAAATATTTCGTACCAATATTTGTCATTTTGTGTAAATATTTACAGAGTGACTACAATAAATAAAAGGTTATATATTAACATGAAAAGGGTTAGAATGCACCACCACTTAGGCAGTTTATCTGTCCTAATGTGCTAATTGTTACAATCACATGGTTTTTTTTTATTGTGCAAAAAAACGTCATAAGGAAACCTGCTTGTTATCATTACTATTGTGTCCACCCCATTTGTCTGCCTAGCAGTAACATGATAATAATATTATCTCTTTTCTTAAAAGTAAAAGTGGTATGAAATTGAAAATTAAACTACTTACTCCTCATCTGGGTAACTGGGTTAGTGAATGTATTACGCATTCTAAGTTTTTGCGAATAATACAACATTGAACATCATCCGTATCATGATATTATATTCAATAGTTTGGAAGGTTGGATAGATGTTTGTTACAACAATAAATTTTACCTAAAGGCACGTACACCTTTAGGCAAAAGCCAAGAAGCTAATTTTGATAAAACTGTACCGTGATAAAGCTGATATATCAAAATACTACAAATATTATAATTTATAAAGATGTTCAAATTTACCAAAATATAATGATTAAATATCAAGTAAAAGTTTTGTCGGGTTATTCCTTCTTCAACCCAGGTCATCTCATCGTAGATAAAAGAAAATCTTAAATCCATCCATACCTATTGTCATTTATCCAGTAACGCGCAGTGCTTGGTGCTGGAGGGTGGAGGTTAATTACGCCCTTCATGTCGGGTGTGCCTTCCGAGGAGAGATGTACGAAAGCAGATGTGTTTGACAATTCTAACCACATTGCGAACTTTCAGCATAGAAGCAGTCGAAGTCACAGGCTGCCGTTACTAGCATTACATCAAACATATAAACTTGCCAATTTTCATTAAGACATATAAACGTGAACTTGCCAATTTTCATTAAGATGAATATTCCGATACCTTCACAACCTAATAATATTATCCAAATATACATGAGCAACGTTGAACACTTAATCCCTTACCTTGTATTGAACTGAAATGTTTGTGTTGGCGCCAAAATGTATTTCAAAGCAAATGGATACGTCAATCTTGTTCAAAGCCAATAGTCATGGTACGGCCAGTTCATATAATCTACCTATATAACGTTCGTCGTTCCAAAAGTTTTTAGGGTCACGTAGAAATTTTGTCAAAAACGGGATTCTTGTAGAAATCATCTTATCCCGGATAAGATGCGGCTTACAGCGGTCGCTTTTGCATGTTCATATGGTGAACTTAACAAGTATCAAAATAAAGTGGATTTGTATACTATATCTTAAGACTATCGGTATATGTAGACACGTATCAATTTCACAAAGCGATTCCTCATAAGCAGCCGGTTTAGGCCCTCTATTCGTCAGCCTACCTGTTTTTGTGTGCCACAGTTATTAACGTCAATAAACCACCAACTAATGTCAATAACAAGTCATTAAACTCCCACAATTATTTAAATTGTTTTTTTCAGTCCTCAGTTATATTTATTGAGGCCGCTCCTAATATAAACATTTTCATAAATTCACTACAACATTTTCTACCCGCATGTTGATTACATATTCCGCCTTCTTCTAAGTCGTTTTCTCACTACTGAGGATCGTGACTTTGATGGCAATGTATAAGTGCTCTCCTCCATCGAGATCGGTGTTGAGCACGGTGGAGGATCGAACTTATCGATGTGTTCAGCTGGTCACCAACGTGTCAATCCACCTGTTGGAGATCTAACATGAGATCTCTTGCCTTCAACTTTCCCCACAACTATAAATCTCTCCATGTTATTTGGGTTCTTGCGGGGTATGTGGCCAAAGTACTTCAGTGTGCGTTGTCAGCAAACTGCTGATAGCCTCTGGTGATCTCCAATGCTAAGCTCTTCCAGTATGGAGGCATTCGTCCAGCGAACTGTCCACGTTATTTTTAGCATTCGACGCCAACACTACGTTTCAAAGGCCTCAATTTTGTGTCTGTCTCCTGTCTTTACAATCCAAGTTTCTGACCCGTACATAAATATGGAAAAGACAAGGTTCTGTATTAGGGGCTTTTTGTCCGCTTTAAAATCTGTCGGTCTTTCCATATTTTATTAAGACGGGTCATAGCAGTCTTGGCCATTCCAATGTGTCTACGTATTTCTGGGTCACAACTCCCCTTGTTAGTAATGATAACGCAAAGATATTGGAAATGGTCTACAATTTCGTAGACATTTAATACTAACGGGTCAAGAAGAGTGTTGAAGCGATCAGCTATCACTATTTTGGTATTGGACTTGTTAATTTTAAGACCCATTTCTATACTAGTATGTTGTTTTGAAAAACAAAATACTACGAACGCACAGACATGATAGTTTCCTGTGTTCCATTTTATAGAAATGACTAACAAACAGTACGAGTAAGTATTAGACTAGTAAGATTATGCTATGCACAGGTTAGCAAGAACTCGTACAAATCACCGATCAAAATCTTATTTGGTGATTTGGATTGAAATAAGCATCTGTCTTTTCTTACTTTGAAATTGGCAAAATCAATGTCAAATGCGTTATAGCCATAATAAAAAGAAGTGTTGGAATCTACCACAAAAAAGTATTTAGTGTGATTGACAAAGGTTTAGGATTGGCCATTATAATTATGTAATTTAAATTAAAAACTTTATTGATGTTCTTTTGTTTTTCTAGTAAGTAGTCTAATTCGCATGTGAAACTTTAATATTAAAATATTTACAGTTCGCTTACGAATCACCATTTAAGTAATTGTTTTACACTAAGTAATAACCCTAATAAAGAAAATATATTGGCATTATCCCTTCTCAAAGCCTTTATATATGTCATGACGTACACATGTGTGAATCATAAGATCCACACGCGTATTCAAACGTGCCTGGACCACTTTAATTGACGTGATCATGGAATATATCCGGCAAGGTACAGAGCTCTTGGAAACTGCCATAGATTATAATAATCGGCCTTGTATTATCTCTTGTTATTAAGTTGTGCTTGTCTGCGCTCTGACTCCCGGACCAAATTACATAGCAGAAAGTTCGTTTACAAAATATAAGTAAGCTTAGATCACTCAAGCTCAGAGGTCGTTAATATGCGGATGCACTAAGCCAGTCAGTCTTCCAATAAACAAATGTACCGTTCTTTTTTATCACCTCCCCTCTGTCATTAGGCAGGACAGAGGATATTCTTTTTCTGTCTTATTTTCTTTTGTTTTCTTGTATATTTATACTTATACTATTCAAATATTATTCTTTATTTGTTTTTAATTTACTTACTATTTTCTTTTGAAAACTCTTACATCCATTAAAATTTCCTTACATTCTATTATATTACTGACTTGTACTGTCTTATTACTGTATATCTTGTTTTTAATTAATTTATTCAACTGGTTCATTGCTATGCATGTTATTATATCTTGTATCTATCATCATATCCATTTATATTTATATATATATATACTGTTAACAGTCTAGCGTTACAAAATAACCTAATTTTAGAGAGAGTGTCTTGCTCCTACATATTTACGTACAGTACATATGTATGTATATATACTACCAACCTTAAACTAACATAGATGTCTACTGTGCATAGCAAACAAATAACATAGGTTTAGAACATAGATAAACATGTATGGTCGAAATAGGATAAATACAGTGCGCGGACGGGCAGTTTTCCTCATAAATAGATTACCCAGCTGTCAGCGCGCTTGTGAGCCGAAGCGAATCTATTAAGCGCGTTATTTCCGTTCACACAGACCGACGTGGATATGATTGTATAGAAACGCCTTATCCCTGGCTTTAACAATCTCCGTGGCCTAGTGATATGAATGTTGGTGCCTTTGACTTATTAGGCTGATGCAGATAATCCAGAAAAGGCGCTGTTTTCGATATTTCATCTTAAAGTAGCTACTATGTATTTATATCCGTCACATAAACTTATAAACTTAACTGTCTAAACTTAGGAAAACGGTACAATGTGATGAATATTAAAACTAATTTTGTTGTTTTAGCCCGTACAGGTATAGGTACTACAAAGTAGTTTCTAACGGCGACTTCGTCCATGTTAATTTTTTACTTTCTGGTCCCCAACCTGCTATTACAATCGAAATGGCTCCGGATGGCTGTACACTGGCATCATAATGGAAGCTTTGTATCCTAACCAACCAGTTCAGTGTCGATCGACCAAAAATCAACAAATCCAAAACAATTGTAACAGCAGATTTTGCATTGATTTGTAAATGCAATTGACCTTCAAGACGTAGGTCTTTATATTTTACCAAAAGCTCCCTAAATTACTTATTAAAAAAAACTTTAATTAAATGATAATTAATGAATCAAGAAACACATATTTAAAGCAGGTTTGAATCAATTAATTATCATAGTTCAACTCTATCTAGATAAGATCTATATGCGTGTAGTTTGGCGCACAATTCGAACGTGAAGCTTCCAAAGCAATCGATTTCCGGCCTATTCGACTTTAAACGGGAATCAAACCCGATATCCGAACGGATTTAGTTGCGGACTCGATAGTCGTAAATGAATAGAGCCCACTGGCCCAGTTCCATTCACTTAACTTTATCCTTAGAGTGTATAAATGACAATACTTTGACCAATTAATCGGTAAGATGTGGTCCCTGATAATTATTACTCTCCACTGAATTAATAATATTGGTTTGCAACAGACCAATGCCAATCTTACCCACTAAAAATAATATAAAAAGTATGGATATTGGTAGTATGACGTTAATAAACAGCAGCACAGTTTGACCAATAATGAAAGCTGGTACATCTAGGTGTTTATTCATGTCGAACATTTATATACTATCCATTTACTTTGTCTCGTTAATAGGTGACGCTGTAGCGCATAAATATTTCTACTGTTTAATTGATTGCCATGAAAATGTACATAATAATAATCGGCGGACATACAAATATTGTTGTATATCGCCAAGTTAACCAAGTTACATTGAATATGCTGAAATCTGATTTTTTGTTATAATAATAACAATTGAAAGAGTCTTCTCAAACTTGACAAGGAGATATATTGTAACCTAATGATGTTGCCGAATGCGTCTTATTTAAAGGGTTCAAAAATAATGCCGTTTATGCATAGCCAGATTAGTGTATAACTGTATATACCCACATAAGTTATCAGATAATATTTAATGTCATTAACAAGGTCGGATCTCAAATAACGTATTAAACCCAACCCATATCTGTATCGAAGAGGAAGACACACCATAAGGAATAACATAAGCTATCTATACTAGGGCCAAAGAGACCAGATACAAAAGGTCATTCACCTAAAAACTACTGTGGAGCTGACAATCTATTATCTATCTCTTTCCATCTCGTGTATTTGTCGTAATTTGTCTGTCTTTGTCGTAAGATCAAGACGGGTTCGCCAACATTCGGGCGCCATTTTATAGTAAGAGTTACTGTTTTTAGTTCATTCCGTTTTTAATAATAGTGTTCTTCATTCCGTTTTTAATCAATAAATAATTTATTATACATGTTACAGATTCTGATTCTACAGACTCAGAACAATCGGCGTCAGGCTGAATAAACAATGATTTCTTTAAAAAAATGTTTCACTTTTATCCTCATTTCCATAAACATTATTATTATTCTCATTTCAACTCAATTTCTTTATATTAATTGTTACCTTTTTAGAATAACATATTAATAAATAAATTGTCTACTAAAATATATAATACAACTTTCAAAAAGTTACGCACCCCTGTATTTTCTAATGACCTTGCATTGGTTTTGTTTACATTTGGTATCGCTTCTCGTTGGCCCTACTATAGTCTTCTAAATTATATCTGAGGGGGGTGAAATAGAGGATAAAAATTTGTATGGATAATCGATATCACTTAAAAAAATGAAAAACATTTAGTCTTTTGTAAGAAATAAAGAAACATAGAGTTGCGTTTTTGCTCAATGCAGCAACTACAAAAATAAAAGCGGAGGACGTCACAGGTAACAGCTATTGCAATATATGAAAACATGAATACTAATGCGAGTTGGTAAACTTTATACATCATTAAACAGAATCGGTAAAGTTTTGAAAATGCATCCATTCGTATCGAGTCGCGTTCAACTAATGCCTATTGTAATCAAATGTTTCCATTATTCACGGTTAACTGGTCACATTGAGTTTGCCGTCATTGTAAATATTTGGTTTTCAGAATTATTTGATACTGATGAAATTTAACTAATCTATGCAATTTCATATTTTATTATATTTTAAAAATCTGCTATGTGATGATCAATCTGCGTACGTTGAATGTTTTTATCATTTATCCGTAGAAATCGAAAGAACATTCAATCTTAAATATTGGCAACTCCTCGTGATCTCACACGCTAACCTAACCAAGGGGATGAGCTGAAGTCGCGAAACTCACAAGGCTGAGAGAGACCATCGGAAGCCACCGATGGCTACTTAAAGTCCGAGATGGCCACCGAACGCCAATGAATGGTCATCCAAGCTGCAGAAGTAGTCAGAGTAAAGTCTGCAAAGGCCATCGGACGCCGCAGATTGGCCAACGAGAGCTGCTGCGAAGCTATCGCCATGCAAAAACGACTCCAGCAGTTCGAAATCCAGTTACTAGTGGCTAGTTGCACACTGAGTTGCAGCCGAAGTAAAGAGGTAAATACTTCGAGGTGCCAAACTCCTCGTCCTGACAAAGAGGAAGAAGACCTTCCTGTTAAATTCCACGTATATAGAAAAAAATCAAAAGCTTGTGGGATATTCGGTTCCAAAGTCGTGATAACAGTCACAGTCAGTAACACACTAACGCAGGTAGAGCTGGGTCATAAATGAAGCATTAAGTCCGCGTTTCACGCCAAAGGAGTTGCGGCGACAGCTAGTTTTAAACGAAGAACTTAGTGGATTACAGTCTATTTAAAAGCATCACAGACCTTTTAAAATGTAACTTATAGTCTTCTTAATCCCACACCAGTCGTAATCTTAAACAGAGTGCCTTAAGCTTGTTCTCGGATCACTTATGTAACTTCAAAGCTCTTGGATTTCCTCGCCATTAAAACAAATGAGACGTAATTTTAATTATCCTTTTATTTAAGTCCTCGACTAATCAAATACAATGTTTGTGCTAGCGTAATTGGGGCACGAAATAGCTACAACTGTCTAGGATTATCTGGATTATGGATTCATTATATTATTGTGAGCATAGGAATACCAATTGAGTTCGCAGTTATCTCATGACTGAGTTAATAATTTAATTTATATGTGATAACTGAATCTATTTATGGATGAACAATTTTTAATAGTAGAAAATATTCTGTGTGCTAGAAATGGTTTGTTTTATTTTTCCGACGTTTCGAGTTCTTCTTCGACAAGAGGTTACTTCGAAGAAATCGCTGTGAACGACAAAGCCGCCAATTGTTTAAATCAAATTATACAATATACAATTAAGAGTTTTATTCATTCTTCTTTTTATGATTTCGTACGAGTATCCAAAACCACGATATAATGAACCAATTTGGGTTCAAATTCTTAACCACTTCAAAACCCTTCGCTGTGCGTCAGATATGCACTTATGGTCAGTTTCTTTATCTTACTTACTATTCATTCACTTGCCTTATCGTCGCTTGAACTTTTACATTACTTGTATGGAGCTTTGTCAAATTTTAATCGATAATAATACAAATGAACGGTCGGTAAGATAATGAAACCATTAGTCGGCCTTCGTACTTTTCGTATTGTGAATTAAAATACGTTTCTTACTTGTGGCGTTTTATTAGTGGTTCAATTCTTTTTGTAATTTTTAAATTTCTTCTAATCTTTTTGTAAATGAAATCAGATGAAGTGCCTTTGGGATACCTGGTTGGGACGAAGTTTCGAAGACCATCGAAGAACCTGTATACTAATAAGGGCAATTACAAGATCTTCTATTTTCAAAATAACACATATTACACTATTATATTATAATAGATATTATTTTAGATCTTAATTCATTGTTTAAAGTACGATAATATGAAATAATATACAGCGTCAGCATTTTTCGTTTCAGTTAATTTTTTTTCGTCAAGCTGAGTAACGATAGATACGGAACTTTATAACAAAAGTCAAATATAACTTACGTACAGCGAAGCGTTTCATTAGATATTAGAAAGGTACTGGTTTTGTCACTTGTCTTTTAGCATTCTCGCATATTTTATATAGCATACATTCTCGTAGCGTTACACTTCCTTATAAATGAATTAATTCTAGCCAAACGTTGTCTGTCTGGAGCAGATTGCTATTTAGTGATAAAATCACCTAGATATAAATTATCTTTTACTCTTTGTACGATGCTTTGATGTGCTATAAATAATTATATATCTATCTTATATCTTAAAACAATTATAACATTCGATAAAACTTCACCAGAACGAAAATTAATAAAACATTTCAATTAAGAAACTTTTTCCAAGAAACTTACTACTAAAGATTGTTATGTAAGAAATGAAAGGGAAATTTTCTTGTGACCTTTACTAAAATCTTTGTTAAAATGGGGCTTAGCCTTCAACATAATGAGATTTCAACAGAGTTGAATATAACAATATAAAAGATTATTACCATTGTTAAAAAAATATTTTTATGAACGCTTCTGTTGTTATTACAGGGTAATGATTTTGCCTTCATTTTTCATTAGAGATTACATTATTAAAAATTATTATCTTGACCTATTGAAAGAAGACTATATAGTTCACTGCACGTATTTAGGCCTGTTATAATAGTTGATTATAATATGTATAAATTAAAAGGGAATTCTCGAATTAAGAAGATATGAAAGGATAGCGTGTCGCTTTCAATTTTTCCGGTTATCATCTCAAAGGACGCTTTTTGAATGACTATTGTTCTACAATACGGGTCGCTCTGTAAAGGAGACTTATTATTTTGATTGGAGTAACATATAGGTGTAACGTGTTTTCTTGTAAATGGGTTCATTAGAGATTAGGAGATATATATATATATATATATATATATATATATATATATATATATATATATATATATATATATATATATATATATATATATAATGCATAAGGAATGTTACTGTGAAAAAAAATGAAGTATTTTATGATGATATAAACTAAAATTAGGTCAATATCTCTTTAAATTTTAGTATGACACGCATTTGCTCGGCGAAAATTTTGTTTCTCCAAATTGGGAATTCCCGAGTAAGTTACTTCGATACTGATTTCATTTCAAATTTCAACTTACAGTTCTCAAGCAAGATATCCTCTAAAACTTTACAACAAAATTCAAAAGCGAACACTAAACAAGCAAAAAACTTTAAAAAGCCTTCAATACCATGAGATGGTCCATAATCCGTAATGGGGCAATATCACCCGCTTAGTGGTGGGTAGTTTCTTTTAACGGTAATCGTCCTCCATAATGCTAAGCAACTAATGGTAAAACTTCATAAAACGGGAGTGGGGGACGTACTGATATTTTTTTACAAAGTACCAGCACCATATTACTTAAAGGTAAATCTACTGATAGTACCACAGAGTAGGGTAAACAAATGCCTTCAAATTTTAATCTATTCTAAATATAATGTGCCCAATACATGTTTTATATTTCTTTTCTTTTATTTGCGATAAGTATTTTGTTAAACTTCCTAGTAATATAAAACAACTAAGTTAATTGACTTTTTTCAACAACAAAGACTTGCGTATTGTGTAAATGATTTTTGAAGTGAAACTTCTTTAGAATCGTTGTGGTTTGAAACTCGATGAAACGAAAAAAAGCTACTCTAAAAAGAAATAAACACATAAAATTCAACCTTATTCAATTCGAAATAAAACACAATTCTCTTTATCCGTTAGTAATAATTTTCACTTTCAAAAAATTTAAAAGATTTCAAACGAATCACAGCTTTATCTGTATATAATTAAGGCAGATATTCTTTCATACGTAGATCAAAAGAAATTGTGCGTAACAGTGCATTGAATTTTAAACTTTATAATAGTGGGCTAAAGTGTAATTTAGATTGTATTATTAAGAATAATACCTAAGAATAAATACTTCTCTATATAGGTTAGAAATTTGAAATTTTTCCAATAAATAGGTTAGTGAAACGTGGTAGATTTACTTCTCCTGTATGTGAGTTGCACATGCAATTTTTTTAATTATAAATTGAATTAATTCTGTTTATGTAAATTTCGTCCGTAAAGTACGATTTATTATTGGCTTATGAGCAGTTTAAAATGCATCGATTATTAATATATTGTGAAGAAAGCTGTGTGATTTTTGTTAAATAAATATTTTGTGAATAGTAACCATAAACAAAATTAAATCTATTCTATTCTTGCTAGCGCTGGCTCCAACGCCTTTGGTATTGATTTTGTTAGTGTCACTGTAAAAGAGGCAGGTGATACTATATGCTATTGGAGACAGTGTGATATTGAAGAAGTTTTGATTGTCGGTATATTTTTTTCCGAACACCTGAGGACAGCACCATCAATATATCAAAGTTAAATCATTACAGTTAAACAAATTTAGAGTAGACAATTTTTGTCTACTCTCAATTTGTTTATCTTTGACATTCCTAGTTAATAGATAAATGATATAACTGATATACCAGATTGAAACAAAAATCGAAATAGAAAAATCGATAATAACTTATCACTGGGCAAACACCATACCCTTCCTTTTTTAGAAGGTGTTCAACATATGGTAATAATTGTAATAAAATACTCATTAGGTCAGAAAACTCCGTACTTGGGCATGCTCGCCCGTTTGTATTGTTGCTCACGTTATTTTAGTCAGACGGCTTAGCTGCTACGGCTCTAGTTTTAATAGTCTATGCATGATATGCCATCTAATAATAAGATTTCCAAAGTCTTCTTATTTTTATTTATTTAACAAGATAACAAAATGATTACAACTTATTGAATTATACATAACATAGAAAACCTTTGGGGCATTAGTGCTATGAATATCTACGTCCGTAGCATTTAACAATTTTAACATTACATTTGGTTTAAAAAGTGCATTTTGAGTTTATTTTTAATATTTTTTGATGTAATGCTTTCCCTAAACTCAACGTGAAAAATATATCCCATTTTCATTTCAATACCTACATTAGTAAAATTCAATTACAATTATAGTCGCCTGCTGCGGGCTAGTAAGGTGTCGCTCCGACCGACGCTTTTTGCAAATTCCTTTTTAATTCCACTTCGTGGTTTAATTACTTCTTAATTAATCCCATCTGAATTTTATTTCTGAAATATAGAAACGGTTTCAAACGAAAAGTTTCATTAATTTGAGAAACTTTATTACAAAATTTAAAACGGGAGATGGCTTTGTTTCTTGTCTTGACAAAGGTGCGTGTTTGGAATCGTTATACTCGTTTTGTGGTGGCTCTCAGTTCTTGTCCTACGTGTGCAAGCTGTGGAATTAACTCCCTTCCTCCACCTTCCCAGAGTTCTACAATTTCTATGCTCGAGGTTACAAAAAAGCTGATATTCAATGTCTCGCAGGGTTAAAGGCAAGCACTTACTATAGTGACACCGTGTATTCGTTTTCTTTATAGAAAAGATAAAAATGTTTTCGTACCTTTTTGTATGTGGATATGTGAAGTAATTCAGGGCACACACAGGTATTCGTCGTAGCTTTCATGTTTGTGACATAGGAGACAAACTGCAAGGGACTCGCCTATGTGGGTAGGACCGTAGACCGGCTGGTTATTTGCGGGTAAAAAGATTAATTCAATAAATACTAGCTTGACGTCATGAAGGTGCATACCAATAGATTCAGATAATTTGTTAGTAATTATTATGGTGCATTTTTTCAATATTTACCTGATTTAAATAAACATTTAGTGTAGTTTTCGTATAATATAAAAACTGTTTTTTTTTGTAATTAATTATTTGAGCCAATTTTTATTACATAAATTATTTTTTACTGGAAACTTTATTGATATATGTATTAATTTTGTGTATTATTTAATATAAAAGTTGAATGTTTTCGAAACAAATTAAATAAGTAAATAAATAAGGAATACTGAAGATAACGCGAAATGAAGACGGAGGTCCAACTCCAAGAGTCAAAGCAAACGCTCCGAACACAACTATAATAATATAATAATAATAACTTATTTATTTAAGTAAAGTAAAGTAAAGTAAGTTACAGTATACAATATTTTTATGCTAGGTACATTTCTTGAGACTATTAAGTTGTCGGTTTGCCCCCAAACTAGGACAGGCCTGTATTTTGGGGGTCACATTCGGCCATGATATGTTCTCGTTTTTTTTTATTTCATTGTATGGAGTATACTATGAGTTAACGCTGGAATATTGGTGACATACACAATGAGACGGATAGACGGATATTAAAATATCATGGTTTGGCTGTGGTATCCTAAAAATTATCAGCATTAGCACACATCACCTACATAAATGACAGTTACTAGGATAACAAAGTTAACCAGCAATTCAACGTCACTTGAAACGGCGCAGTCCGCAAAGTTTGTTACCGAGACAATGAAACAGACATAACCCGTGGCCTGACGGGAAGTGTTTGTTAGCATCCTACGGGAGAAACTGTTCCACGTCCGCCGGAACGAAACCGGTGAATTATTGTCGCAAAACTGTGCCGGGAACCTTTGACTACTCTATGTTATTTAAGCCTACTGTTTCAAAGTTAAGGCCTACATTTATATTTGTTATTATTCTGATGCATGTAAATATGACTTATCGGATGTTTGTAACATACTTTCTTTTTACGACTGAAAGTGAATCAATTAAAATAAAATTTTATACGGATATAAAAAAGTAGTAGAAATGCAAATAGTTGCATTACATGCAATAATACATTTTATTAAGTATTTATTTTCAGATAAGTAAATGTATAAGTACCTATATAACTATGCATATAAAGTTTAATGCACATAACCCCGCCTTTTGTTTTCCCACTCTCGCTAGACCTATAGGTTTGCTGGAAGAAAAGTCTTTTTAGGGTTAAGCTCGCCTTTGTACATCACCACTATTTTGTGTACAATTATTTAATATGACACAGTGACAAGTACGCCACAGATGGGTACCTGAAGCCCGAGATGGCCGTCGGATGCCGCAGACTTACCAATCATGCTGCAGACGGAGCTGACGCGAAGCCTGTGATGACCACCGAAAGCCGCTGATTGGCCGACGCGAGCCGCCGACATTCCCTTTATGTGTCAGGTGGCTCTCGTATCCCTTTACCGGGGGATTGTTGCCCCCCGCGAATTCAATCAATTAAGGCAAAGAGCAGTTAGCTCAAAAATCAATCAAGGCAAAGAGCAACAGCTTGAGGCCCCATACCGGCGCTGCCACCACTAGACAGACTCGATGACCCCCGATATAATATATATATATATATATGTGTATATATATATATATATATATGTATATATGTATATATATATATATATCCAATCTCTAATGAACCCATTTACAAGAAAACACGTTACACCTATATGTTACCCCAATCAAAATAATAGTATATATATATGTATACCAAGCAGTAGAGCCAAGCTGGATTCATTCTCTTAATCACAGCTCTTAGGGCCGGCTCGATAGGTGTGATAACACGCTCTCAGAGACTTTCGACGTGAAACAGTTAGCGTTGAGCTAGTCGTGTTTCGTACTGAGTTTCGATGGCCCACTTTTCCCTCTCCTACTCCATTTCTCCTTTCTGTTCTCTCTATTCTATCCCCTTTACACTACCCCTATCCCGCCTATTCCATGCCTCCTATCACTATTATTCTATCACATCTTGGTATTGTAAAAGTCTGTTGATCTGCCTGTTTGCCAGTCTCGCAATATAAAAACGTACTTTACTTTTGTTCTCTCTTACTCCTCTATTCTGACATGCGTCCTCTGTCACACCGCAAATCATCATATCATCTTTCACACAATCCATCCATTGGTCTACTTTTACATTTGTACACATCAATGTTGCAGTTTAACATGTATTTTATACTAGCTGTGCTCGCGACTTTATTGGCATGGATTTTTTTTCACGGAACCCTTTAGTAAGAGAAAAAAGGCCTAGTTACTGCTTATAATATCAGCTATTTGCCAGTAAAGGTCCCGTCTAAACCACACACGTCAGAGAGAATCAGAGAATTCAGAGATTAGCTGGAACATCAAGATAGACAGCGAAGTTTTATAAAAAAAATCATATGCGTATTGTATATATATACTTTAATATGCATTTAGTAAAAAAAATATATTTTGATATCACAAACATACACTTCAATTTTATTTATCTGTATAGATTTCTTTACGTCCAAAACGTAATAATTGTAAATATACTCTTATTAGATCAGATAGTCTACGTTATCTATGTCATTCGAATTTAGCCAATGAGCCAGTGTAACTTGGAAAACACATACTACCTAACATAATATTTTCCATTAAGTTCCTGTGCATTAAACCACCGTTGTGTGTTGTTTGTGAGCTCGTTTTTAAACGTCATAATGCATTGTTTTTGGGCCATTTATTATGGAGCCATCTTCCTGCCCTGTCTAACTTTTTGTCCACCTTGCACACGGCTTTATCATAATGTACCTAACCCAAAAAATACTCCCAACGTACTGTTCGGGACCGGTGGTTTTTGGTGCATAATTATGAAGCTTTTTTAACATACACAGTACTGGCTTACCCAAAAGTGGTTTATTACATATGTAAATATATTTATCTTTTTGCAAAATGTTATGCCATGATAGCAAAAACTTTAAGATATATCATATTTTATTTTCATGCATCAATTGTATACACACAGTCTCATTCGAATTGTAAGACTGCGACTGATGTCTATGAACATAGTTCTAGCGGCTTCTGGATGATTTATATTTCACTAAACAGTTGGAATTTCTTGTGCTAACCAAAAATTATAGCTTAGGAACTCAATGTTCCGAAGCAATAATTTTTCGTATAACTATTGCTCAATTTTGACAAATACATTTCAAAAATATAAATTCACATAGTTAAACATCCTTCAACGCTATATCAAAAAGGACAATTTAAAAATACATAATTTTATTTTGTTTGATTTAAAAAAGAAATGATTTTTTATTTAAATCATTTCATTCATCATATTTGCTTCCAACTTTTAAACTATGAAATACTTTCAAGGAAAGTTGGATTTAAGATTGTTCGTCGAGTAGTTGAGAAACGGGTGTCAGATAATTGCACTATTGTACCGAGTAAGGTTACTAATTAGTAATATATTTATGGATAGTTGTGATCATTACGCGGCTTGCTTCGTCATCAAGCGAATATAAAAGTGAGCAAATGGAACGATGAAACATTCTTTCCCCGGATTTGCTCCGATGCACATGTAGTACCGCTTTTATGGATATTTTCGGTTAAAGTATTTTTTATAATTTCGTAGCGGAATGACGAAAGTAATCAATATTTGTCAAGTCTACGAAATATTTTTTTGAACGTGGACTGTGTGTGTGTGTGTTACATGATTTTTTTGTTGTAATTAAAAAAGTATCTATGTTTGCGTGTTGTGACGCAATACTGGCCATAACAGGAACTATATAAAACTGTACAGAAATTTATGCAATCGAAAACGTAGGCACGTTCTTGTCTATAATTTAATATGGAAATTTGTTGTAATAATCAACAGCATGTTGATTATGCCTTTCAAATTAATTAACAAGGGACTCCTTAATCGTATGACTAATTACCAACACGTACACACGTTTCATCCCTCTAATCAACTCACAGACGATATCTGCCTACTGTTATTTGAAACTATGAAAGTTTAGCCGCTTAGCCTTCGAGGAGACTTCGCGACCCTCTGCGTAATCTACCGCCTGTATAACGGGGAGTGTTCAGAGAATTTGTTTGATCTAGTGCCTACGCCTCACTTCTACAAACGCACAGCTAGTCAACGACGGGATGTTCACCCCCATTTCCTAGAGCTCCCACGCTCAACTACGCAACGGTTCTACATTTATTCCGTGTAAAACGATGATCTGGAGGGAACATCCCGCCACGGTTTTCCTCTTGCGATAGGATATGGGGTTTTTTGAGAAGGGCATTATAAAATTTCTTAGAGGTTGACAACGCGTTGGTGACACCCCTGGTGTTGCAAACATCTATAGGCGACGGTAACCACTTTCCATCAGATGGGTCGTCTGCCTACTTGAGGCAATAAAAAAAACTTTCCATTAGGTCCATAGGACTATGAACAATAAGTTACTCTTAGTTACTACTTTTAAATTAAATAAATACATTTATTTTAATGTATATGTTACAGCCAAAGTAATAAATTCGGATATTATATAATACAATAATACTTTGGCTAACTTTGACCCGCTATTATGAATAATATCCGGATAAAGTGATTAATTTATCACATTGTCTAGTCAATTTTGCTATTATATATAATGACCAGTCATTATATATAATAGCTATTTAATAACTATGACTGTAACATAAACATATTTATTGGTAAAGTAGGCGACCCAATTTCTGGTAAGTGGTTATCGTCACTTAGAAAAGTTTACAACATCATGAGCTTCTGCAACGTGTCGCTAGCCTCGAGGAATTTTAAAGATTGTACTAAAACCTATTGATAGTAATTTCATAATAGTATGATAAATATTTTCTGTAATGTTATCTACATCTATTATGCCTACTAAGTTTCATTATACTAAATAACATGATTTAGTATAATGAAGTTGGAATATACTTAATAATTATTTTTACTAAACGAATTACTGGATACTTAATTAAATATAATAAGCGAGCGAGTCCTTACTTGACTCATGCGCAGTAGCTGGTGTTTGAGTCTAAGTGGAAGTGGAGTACGAGGAGCAAGGAGCATGTACAAGCGTAGCCATAGCAACGGGGCGACGCCAACTTCCACTCAGCCACCCTCACAGCTTACTAGATAACTCGCTCTCCGTATCCTCCGGATTGTGCACACACCTTGAATGTACCTATGCAGACCTCCATTTTAGTTCAAGTTAATCGTCCCAAACTATATCAAGTCATACCTTACGCATCCCCATCTCTTTTTCAATATCGTGGGTTCAAAACTTGGCCGGTGAGATACTGCTGACTGCACACGTGGTGGTCTTAGCTAGACATATTACTGTGGAGTTTCTTACAACTTCTTTTTAAATATGCGTACGTAAAGCTAAGAGCTGATTTGATTCTTACTTTATGTATCAGTTTTATAAAATCTACTTGGTCAGAATTACTGAGTTTTATATGTAACTAGCAGTTCCTGCAGACCTTGTCCTGCCCTGAAGAAATAAAAATCTAGAACCCACTTCCAGCGCCACCTACCGGGTTTAATTATGAATCTAAACCACCCCAGACTCAGTGAAACACAATTTTTATACCTTGGGTTACATTATTGAATGTTGAATAGGGATCACAAATTCTTTCTAGTAATAAATATAGCCTACATTAATTTGGGATAATGTAGCAATCTAAAAGAATTTTCAAAAATGTATTCAGTATTTTTGAGTTTATTCGTTACAAACATACAAAAATACAAACCCTTCCACTTTATAATACTAGTATAGATAACTTTGAATTTGACTAATTTACACTGCAGTTTGTTTTTGTTTTGTTTTATATAATATAGCAGTCAGATAGTACATTAGATATACTTATTTAATAATGTCATAATTTTCAATGAAATAATAATTGAACAATTGATAATAGTTATAATGTGATACTTAAAAAGCCAGAATAATAAGTACTAGAAACTCTTCGGTACATGAAATGGAAGATGTCGCGGACACAGCCGTAAGAAAAACCTTGGGTTTGTGACAAAAAGATAAAACCGAGTCTATTTAGAAATAAGGCAATCAATATTGAAACAACTGGCCACAACATGAATGAAACCCACACGTACATTTGGGCCTAATACCAAAATCTACCCCACACGTAGGTACTGCACAGTGTAATCTGGCGTAGGCGTCGCATCCGTCACGATCATGCCCTCCCGTTCCGCACGCGTCCCGTCTCCGCAACGACCGCGTCATTTGTCAACTGCCTATTGATTTACACGACTATCCATGTATGAAGATCGGCCGATTTTGTGTGTTTGCACCATAGGAATTATTTAGCACTCAAGCGTTTCGGATCAACAGAGAGTATTTAAAATGGTTAAGGACGGAGGTTCAACACGACGAGTGTGTTTTAAAAGGAAAAAAAGACAGCCATTTTATAAATAACAAGACCATTAAGAAATCGTCACCGTATTGAATAGCTGAATTATATTGTTACACGCCGACAAAGTGAATGGACACCTGCATTTTATTACCTTTCCCGCATTTGGACTTCTTTTGTTTACTTTGTGTTTAAAAAATGTATTTAAGAAAAACATCCTATTGTTACTGTACTCGATTATGGCCGCAGGTGTGCAGATTACGTTTTCTTGGATAAATCAGTCCACGCGGTCGATTGTTGCATCGTATAGTGTAGTATAAAACAATGCCCGAATGGAGGGGTAAGGCAGTCAAGCGACGATTACGATACGAGCAAGACATGTACATTCGATTAGCTAGATAGTGACGGACTTTGCGCGTGTTATTGAATCGTGCAATTTGTACTGGTTGCGTCCAGTTATATTTGAGCCTGTGTTATACGTGGTTGTATCGTTCTAATAAATTCTATAGTAATGTAATGTCTATAGTAAAAAATGCCGTTGGGCATTTTTAATTCGAGTCCCACACTCGTAACAATATAGTTGAATGTCACAGTTATTATTCTCCAAAACTCCTGGGAGGAGAAACATGTGACTATATACATAAAATTTAAATGCAACGCTAGTCTATAGCCCCATAGTACTGAAATCTTTTTAAATTATTTTTTGAAATAATTGAGAACGATCTAAAAGGATTGTCGTTTAACAACCTAATTGATCTAAAGGCACTCTGGTTATAAGTGTATTCCATACAAAAACATATTTAAAAATATATTTAGGTATTTTTATTTATTTGTTTTCGTAAACGTAGCATAGGATGATCTCCAGCACGATGGCTGGATGACGTGCGTAAGGTCGTCGATAGGGGCTAGAGGAGGAAGGCGGGAGACCGGAATATGTGGTGCGGACTCGGGGAAGCTTACCTCCAGCAGTGGACTTGATTGGCTGAATAAGAAGTTATGGTTGTGGTCCATTTGAAAAAAATCCTTTGTATATGTGATATGCGTTTAATCTTATACTTGACACACAATGACAGATTAAATCACAAATGTAACAATATTAAACAATACTCGAGTCGAAGTGCGCAGTTAGTAGCAAGACATGCAAGATGGCTGACGCATACGTATTGTGTTGCCACTCTGAAAACTACAGTTGCCGGCCTGTGTACATGGCCCAACGCCACAAAGGTTTCGATTGAATAATGTCATTTTTGTTAAAACCATATTTTGTGTCAAAGTAATCTCTCGTCACAAGATATATTACAAGTAAAAGATGCACTAAAATAGGGTAACAGTAACAATTACAAACAGTTAACCAGATAAATAGCGAACACGCTGGCGTCAGACACAGGCATTCGTCACGTCGCGGCGTTGTCCGCTTCTGACCTGTCACGTCCGGGCCTGGCGTGCCATCGATTTCGCATTAGCCACCTTTCGCCAACTCCACATGGGCTTTGTTTTAACCGGAAAAAGTAGTTACAATTCTTGACTAATTGGTTTTCTTTTACTGGTCATTAGGTTTTTGTTGGTGAAGAATGGAATTGAATATTGCGTTTTTCTTTGATAACTTTCATCATTTACATCATGAATTAGGATAAAGTAAATCGGTAGGTATCAGTCTACGCAAAGTGATGGGTTCCGTGGAGATAACGAACATCAAACTTCATTCCTAAAATTAAATATAGTAATAATAATATAATAATAAATCGGCAGACATACACACACACTGTATATCCCCAAATTAAGCAATTTACGCTTGTGTTATGGAAAATATACAACGGACCACTCTGGGGCCGATCCCAGACACCCAGACCATAGAAAAATGGTTTCCGAAATTTACCATACCAGGAATCGAACTCGGAGCCTCTGCGTTGCAGTGAGGTAAGCTGGCAAAGGCTTAGTCTGCTCAACCACAAAGGCCGTCATATATACATACCAGTGGGCCCGGCAGACGTTAACCTGCTCTAAAAAAATATCTAGAACGCGAATCCGGCGCAGAATCTAAATCACCCCGGGACTGATTAAAGTAGACACAAAACAGTGCAACCTACCGGATCCAATTGTAAATTTAAACCATCCCGGGACCCATACGAACATACATAAAATATGTCATCAATATCGGTTCTAATTTTTCTAAAGCTATTCAAGTATTTGCGTTAGTTACTAAGAAGTAGAAAATAACACAATACAAAATCAACTTCAAAAGTAACAAAAAGCAAAAATAAATATTTTTAAGAACATCTTGAAGTTGGTACAAACATATTATATTTAAGTAAAATAGAATTTTTTTTTATAAAATATAGTAATTTTTATATATATTTTATTTTTAGTAGAAAATATTTATTTTTTGTTTTTTTACTTATTTTTAAAGTTGGTTTTGTTTTTTATTATTAATCAGCTGTCAGATACATTGTATACAGTTTCAGTTTTTGCCAAAGTTGCCACGGAACCCTAGAAAGTCGTTAAAATGTTATCCGTGCAGTAACGGAGAAAGAATACAATTTCCTGCAGCCGGGCGGCCTGTCGCAAGAGGTGACAAAACAACCCACAGTCAGGAGGTTGGGCATTTGCCCGACTGGATGGCTACCACCCCTGGTCTAAACTATGTCGCTATAGCAACCTTGAGTTCTGTTCCGGCATTAGTGACCAGGTTGCAGTCTCCCTTAAGAGATCAGCAGCGCATTTGTAGTACCTTTGGTGTTGCAAATGTCCATAGTCCATGGTAACCGCTTTCCATAAAGCGGGCAGTCTGCCTGTCTGCTGAACTCCTGCAATAAAAAATAATAATAAAAAAACTAAATTGTTGTAGACACATCTAAGTCATACCAATTAGCATGAACAAACAACACGTTCCCTACGCTACGACATACATAATTACGCTACGATACAATATCGCGCTACGCTACAATGTATAACGCTACGCTTATAATGTAGGTACATGTAAATGATGGGACGAAAGCAATTACAGGCCCGGCGAGGCGGTTGATTGAAATTAAACAACACCCGATTGCCCGTCTAATGAGTTATTACATTCGGTAATCATTCTGTTGTATACGAAATCTCGGTAACGTAAACAAGTCAGGATTTGGCAAAGTATATAAATCTTATTAACAATATAAATGAGAAAGTTTCTGAGGATAGACGGGTGCTTATTACTCTTTCATGCAAACATTTCAACATATTTTGATGAAATTTTATACTACTTTACAGTAAGTAACACATCCATACAGGGGGGTGCTCTGATGAGCTATTTGATTTGGTGACTACGTCGCCATTCTCTCATCGCGCCACACTTCGGCGATTGGGAGTTCATCCACATTTCCGTGGAGGACTTCCAAGTGTCTACACTTGGAAGTCCTCCACGGTACGTGGCGGACGCTCCTTCATGCCATATGTGTCCAAGTTATGGAATGAACTCCCTCCCGCGGTTTTCCCAGAGCGAACAATATCTCTCTTCAAAAAGGCGTGAACAGATACCTAAAGTCTCAACGAGGTGGGCAACGCATCGGCTTCCTTAGTGTTGCAGATGTCCATGGGCGAGGGTAGCCACCTATCACCAGGTGGTCCGTTTGCCAGTTTACCTACCAGCAAACATAACAAAATATATATAGTAGAATATATAGGAAAGAGAATCATAAAAACACGGGTAAAAGAACATATTGCTGACATGAAACACACAAGGTCTACCAAGTCTGCGATCAGTGAACGCACGCTGGATAAACCCAACCACTACATCAGATTCGATAAACCACAAATCTTCGCGAAAGAGAATCGTGTATACCTAGAATGATGCGTGAGGCTATTGAAATCAAAAAACACCCAAATTTCAATAGAGAAGATGGTTGGCAAGTACCACTTGTTTGGGATCCGGTTATCCAAACTATCAAGACCCAAACCCAGCAAAAACCACCTGCATAGCTCAAGACACTGTTAGCTCTTTCTGCGTGCACCGTAATAAAAACCAATTTGATTGAATTTTCTTTTCCACCCATTTTGATATTATATAAAATATTAGGGCTAGACATTTTGCGAAGCGGTGGTAAATTAGCTTAGGCTCCCATAGAGTAAATAATAACCATAAACAAAATTAAAACTAAATAATTATTATTATATGTTGTCTTCTGTGATCACGGCCACTGAAAACTGGCCGAAACGTCGGAATAATTATAAACAAAGAAAATTCCGCGCTTAAAACCGTTAAAACGTAGTTTTATTATGTATTATTAGATATTAATTATTCGTAATCTTTCAGATTAAGAACGTTAACGTTCTGTTGCTGTCTGCTGTTTTAAAACAGCTTACCTTGGTACTTTTACAGTGTAGTAAAGGTGGTGGAAAATGTATACAGCTTACTAAAACAAACGGGAGCCTGAGAGCCTGCAGACACCTGTGGAGACCTACCGGTTTTCTCACGATATTTCCTTGCACGACTGCAGACAGGTTTATATCTCGCCAACGCCTTATATATAACTTTATAAATTACCTTCGAAATGGGTATTTGTGGAGCACGACTTGAATTTACTATTCTTTTAGTTTAGAGCGAAATGTGAAAAATATTTGTGAAATCTGTGAAAAGGCGGTCGTTCTGATATTTATGGCTCCGTAGTCTTAAAAAAATACTTATAAGTTCATAATATCCATCCGTCTATCTGTCCATTTCTCTATGTATGTCACAGATATTTTCTCAAAATAACTTACCTTTTTAGAGATGAAATTTGTTAGAAATCTTAATAAAACTGTTTCAAGTGAGGTATTTTATTTAATTTTCATTCCGATGACACCATCAATATTTTGCACCCATGATTACAAAGACAAAGCTGTTTTTTTAAATAAATGAACCACAACGACTCTTGGACTCTGAAATGAGATATCGCCACGCCTTTCCGCTTTCTGTTTGCCAGTCATAAGTATTTAGCTCGCGCAGATCAGCCTCCACTGCGTCAGCCCAGCGATATCTGAGACGACCAACTGGTCCCCGTCCTGTTGGTCGACCCAGAAAATCTTTTAACCGTATAATTCTCCCGCATTTTATGTAGATGGCTAAGCCAGCGCAAGCGATGTGACTTGCTCTCGCCTATTATATTGGACTCATCCACCATCATTTCGATTTCGCCAGTTTGACGGACCTGCTAGTTGTTATCGCTTTCCCATGTCGGACTAAGGATCTTTCTTAAGGCTGCGTTTTCACTGACGCGGAGATGGGCGAAGTCGAGAGGAGCGGAATTTCTAATGGCCAATCAGTGTAAGTAGAACGCAGCAGAATTTCAAACAAAATACGTCCCCCCTCCCCCCCGACTCTCACAGAAAGCAGTCAATCGGACTGTGGTGCCGAGCGGGATGATGCGGGGCGAATAATATGCGGCAATCAGTTCTACTTCATCTGCTTCCGAATTGTTTTGTGGTAGAGATAGACGTAAAAGCGCTGCTCTTTTCTTTACCAACTTACATAATGATCTCTCCAAGAGATTGAATTTGACTGATCAAAACACGGCTCACCCCCGGATTTTGTATTTTATCGACGGTTATCTGTAATAGTAACTGATTGATTTTGAAGCTACCAATAACCGATGGCCAAGAGGACTATACCAGCGTTTCTCAAGCTCATTGACAATTAGTAATACTATCGGTTATCAGTTACCAATTCTTTCCCAAGCGTTTTGCTAACTCAATGTAGTTCTGGTAGTGATTGATACATGCAACGTAATTCAATGAGTTAAGGTATAACTAAAAATAAATACATTTTCAAAATAAGAAATCTTTTGTGATATACGATTGTCATTAAAAATCAATCTTTCAATTAATCTGCTTTGAAAATATTTACAATTACAGAGCCAGCTTATATGAATGTTGCATGGACAAAACGCATTCATGAGATCTCATATAAACTCATTGAATAATGATTGTTCTTCGTTATAAAAAAAATGAAACGGTGTTGTCACTTCAGCAAGTTATCGCTAGTTTTAGTGCGTTGTGGTTATCGATCGAAATTTTCTTTAAATAAGTAAGGCTATTAAACTTTGTTTTTTATGGTTCCAGAATCAAATGAAGAAAGATGTAATTAATAGCCGTTAAAAGTATCCTCCTAAGTCAGGTTGCCTGGAAGAGATAGCTTTAAGCGATAAGGCCGCCTTTTGTTTTGCCGTAAAGTCATTTTGTAATTGTTAATATTAAAAATAAAGTGTTATCTATATATCTAAGCGTATACACATATTTATTTTTGTACAAGGTTTTTCTTTAAGTAAAAAAATGAGTATTCTAGCATGTTCTATAAACAGAATAAGACTTTGAAAGATTAAGTAAATCTTCTTAAAATTCATGAACAGGTAATTGCTAACGCCCTAAAAAAGGGAAAAATCACTTTCTCATTTATATGTTAGTATGGATTACAGTATTCAATGGTCTTTGTTACTTACTTAATTAAAGTGCCTCTTAAAGGCAGTACGGCCATTTCTCCAATACATTCACATCCTCGTTAATTCTTCACGAAATCACTCCATTCGTTCGACTCAATTTATTGGTAGTTTAAGAGCGCCCATCACACCGTGCAAGTTTAATTCAGGCAATAACGCGCGCATAAATCCCGATGTCTCGTATACATCAAGCCGTGAGACGTGTCTGCCGCCGGCCACAACGTAGACGGCTATAAATCCAGACGCTGTATGTATACAGAACATTCTGCGACGCATCCGAACGACGTATTATGCACAAGTGTTCGCCACGGTGTGATATGAAGTTTCGGTTGTGTGTTTTGGGTGAAGCGTGTTTCGTTTAATACGAGAAAAGCAAAGTAGGACAATAATTTAATCTCAAGGAGGTTTTAGTGCCGTGCTAGACTACAATTACCTGCGAGTCTACATTATTTAGCAAACAAAATACAAAATTAGTTTAATATATTAAAGTTGTATAATTACTGATTCCTCGATTATTATAGCCGTGATTTTCATTATACAAATTAAGCTTAGGTCCTACAATTAATTTATTAAGTTGCTATTTCTTTACTGTGATATATTTCTTTATCAGTCACAACATTATTATAATATTTTGTATCCTATCAAATAAAATAAAATAATAATATTGTTACAATTTGGGCCACCTGCATATTTGTAAACAAAGCACATTTATTACCCGCCGGCGTTTGAGAAACTATTTATGACTGTCTTCTTTTGTTAACGTTATGTTTAAAATTTGTAATTGAAAAAAAAACAAACCGTTGTGTATTGTAATCTTTATGGTAGTCATTAGCCAGGTGTGATTCTTGGACAATTAAGTCCACACGGTCGACCAGACATATTGTATTTGTACAGTATAAAGCAATGCCCCGAGGGAGCGATGAGGCTGTCTAGCGATAGTTACAAGCGAAGCAAGACGTTAGTGATGGACTTTGCACGTGTTATTGAATCGTGCATTACGTTTGTCCTGCATGAATTCTAACGGCATTTTAATTTGAGTCCTGCAACTCGTAAAAATATTATGTTGTTTTGGATATTTTGTACTTCGAATTTATTTTGTACATACATACATAGGTATTTTCCATGAGTACCTATCTATGTCACTGGTATCGTTGGCTGTATTACATCATATTGATAATATGCTTGCAGAATGTCACATAAGGAGATGGCATGGTGTCACAGCAATTGCTACATGACAAATAGGTGTCGGCACCAGACGTATATTATTCTACGCTGTACGACAAATCATAACGCTTACGACTACTTAGTCATATGCAAGTTGACAATGTATGATTAACTTACGACAGGACTGTGAATTATTATAACTTTTTATGAATTCTGAAATAAAGCACCGACACGACTTTTGAAAACTTTGCGTGTGTTTTCTCTCTCTATTTATAATATATGTATGTATGTATATGTATGGGAGGGTATACCACTTGGTAACGTAACGCGTTACGGCGCCAGTCTGTCTGGCTTCCCATTTTCTCACGCATACGGCAGCGATAGGCAGGCTCCTCCTCTTTCACTCTAACCCACGCGCTATATACATAAAATTTAAGTAATAGCCTAAGCTTTTCTCAAGTGAAATGTTTCAATATTAAATAGTTCAACTTAGATTAGTTTAAGTTATCACTTGTGTTGGGCGTCCCGAGATGCACTTTTTTTATTCATATATTTAATTCGTTGAGAAAGTGTATTCTATACATTAGCCCGCTACACAATGATGCAGTGAAAAAAAAAAGAATAAAAATTAGGACTTGCCACCCCACTTTCGATCCCAAAAATACTATAAGATTCAACCCAACTTAAGGACAAATATAAGCCCTTAAAAGTAATCAAATATATCTAATTCTATTTGATACATAAAAAACTTTAAAATACAAAACGTTTAATTTCAATGTTAAAAGAAGCTCACTGTATTTCGATTTCTAACGACAATCCAATATCCGATTCAGTTAGCAAACATAGATACGTAACGGAGATCTTAATTCCGGTTAATCCGGGTAAGAAAGCAAGTCTCGCAAGGTGGACACAGTGCACGTGGACTAGGATACGTGGTTCGAATACTTGCAATGTGTACGGATATAAGAGTAGAGTTTTATCTTTCTGTGTATTTTTTAACTCGACAAAGAAATTGCAAGACTGCTGTTTGATAAAAATTTACTAATCTTTATAATATAAAAGCGGTTTTTCACCAAAATACTTTTCTATACACATCGCAGCCCTATAAATTTAAAAAGTTATGACGTAATAAATAGTAAATTGATTATTATTTAAACAGTAATTAAATTAAAATTAATACATATGTCATTTATGTAATTATTATTGAAATGTAAGTAATTCGTACTATATGTTACGTATACCACCATCGCCATCATCGTCTCAATTCATCCCTGGGGTTATCGGAAAGATACTGCTTTTTAGCGATTAACTACATATATTTTTTTAGTCTTTAAGCTCATTTTTGTATGAAATAAGTATAAAGCAATAAAAATATGATATTTCAGCGCCCAGTCTTTTATATGAAAAATATTTCATTTTAAAAAGACAATATAATAATACTAGCCTAAAAATGTGTTACATATTTAAATAATAAAGATAAACTAATTTATAAATACATTAGAATAAACTATTTAACAAATCGTTGTCAGGGAGAAGCGTGCCCAGAAATCTGGCTGTATTGGCACGCTCCATGGCAATGCTGATTCCTTGCGCAAAATATGAACCAGCCTTCCTATCACAGGTGGCATCATAGAGTTTCTTACAAATGTATGAAACTGTTAGTCGCTGGACCCCACGCACCTAAACTTTCAACGTCAAACGACACAAATATGTAACCTGTTCTTAGAGTTCCATATTAGCGCCATTTGAGATCTTCAGCTGTTGAAGCAGCGTTGCTAGCCCCTGATTCAGTCTTTCGAAGATATAATAAAATAACAATATAATCTTATTAAACACTATATTATCTATAGTTATTATTAATAAATTTGTGCCCCTTGTAGACGAAGAACGTGTGAAACTTTGTAACTGTATTATAACACCTATATTATATACTAGCGGTCTCGGCAGACGTTGTCCTGAAAAAATAAAAACCTAGAGCCTGATTCTGGCACCACCTAAAGGGTCTAATTGTCAATTTAAACCACACCCATTCATATACATAAAATTCCATCAAAATTGTAGAACCCGACTCCAACGCACAGTATTTTATTTAGATTTATGGGTTAAGTTATTGAAGTTTTAGTAGGGATCCCTAATTTTTATATATTCTATGCTAATCAGTGGTAAAATAGTATTCAAATAGTTAAAGAATTTTCGAAATCGGCTTTGTAGTTTTTGAGTTTATTCGCTACAAACATACAAAAATCCAAAAACTCAAATCTTTCCTCTTTATACTATTAGTATAGACTATGCAAGAGAATAAATAAATGATATTGCATTATTAAAATTATATGGTGTCAGAGAGAAGCGTACCCAGTGCCAAGATTTCTGTGTTTATCTCTTTTTAACCGACTTCGAAAAAAGGAGGAGGTTCTCAATTCGTCGGGATCTTTTTTTTTTTGCTTTTTTTTACGTACTCCGTGATTTATGATCCGATTTACGTGATTCTTTTTTTGTTCGACGCGGAATAGCTTCCAATTGGTCCTCTAAAAATTTTACATCGTTTGGCCCAGTAGTTTTCATTTTACGAACATTTTTTTGTTCCCGGTTCTTGGGACCTATATTTTTTAAGAAGCGCGACACCATTCGTAAGTCCACCCATACATAGCTAGACACTAAAAAGTAACAAATAAAATTTAAAAACTTTGTTTAAAAAAACTAAACTTAAAAACTAAAAAACTAAAATGTATAAAATAACGTATTTCTAAAGCTATTATTATTAATATATATTATCTAAAACATCTTGAAGTCGGTGCAAAGTAAAACATAAAAATTACTATATTTTGAAAATTACTAAGCACCGACTTTAAGATGTTTTAGATAATATATATTAATAATAATTAATAGGGCTTGTAATAAATTTACTATAATATAACACTAATTAATTGTTGTAAGATTGTTTTCTGCCCTTGCTTGGAAATTATCTTACGGCTTAATTATAGAGTAACTCGGTAACTTTAGCATTCTTGATCACTTTAATTACTTTCATGGGGGCTATAAATTTCAAGAAATGTTCTGTTTATGAATTTTACGCCGCGTAATTTTATTAACAGTAGAAACACACTAAAATTATTATATTTTTTTCCAATTAGGAATAATTTAAGATGTAAAGCCTATGCACTATACGACATTTTGACTTTTTGACTTTTACTTTGGTTGGAATCTTTCCTTAACTTTCATTCAAAAACATAATGCATGGTGCATTATGTTTTTATACCCTTTTTTTAAGCATCTTGAAGTCGGTGCAAAGTAAAACAAACATCTTGAAGTCGGTGCAAAGTAAAACATAAAAATTACTATATTTTGAAAATTACTAAGCACCGACTTTAAGATGTTTTAGATAATATATATTAATAATAATAGCTTTAGAAATACGTTATTTTATACATTTTAGTTTTTTAGTTTTTGAAGTCGGTTTTTTTATGTTTTACTTTGCACCGACTTCAAGATGTTTTAGATAATATATATTAATAATAATAGCTTTAGAAATAAGTTATTTTATACATTTTAGTTTTTTAGTTTTTGAAGTCGGTTTTTTTAAACGAAGTTTTTATTTTTAGTGTCTCTTTTTCGTTTCATCGAGTTTCAAATCACAATGATTCTAAGGAAGATTCACTTCAATTAAAATAACTCTATTCATACCTTTTTATTCTATCTATCTATCTGTCCATAAAACTTATATAACTATGATGAATAAGGGCATATACTATAAAACAGATTAAAAAATATATATTACAATTTTTTCTTGGCTGAATTATTCAACGAACACAAAGAGGAAAGAAATTAATAGTCTGTCATTTTATTGTATGACAGGTCCTTAAAACTTTTCGTAGACAAAATAAAATTAAGGAAGAATGAAAATTTTTCTCTGGAAATTCAAATTTCAACTGTCACGGGCGAAGTAGATTAAAGTTGGACGTTTTGTTATTTTAATTTGACTTTGAATTGTTAGGCACATTTATAAAAAGTGGCAACAATAAGTAAATTCTACTTTCTTTGCCATTGTAATAAATAGGTAGACAAACAAACAATTCCCAAGATAAGCAAGTTACGCTTGTCTTATGGGTAACTAGCTTCTGCCCGCGACTTCGTCCACGTGGAATAGTTAGAAAAATTAAGTTAAAAATACCCCCGATTTTGAAATATTCTTCATTGGTGCTCCGCTCCTATTGGTCTTAGCGTGATGACATACAGCCTATATAGCCTCTCTCGATAAATGGGCTATCTAACACTGAAATATTTTTTTCTCAGACCTCGAGAAAAAATTCTTTCAGTGTTACTTTCAGTGTTCAGTGTTACAAGTAGTTCCTGAGATTAGCGCGTTCAAGCAAACAAGCAAACTCTTCAGCTTTATAATTAGTATATGATATACAACGGACCACTCTGGGAGCGATCCCTGACCACAGTAACCGAAAGTTTGTTTACGAAATTTATCATACCAAGAATCGAACCCGAGGCCGCTGTGTTCGGATCGGCTGGCTAAGATTTAGCCCAGTCAACCACAGAGGAGGCCAACACTCAAAGGAGTCTCGAGACCGATTTTGATAAAAACTAAAGTGGTATCATCTGATTTTTGAATAATCAATTACTATTGTCAGGGATCGGATCGTCTGTTTTAAAAAAACACACCTGTATTGTGTAGTATAGTACCAAATCATAGTGTAGCTTGTCAGAATCAATTTCTGTGATAAAATTACAAAAGGAAAACCAAGGGAAGGGGTTGTATTTGAACAAAATGCTGTATTTTTGATAAATTAATCTAACCTCACCTTTTTTATGTAATTTGGAAACGTAAATTATTCTATTTTAATAGGCATGTATAAATTCATATTCAAAACGTCCACTATTTTACCCCAATCAATCAAACCAGTCAATAGTTAAACATTAATTGCGTTCAAATAAGGTGCGGAAAAATGACTAGCGTAGTTTGACGTTTAATTAATTTATAGAAAATAAAACGTTTTGTTTAAACACAACCCTGTCTCTTGTGTTGCCATTTGACATTCCTTCACAGACATTGATCTTTACATGCTATACTATGATTTGCTATATCAATGCAGGATATGTTTATTTGTACAAATTCAGCCGATTTCTGACAAAACTTTCATCAAAATTTGCATCGAAAATTATGTGGGTGTTTCTTGCTATTTTGCATTGTTTAGGATTTGACCCTAAAGGCCCATGTAAAAAAATCAGTTAGTATATTTATGTTTAGATATTTGATACTTAAAAGCAAGTAAAATAAAATAAGCTGAAAACAGTGAAATTAGTTGCAAAAAATGGAAGATAAAGTGTTTTCATTAAGATACTTTTAGGTTGTGCTAAAAAAGGAACACCATTTGAGCACAAAAGCTGTTAAAGGCAAAGAAAGGCATTCGTTACAATACAAAGAGACAGCTCAACAAAGCTGACGCTAAGTGAATAAGTGAATAGTTAAACTCTCATAATATTTACATAAACTGAACATTAAACGTTTGGTTTAAGGTAAAGAATTTAGCGACTTATCAAAAGGGAATTTCAATGGTTGTTCACTAGTTCGTTGCTTAAGTGTAATTTTAAGATGTTTTATTTGAACATTTTAATTTCAAGCAGTTTTCTATTTAAAAACAGTAGATAATAATTTTTCATTAAATTCCCAAATTAGTGCTAACTCCAAGTAACGATACAATATTATTATTTAATTTAATATTAATTGTATAAAGTATTATACTATTGAAAGAAAACTACGGATTTCGAATTAATCGAGGTTTTCTTATAGGGCTACTTTGTGGGATTCTGAGATGTTAAAATTCCTCGTAAGCCAGCATATTGCTGTTGCAAATGTCCATAGGTATGCACTTACCTATCACATGGTTTGTTATTCTGTCAGCTATACTAATGCAATGAAAAAGAACCTTAGCACAAATCGATATTGGAGGATAAAAGCGAGGACAGATTATTTGGCTTATAACATAATTTATTCCGTCATTCATTCCTGAAACCCAAGAACTGAACTAGACGGTAACTAGTATGGTACATATGTTTACTTTTTGTTCAAGTAATTTAATTAGTAGTTAGGTACTCTTAGAACCTCAAGCAAACCTTAGAATTTTGGTAATCAAATAAAAAATCTGGCCAATTATGAAGTCATTTCTAGAACGAATAGCAAAAGCGAACTTGACTTAGACTTTTGCACTTGGATCGGGGATAATATTTTTTTTAAATATTTTTATTTATATTTTCATTAGAAAGAAAGAAAATAATTTTATTCAGGCCAAATTACATTGGTGTAGTGTAGGTAGGTATAACTGTTAACAAATTTAAAACTAACAACATAATCTTGTCCTGAAAGGGGCATCAGACTCAGCATAGTGTGCTGGTCTTTTAAACAGCGATGATCTTCCGCTGAGCCCATAAGGTACTGTCACGACAGAAAATTAAATTAGACGGCATCAAAATTAAGAAGCTGTAGTCGCTTCCACGTAACACTTACAGTATAAAAGTAACGCGAAACGACAGCAGCGTATGGTTCGTGGTAAATGAACCAAAAAAAGAAATACCTAACCAAGAGGCACATTGATCGAGCACTCCCTTTGATGTGCCAACCCTCGATATGACTGTGAATATGTAATCAGATATTAGAATATTGCCAGCTAAATGCCGTGTAATTGTATTTGTATCGAGGCTCTATTGTTGTTATGCTGTTTCATCGTTATCAGCGACTTTCTTTTATTGGTAAAAACGTGTGGATAACGTCAATATATTACTTGTATGGATGAAATAGGAATTCATTATGCAACATCTCTGCCAAGTTATTATTTTTAACCTTATAGCAGCCATTGATTTTGTCATACTTTGTGTCAGTTAGTATAGAGTAAAGGGACAGTTTTGAATTTACTTTTTATTTATTTTAAGTAACTAATAAATGTCAATGTGTTCATATTGTTGCGAGTCGCGAGACTGGAATTAAAATTCCGTTGGAATTACTATAGAGTTTATTAGAACTATACAAACACGTATAACACAGGTACAAATATAAACGAACACAACAAATCCAAACGTAATGTAGAAGATCATAATTCAATAAAACGCGCAAAGTCCGTCAATATTAGATTCCCGATTGTAGTACACACGTCTCGCCTTGATCGTGGTTCTTGACTGCCCCCTCCCTTAATCAGGCCATCGTTTTATACTGCACAAATGCAATGTGCCGGTATCGTAATTGACTTAATCCGAAACGCCTGGCTAATGAGTCGGCCGCAAGCGGCCATAAATGAGTACAGTAAAACAATGGGCTGTTCTCTAGAAACGTATGCCAATAAATAAGTAAACAAAAGAAGACGATCATAAAATAATTAGAATCAGTTCAACTGCCGACAGGTAATAAAATGTGTTTTTTTCGGATATGCAGGTGGATTTTGGTTTTGTCGGGACCTGAGTTCTAACAATATTGAATTTATAAATTAATTTTTCATATTCTTTTATAATCATACTTTTAGCTCTTTGATAGCATTGCATTCATAATTATTTTTCGGTGTAGAAACGAAACCTACTATTTGCATAGGCAAGTTCTCTATTTATTTTTTTGGTTAGAGGTGAATGGAGGATTTCCCAGAGAATCCTGCATGAAGTGTGTTGAACGTACGGTATAAAAACCACAGCGTGGGCGTAACTACGTTCTAAGTCTCACGCTCTTCCTGCCATAAGCGCGGGGCACATGGGAGGAGGGTAGTTTTAGTGGAGTATTGAGTTGGGTGCTAGGTTTGGTATCGAGTCTCCACACAAGCCGGTTGATTAGTGTTTGGCAGCCCCATAGGGGAATGCTTCCATAATCAACTCTTGTCTAATCCCTAGCAAAGGACCCGGTATTGTGCGAAATGCATTTCCCCTGCCTTAAAAAAAGGGTATAAAAACATAATGCACCATGCATTGTTTTTTGAATGAAAGTTAAGGAAAGATTCCAACCAAAGTAAAAGTCAAAATGACGTATAGTGCATAGGCTTTACATCTTAAATAATTCCTCCTTGAATTGAAAAATTGAAAAAAAAAAATAATAATTTTAGTGTGTTTCTACTGTTAATAAAATTACGCCGCGTAAAATTCATAAACAGAACATTTCTTGAAATTTATAGCCCCCATGAAAGTAATTAAAGTGATCAAGAATGCTAAAGTTACCGAGTTACTCTATAATTAAGCCGTAAGATAATTTCCAAGCAAGGGCAGAAAACAATCTTACAACAATTAATTAGTGTTATATTATAGTAAACTTATTACAAGCTGTGGTAGCCTAGAGGTTAGGGCACTCTCGTATCAAATAACGTAGGTTCGAATTCTGGCCATGAATCATGCACTACTTGGCAGTTTTCAAACCCAATTTGCATAGGTTACCACGTACTAATGGTTTAGAAATCGTGAACCTGAACATCGCGATAACTGTTGCATCAAATTAACCTTGGAACATCGTAATGGATATACTCACTGTCCGTTACCCCTGTATAAAGAGTAGGGAGGTCCAAAGCCCAGCAGTGGGACTTTTACGGACTGCTATTATAATAAAATGAAAATATTGTTACATACCGATAAGGAAATGCTTACACCTACCCGTCGTAAAACGCCGTTTATTGCCTTCTTTGATTCAGGAATTCTTTTGTTTACTTTGTGTTTTGAATTTTTAATCCAGAAAACTTGCTATTGTTATTGAACTTGTTTTACGGCCGTCGAAACTTGCCAGGTGTGTGGGATAAACTCGGCGAACGCGATCCTTTGTTCTATTATACAGTTTAGTATAAAATAATTCCCGAACGGAGGGGTGGGGTAGTCAAGCGACGACTACGATACGAGTAAGACGTGTGTAGTACTTGCGATTAGCTATATAGTGACGGACTTTGCGCGTGTTGAATTGCATTGAATCGTGCAGTGTGAACTGGTTGCCTCCAGTTTTATTTGTACCCGTTTTATACGTGTTTGTACAGTTCTAATAAACTCTATAGTAATTCCAACGGCATTTATTTTAATTCGAGTCCTGTAGCTCGTAACAATATTTTTAGGTACATAACATAAATAAATTGAGTACGACGACTTATTTTCATAAACTCGAAGCCAGGTTAAAGTAATTCAATTTGTATTCAGCTGTAAATGGAAAAAGCGTCCCAAAGAAACGTTCTTGTCAAATAATGTCTTCTCTCACTATTTTTATTTGTACATGCTTTAGACGTTTTTGCGTAAATTCACAACACGTACCTTCACGAGAAAGATTTTGAAAGACGTTAATATAAAAATAAGAATGTGAGTTTGTATGTTGGTTCCTTTTTCACGGTCTTTGTAATGAGATAGATAGATAGATACATAGATAACACTTTATTTCTCACCAAATATACAATTTAAAAAATACACAATTACATTATTGTCATGGTAGAAACAATAGGCGGCCTTATCGCTTATATATAGATAATATTATATAGATATAGAGATATATTGATTGTTAAAACGATAATTTTATAGAATTCTAGGATATACCCGCGACTTCGTCCACGCTTGACTTAAAATTCCAGCGGGATTCCCATGGAATCCCGGGACAAAAAACTCCGCAGTATTTGAAAGAGAATGTAAACTATTGTTTTAGTGATAACTGTGTCGGAATAAGCTAATTTTTACGCACCCGAACAACTATAAGCAGCTCCCGGGAAAATTCCTGCGAGATTCTCGGGATAAAAAATATCACACATTTTATTAAATTTTTGCTATCGATCCTAGAATAAAAAGTAACGCAAAGTTTAAGTCTAAGTTTTAGCTGTCGATCAACGACAATCGAATTGAAATCGACCTAGTAGTATTTAAGTGAATCCCGAACAAACAGACAAATCGACAAACAGACAAGGAATCTAAAAAAATGCATGGTGGTCTCCATTGTTTATTCCAGACGGTTTTTTTATAAATAAGCTTCAGTGTATAGGCACAACATGTTTAGAATTTTATAATATTATAGATTACACATACAATAGATATTTTTATATAACACCTACATATTATCACACCTACATATAGGAGCATATCGAGGTCTTCATCACCCAAAAATGCTATTTTTTGTTGTTTACTAAAATCTATGCATGTTACAATTTAGAAAGTCTTAACAGTATGCAAGTGTACCTAAATAGAAGGGTAATCCAAGTTTCAGCCTTATACAATCAACTAGTTTTGTTTTATTCACAATTTTGTCCCTTGTGTAAAACTGCACTTCTGTCCGTACGCCCATTTGTTATGAAGTACTTATTACTTAATACTATTATTATGTTTCTATTAATAATTGTCAAGTGGTGAAAGGACACATTGTGAGGAATGCCTGCACATCTGATGTATACAACCCGCTAATCCAACTTGGACAAACGGCGAGTCTACAATTCGTTCCCTTAAAATAGGGCAGACGAAGCCTAGCACTGAGACGTTTATAGGCTTTTATAATTTGTATTCATAAAATTCTAATTTTGGTAATTGTTTAAAGTTGGTACTTCGAATATTAATAATTACCAGTTTCAAAGTGATAACAATCTCAGTTCTACAGATTCCCTAGACATTCATAATCGGAGTTCTACGAAGTTTAACAGTATTACTCGTAGACATTAATACAAAGGATTCCGCGGAACAATACAAACTTGCATTAAGTGTGCAGTGTTAAGGTGCGAACGTGATGCAAGCGTGTTAATTAGAGAAACTTCGTCTACTCTGAGCGCCATTGACGAGCTTCTTAGTATTGTGCTACACACAGACATGAGAAATTACGAGCAAAACTCAGCTGTTTCCATGATAGACTGAGATCCCAGTCACCCCAAACTTGAGATGCTCTCGCTCTACCTCACGCAGCGGATCTGATCTCTTAACGAGTCTGGAAAGATGTTTGGCCCGTCAGATTTGTCTGGCGCATATATATATATATATATATATATAACGAATGTGCATGACAAGAGCTATGAATGTCAAAGAAGAAGAAGCCTGAATGGCGCTCTGTTGTCCGTGCCTACCCCGCAAGGGACCTGGCGTGAAGTTATGTATGTATGTATATATATATAATATATATTCAGCCTTCCTAAAATGTCGTAAGTTTTATACCGTTCTAGAATCCTCCTAATCACCTGGAGCGATTTTGGTGATTTCGTTTTTGTGTGTTTGTGTGGGTTCCCAGATTAGCAATTAGAACCGGTAGGTAGCGCTGGGATCGAGTCCTATATTTTTATTATTTCAGAGCAAGACAACGTCTGTCGGGGCCGCCAGTATTTATAATTTTGTCAGAATATAAGTTTTTTAGTAAAAGCACTATTAGGAACATTATAAAATAAAAACAATAGAAATCCATCTATGTAAGTAGAATCAAAATACATGGCCAAATCGCCCACGCTTCAAGCATTAATCTACCAGCAAAAACGGGCTTAGGGGTTGTCAACGCTGAAACCCGGGTTCATCGTACGGTCAGTCACTTTTGCCGATCCAAGACTAGCGGCGCTCTTTCATAATTTATTGCACTTGGTGTCAGATTGAGATTCTAATATTGACTCATTTTATTTGAAAATAATTTCCTAAGATGTCTTGAAATTTTGATTGATTTTATAGATAGATGATAGATAAAATTTCATTGTTCACCAACTTTTACTTTTACTGCAAGTGATCTCTTCCAGGCAAGCTTGATACCTTATATATAATTAAATTAAAAATAAATGAAATAAAAATATTTACATTCAAGTCCGAATTCATCAAATTAGTCAAATGTATTTGGTGCCTAGCATATTGGAGGTTTTCGTGGAGGCGACGTACATCTATTGAATATATCGTTTAAATATCAGATTCTGAAAATTTTTAATTGAATACTGGCTCCTTCTCATCTCCAGGAGTCCAAAGTTGGGGCCGGTCGCACTGCCACTTCTGCCGACAACCTCAAACGGCTCAAATATGAAACCCTTGGATGTTGGTTACGGGTTACATATTTGAGCCGTTTGGGGTGGAGATTTTGGGCCCATGGGGGCCAAGTCGACACAACAGGAGACCGGAAGGCTGGAGCTTACCTCGCTCAAAGGATTAGCCTTTGTATCCAGCGAGTTAATGCTGCCAGCCTTCTAGGTATGACGCCCAGTGATAGTGGTCTGGTGGGGCTGAATGCGCTTTAATAGGTTTTTATGTTAATTCTAGTTTTTTACTATTGCATATTTTTTTTCAAGTTAGGTTTATTTATAGGATATTTTAGTTTTTATTAATAGCTGTTATAATTAAATACTTGATGTTGGAATTTGTTATTTATCTTTTTACAATTTTGTTAAGGTCTGATAAAATGTGTTACCTCTCGTCATTTCAAATTTGTAAGGCCCCAGCGTGAATATCCAAGACACGACACAAAGCGCTGTACCCAGTGTTCCCGTGCCAACAAATGAAATTTTCGATCGAGACGAATGACTATGCATTAATCTTTTTGTATGCTCCGACTACAATGCCGTATATTGAATGTAAAGCATTGTGTATCGAAAAAAGTTATTTGTTAAACGTTTCGAGTAAGTATATTGTTTTAAGCCAGTGAATAATACTGCTGTAAATATAAATTATAGTTAACATAATAAATATAAAGCCGTTCATGCTTCTGGCTTCGAACCTTGGAGCTTTTAAAATCTTTTGTTATAAATTTACTGGAGCTAAGTTCTCTTTTTTGTTTGTTCCAGTTATATAATCATTGAAAATAACATAATAAAGTACGGGAAACGTCCAACTCTTCGCAGAAAACATAACCATATGAGTGCATGGTATATCGTTCTTCTCTAAAATATACATTTTTAGACTAGGCTAATTGAAAATAAACCTATTATGACCCTCAATTTTTGAGTGAATTGAGGGCCCAAAGTGATCGTTTTCAGAGAATCGCTTAGTAACATTGATATATATTAGTAGGTAGTATACTATATGTATATTAGTAGGTAGTTGTAATACGTAGGATAATGTTTTGCTTTATTGTGATACTTGTCATATTCGTCATACAAATTTGCGAAAGCGACTGAGCCTGATGAGCCTAAACATTAGTCTAAAAATATGCTTTAAATAATAAAACAACAAAGAGTGAAAGCGTCATCTATCTATCTATCTATCTAGCGTTATTTGGTATTTAAAGTTAGGTTTTTACTACGCAACTGTGATTGTTTATGTATGTACATACTTCTTCTAAGATTATATTTAGCTTTAAAAGAAAACGATAATACCGTTCTGAGAGAAAACTAATACCGGTTTTTGCTAATTACATTTACTTAACAAATTCAGATTTAAAAGTTTTTATTCAAAATAATTTCCGCTGGAGAACACTTTTTGAAGGTCATACATGTAAGTTAAAATTTAAAACTTGCTATTGTACGTACACCGCTTCGCAATATGTTATAGTAGTGAAAGAACAGAAGCCGCAAGAAACTAAAAATTGATTTTCTTCTTACTTATTTTATACAGAAGTATGTTAACCAATTAATTTACCAAGAATTAATGGAGCTGTAGCAAATAGTGCATACTCCGTCAGAAAAAGACATTATAAAAGGAATAAAAAATATTATGATTATAATGATGACAAGACATACTAAAAATGTATACTGCAACTTTTTTTTCACTAATTTTTCACTTGTAATATATGTATATATTTTAAATTATGCGCACGAAATACCGACCCATTATTAAAAATTTAAAATTATCTCCAGAAGGTTGTCTGGAAGAAATCGCTGATAGCGATAAGACCGCCGATTGTACTAGTTATAAGATTCTTAATTCATGTGTATTATTATTTTCTTGTGTGCAATAAAAAATATTCTATTCTACATATTTCGATAAATGCTTTAACTTTACATATTTGGCAAAATAAAATTAACTAATTCCCTTATGATCAAATCTGAAAGAGATATGCATAAGATAACCAAAATAATCGATACAGTTAGCATAATTAGCCATCTCAAATGGCAACGGGCCATTCACGTCTGTCACAGGACCGATAACCGATGTTGCAGACAACTCTTGAAGTGGAAATCATATCTCAGGAAACGTGACGCCTTTCTTCTCGATGGACTATCGACTTGTGCGAAGTACTACTACTAGGGGCTGGACGAGTAAAGCGAAGAACCGGGATAGCAGAACGAACTTGAGGAGGCCTACATACAAAATGGATTGCGACTGGCTGGTGACGAGAAATAGTTGACATTTACCATCTGCGATTACACAGGACTTATTAAGATTTCTCAACAACAAATGTTCGCTTAAAATATGTTAATTTGTTGAACCAAGATTGAAATTCTGAAGGGACTATTCTCTGAATATTCGCGGTGCGACATCTTGGATGGGCAAACTCTAAAACTTGATTATTAAGGGGGAAAACCCCCTTCAAGGAGGTCCGAGGGGATCTAGAGGCTGAGTTAAAATTTGTCGAGTTCTATTATGTAACTGGCAGATTAAGTTTTCCCTGCATTTCTAGCAGTATCAGCGTGTTTTAAAAGTAAATTTTGTATGTACTTTATAAAATCGATTCTTCAGGTGATTAGTGGGTAGGCTCCTACTTCGGACAACGGGTCAGCATAACGATCTAATGAGGTAACGTAGCTAGCTAGCTTTCTGGGAATCTTATCCATTTATTTCGATGACTTAGACTCATTCTTCTAGTTATAGTATTAAAAGATTATGCACGGTTGAGAGAATTCTCACGCGATAAGGGTGGCCTATATTTTAGACGACGCATAGGCGTTGCCATTCAACGTATTAAAGTGGCCAGCGTTTTGGGAATATTCCCAACTGACGGTGATTGGAGACCTGTTCATTAATTGTATTTTTTTTCTAATTGTAACCAGCTGTAAAATGTATTCTTTGTATATTTTAATTTTAAGTAGGTGTGTTTAATGTGAATGTCAATTTTAATTGTAAATAAAGATATACACAGATTTAATTTTTTTATATATATATGAGACTAGCTGTCCCGGCAGACGTGGTCCTGCCCGGAAAAGTTTCAATCGATATGCAGACAGCAGCGCCACCTACCGGGTCCAATTATGAACCAACTCAGAAACCTTCTTTGGCTCATGCTCGACAACTTTGCTAAAGATCATCACATGATCAAATGTATAGTTTACGATTCTATAAAGGACATATAGACAAACATTCATTTTTATATATAAGAAAGATCATAAATAGAATAGAATGTAATTAGTTATGGTGATGCAAAGAAATATATTTACATATATAGTAGTTTAAATATGTTAGACTACTACAATTAATAATTATTAATAAGGATAAGGATAAATTTGGATTTGTTAGATAATAGAAACGTCTTATAATATCTAACAAATCCAAATTTATCCATATCATCATTAATTATTAATTGTAGTAGCCTAATACATTAAACTACTATAGTGGCGCCCAATGTGGGGCACCACTTTAGTAGTTTAATGTATTAGGCTACTGTTTAATGTAGATTTTTTAGATGATTAGAAAACGTCTTACGATATCGCAGACATAAGTCAAGTCGCCCCTTACGTGACATGACATTCTATTTATATTCCTGTGGTGATTCCTTTGCTGCTAAGGTGTAAAACCTCCGTGTTACACATATTATTTTTAAAGTTCCGTAACCATTTTGTATAATTTGGAAACCTTCTAAAGCCAACATGTTTTACGCTTATTAGCTGATATTATAAATTGACACAATATAATATGAAAGATATAAAGAATTTTTGCAACATCCCTCTTAAATAATTAAAAATATTTTATTTTAAAAACGTATCTAAGCTGTCGTCGCGTCAGTGTGATGAAATTTGCATTCATTAGCAAAGTGGGGTTGCGAGCGACAAAGCGCCATTTTTTCTTTCAGACTTATGTTAATGTATATTTTCATATTTTATATAAAAAAAACCTTACTTAATGTTAATTAGCTAATGGAACATCAGATAAAAGGAATGACATGTAAAATTACATATTTATGTTGTTTTGACTAATGTTTTTATTTTCTATATTTTATCCGTCAGTGTGCTAGAAAATCAGGTGTAAACTACTAAACGGATTTAAATAAAAAAACGTGTGTGTCTCGGGACGCCCGACAGAAGTGATAAACTAATCTAAGTTAGAACTATTTAATATTGAAATTGTTTAACTTGAGAAAAGCTTGAGTTATTGTTTAAATTTTATGTATATTACTATGATGATAATAAGGTTATTAATTAAAAAAATCTTTTATTGATTATAAAATATATTTTATTCTTAGTAACAATTCTTGAATATATACATTAGAATTTTGTGTAAATACATTATTAGTATCATTATTTAATCTAAAGCTGTAATAAAACATTAATGATGGTACCCTCAATTAAAATTATAGCATGGAATGCTAATGGACTTCTGCGACATGAAACGGAGTTACAAGTGGTTCTAAATACAGAAAATATTGATGTCTGTCTCATTTCGGAATCACACTTTACTAAAGAAAATTTTATTTCAATTAAAGGTTATCAAGCATATCACGCGCTCCACCTAAATAACACAGCTCGGGGAGGCAGTGCCATTCTGATCAAGACTAATATTAATCATTTTGAAGTGTTGAAACACGAAGAACAAGAAATGCAAACTATTGCTGTGACAATCAAGACTAAACGCTACCCGGTAGCTGTATCAGCCATATACTGCCCACCAAGGTATGCTCTAAAGTCTGTATATTATAAAAAAAATCTAAGTCAACTTGGAAAAAGATTTATTCTTGGAGGTGACTTTAACGCAAAGAATACTTATTGGGGCTCCAGGTTAACTACAACAAAAGGCAGAGAACTTTTGAATGCAATCAAAGAAAACAGATGTGATGTTACTTCAACAGGCAAACCCACTTATTGGCCAACCGATCCAAATAAACTTCCAGACTTAATAGATTTCTTTATTTATAAACATATATCACCTGAGCATCTTCACATTGAAGAAGGTTATGACATGAATTCTGATCATTCTCCTATAATTTTAAGTCTAAATGAGGACATTATGTGTCGTGAAAAAACCCCTATTTGACTAATAAGTATACAGACTGGGAAAACTTTAGACAAGACTTAGATTGTGTTATAGATTTGAAAGTATAACTAAAAAAACCAGAGGAACTTGATGCAGATGTAAATACGTTTGTAACAAATATTCAACAATGCGCTTGGAAAAATACACCTGAATTTAAGACAAAATCAAGCCGTGTTTACTATCCAAAGCATAGATCATGATATCCGCCACATAAAACTCTTTTGAATAATCTCACAAAAAGACTAAGAAGGGAAATACAAAAATTCAATTATAAATCTATGCAATCTCAACTTAGTCAACTCTCTAGTGATCGTAATACAGATTACTCATTATGGAAAGTAGCAAAATCTCTCAAAAAACCGATAAATCAAATTCGTCCTATCATAGAAGAGAACGGAAACTGGGCCATCAATAACAGTCAGAAAGCCAACAGATTTGCTCAACATTTAGAAAAAATATTCCAACCAAATGAAGGTAAGGATAACGAAGATATATTTTGGCACCTAGCACCTGATGAGTTGGAAATAAAACTTGTAACTCCTAAAGAAGTTCATAATGAAATACAGCTACTAGCCCAAAAGAAAGCTCCAGGTTACGATCTCATTACCGGGGAAATTCTGCGCAGCCTTCCAAAAAAGGGTGTAGTCAAACTCACTACATTTATCAATGCCAGTTTAAGACTAAAGCATGTTCCAAGTCTGTGGAAAGTTGCGGAAGTGATCATGATACAAAACCTGGTAAATCTCCCCATGATACGACATCTTATAGACCAATTTCTCTCTTACCAATAATGTCTAAACTATTTGAAAAACTGTTATCGCGCCGCCTGAAACCAATAATAGAAGAGAGAAAAATAATCCCCGATTATCAATTTGGATTTAGAGAGAAACACTCAACCATAGACCAAGTGCACAGAATCACAAACATTATTGAGAGAACATTAGAAAAAAAGAAAGTTTGTTCTACAGTATTTTTAGATGTGGCACAAGCATTGACAAGGTCTGGCATGAAGGTCTTAATTCCAAATTAAGAAAACTGCTACCTAAACAGTATTCAGATTTGTTAGCCTCGTAGATCTCAAATAGAATGTTAGGATCCGACAAGAAGACTGCTTTTCGGATCTTAAAGAAATTAAAGCTGGAGTACCACAAGGTAGTGTGTTAGGCCCGGTCCTGTACCTAATATACACAAGTGATATTCCAGAACTAGAAAATAATACCATAGCTACCTTCGCGGATGACACAGCTATCATGGCTACTGGAGTTACCCACGAATAAGCTGTGGAAAATGTCCAAAAAGCAGTTAATACCATCTACAACTGGACAAAAAAACGGCGTATTAAGTTCAACGAAGCCAAGTCGATCCACATTGACTTCACTAACAAAATGGCAAATTATCACCCGATATACATAAATCACACCGTAGTACCGTATGAAAATACGGCAAAGTACTTAGGTATGACACTTGACGCTAAACTGCGCTGGAAAGCTCACGTCAAAAAGAAACGCGAGGAACTGGAAGCTCGCTATAGAAATATGTACTGGCTACTTGGAAAACATTCAAAGTTGTCCGTACCTAACAAACTGGTTCTTTATAAACAAGTCCTGATGCCAGTCTGGATCTACGGTGTACAGTTGTGGGGCTGTACGGAACCAAGTAATGTAGAAATCATACAACGCTTCCAAAATAAAGTGCTGAAAGGAATTGTAAACGCGCCATGGTACGTTAGATCGAGCGACCTCCATCGGGACCTGAAAGTGGAGTTTGTCAACAACATTATTAGGAAGTACGCGGAAGCCCACGAGCATCGGCTTCATCATCACGTGAATGTCGAGGCGATCCAGCTCCTCGACAACACGGACATAACGAGAAGGCTCAAAAGGACAAAACTATTTGAACTAGTGGTATAAACAAAACAAAAGTGTAGTGTAATGTGCTAGCTATTAATAAAGAACACAATATGAACAAAGTGTCTTCGCCTTAATAGAGACAATAAGAAAAGTGTTAATGGACACTTTCTTAGTAAGAATACTTTTAGTTAATTTAGGTTATATTTAAATTACTTATTAATCTTATTAGATTAGATGGTAATATTAATAAGGTATTTATTTTTAAATACCTTATTCATAGAAAAAAAGATTTTTTATTTATTTAATCTAATTACCGAAATACGGCTAGCGCTATGGGTTAGAGTGAGAGAGGAGGAGCCTGCCTACCGCTGCCGTATGCGTGAGAGAAAGGGAAGCCAGACTGGCGCCGTAACGCGTTACGTAACGAAGTGGTTTACCCTCTCATAAGAAGTTATCACTTCAATCAAACTCGACACATAGCTAGATTATATTCCACCTAAATACAGAGCATACTTAATATTCCGCTGAATGACGTCGTTTCTATGGGATAGATGCATACAAACAGAAAGCGCTGGTGTCGCTTTTTTGTACCGTTTGTTACAGTTCACTATCAAATGCGTCGTTATGGCAACGCGAATAAGATGTTTCAAGACTGTAGTACAATATATAACTATTTTACTTTTTAAAAAGTATACTGATAGCTAATTACATTAAAGCTCGTTTAGAAAAGTAACAACAACATTAAAGCCCAAAATTCCTTCGACATGGGAATAACAGTTTAAACGATTTGAAACTCATTGAAATGGGTACAAAGAACTTTGTAGGAAATTAATCTTGCAAAGTCAAAACGTTTATATTACACAGCCGTTAAACCCTCTTGTTTAATAAATGAAGTCTTACATAAAGCATTGTTCGGGGGAGCACATATCACTGCCCGCAGGCACTCCTCGTGTTACCACCTACCAACAACTCTGTTTGAATTGCCAGTTTTTTGGGTACGCTACTTATTATAAATACCTAAAGGTATGTACATTCTTGAAAATTTTAATTGAAAATGTTATCCGTGCAGGAACGGAGAAAGAATACAATTTCCTGCGGCCGGGCAGCCTGTTGTAAGAGACGACAAAATAACCCACAGCCGGGTGGTAGGGCATTTGCCCGCCTGGATGGCTACCATCCCTGGTCTAGAGTATACCGCCATAAAAACCTTTAGTTGTGTTCCGGCATTAGTGTCCAGGTTCCAGTCTCCCTTAAGAGAGCAGCAGCGCATTTGTAGTACCTTTGATGTTGCAAATGCCGATAGGCGATGATAACCGCTTTCCATCAAATGTGCCGTCTGCCTGTCTCCTGAACTTCGGTAATATTTTTTTTTTATAAATATGAGTGTATTTTATAGGCTACTGTGGGGATTTCCTTGTAAGCTAGATTTACTTGTATCTATCAGCCAATCCCGCTCTTCCAGAATTTTAATATTACGTTGTTATATTTAAACATAGTTTGGATTATGTTAAGTTGCTGCTGCAATGCTACTGCATTGTATACTACAATGCAGAAATATAGTACTTTGGTTCATTTATTTATTCCAATTTAAAAAGTCATAACAATCTTATAAATAAAGTGACAATCTAAGCACCGTATCTTTCGTATGGCTGAATAATAAATACTTTTCAATACCCTGATCTGATTTTTAGTCTGAAAACTTAAACGACAACAATATATCGCAATAAAATAAATGCGAATGTTTAAGTTTGGAGATTGAATGAAAAAAAATGAAAAAAAACATTTATTTGGTTTTTACAATATATATCGAGAAACGTTGAAAATGAATAATAAAACGGATATTACACTTAGGCTGGTGTGCACTGGCTTTTAACCGATGGTTAAAATAAAATAATCGCCAAAAATTTATGGAAAAACAGTGATAATTTTTGGTTAACCGTTGGTTAAATTTCGGTACACACCAGCCTAAGTATGTAGAAACACAAATACATGCAGTTCAGTAAATGCCAGGCAACGCATGCCTGACGCTGAATTTCAATTGCACCCTGGGACGGACACATTCTTTGCTATAAGTTTTGCTCTCGTTTCACGCCCATATTAATAAATCGGTTGATATAAAATTTTGAAATATTAAATGAATATAGAAAAGAAAATATATACACTGATTAAATCTTATTCAAACAAAGCTGATAAACGAACGCGAATAAACAGATTACAAAATTATAGGTGGCCGAGAGCGAATCGAAAACTCAAATTGAAAATACTTATTTAGAACAAATTCCATACGTATAAAAAATATTATATTCAATTTTATATTGTAATTTTTTTGTTTAAGATATGCACTCTCCTACCGCTATCATTGCATGGAAACTACTGTACAATAATTGTAGTACCTTTTGAGTTGTTTTTAGTACCTTTTTTAGTTTTTTGAATCCAGTAATAGAACTTAGTACATGTGTACTTTTCTATAAAAGTAATAAAAATAAATATAATAAATAAAGACTTGATTTATTTCTCAACACAACAGATTCACTAAGTAGCCTGGTGAGTGAGACTGGTGAGTGCCTGAAATATATTTATAAGAAATCTGTATGACAGGTCACCAGTGCTCCACTCCATGGATAAAATAAAAGATGCTTAATATTAACTTAAATTTAAGCTTAGACAGTTAAGACACAGAAATACAATATTAGAATGAAAGATGAATTGGTGAGTGTATGTGTGTGTGTGTGTGTGTGTGTGTGTGTGTGTGTGTGTGTGTGTGTGTGTGTGTGTGTGTGTGTGTGTGTGTGTGTGTGTGTGTGTAAGAGCGTGTGTGCCTTTGCGTGTGTTTTGTCGTGTAGGCGTGGGTGGATGACGGTATGTACGGCTGTGTGCGGGTGTGTATAGATGTGAATGTATGTGAGTATATATAGTAATAACTTTAAATAGGCAAACTAATTTAAAAACTTCAAATTAACAACACATTAGTACTTTGGCATTTTATATAAGTGGGTGAAGCTGATCTTCTGTCTCATCATAGCTCAAGGTTTTACGCCATTTTATTTGCAGGCGTATTTCTGTAGTGATCACAATGTACTTCTAACGTATGCTCACAACATTAATGATTCACACTTTACGACAGAGAGCTTTAAGAAAGAAAATCTTAATAAATAAAATTGACAAAATTGACATCCAATTGTGGCGATGATTCAAGCTAGCAATCTTATTCAGATATAGATGCAACATAACAGAAAAAGGAACGACAGAAACAAGTAATATATGACAAACACGAGGAATAGTACAAAATGGATATTTATTAATAAACTTGTCATATAAATCAAGGGAACACTAACAAATTCCCGCAATTTCAGTTTATGTTTACTAAACTAGTGGTTATCGACGTTATTATCTATTCTGCCTCCTATAATTCAATTGGCGTTGCGGCAATTTGTACTTTAAGGTATAATATACTCGCATTAAATTGAAAGGTAAAATTGTTTAGCCTAAACCACCAGATAGATTATTGTTGAGAACTATCGAATTATCCGTCTGTGAGACAGACAGACGGATAATTCGATAGTTATTATGTTCGGATTTTAGGCCATCGGTCTGTTCTTAAATTCGTCCATTCATTCGTTCGTAATTTCGTCTATCCATCTGTTCCTCATTCCGCCTGTTTGTAACTTCGTCTAATTGTTTTTCTTAATTTGTCTGTCTATCCGTCAGATCCTATTTCGTCTATCCATTTTTCGTAGATTCGTCTGTCCGTCTGTTCTTAATTTCATCTCTCCTTCTTTTTATATTATATATGTCGCACCCATTTGTGTTAAAAACAATAAGAGATTCACGTGATTAGGCTGAAACAGAGATGCATTTGTTACTAAGCTAACGAGAACTTTATCACCTTCGCATTTGATCTTTTCTTTAAATATTGTCATTGTTTTTCATGATCGTTCCAACCTTAAATCATGGTTGCGTCTTATATACTTGATTAACAGCAACGACAAATGATAACTGCTTATTTGTTTTTGAATATAAATCAAACCTATTCGTCTATCTAATATTTAAATAATGCACTTTAGACTGTGTGTAACACACGTATTTTTCATGTGCTCTTACTTAAGGGATATATAAGGAATTCGGAACCTTAGTTGATTGATGAATATGTACAGTTTTTAGTGGAAACTTGACGGATGATGTTTTCCTGTGTTGCTTTATAAAAAAAAAATGGTTTAAATACTGTATATATTTAAAATGTTATTATGTTTAATAACATAAAATTACCATAATAAGGATACTGTTTGTTTTTAAGAAAAAATTGTGTTTATGTCTGGAAAATCTCAAAAGTTTAGTGCCTTTTTCAGCTGCCGACAAAGTTGAATGGTTTAGCGTAAATCAAATTCTACAATTGGGCTTAGGTTTCAATTAAATTTGTCCGGATTTTCCCTGATGCTTCGATATTTTTTAGACTATATTGAAATTAAAAAGCTCATGAATATTGACGGTGGCTAGACACGAAAATCGTTTGAGATATTTTTATAAAATAATAATAATAATACTTATAATATACAAAGTTATGACTACAAGTATACAGTTTGAGAATTAGTACTTTTAGTATACGTAACTCACCGTTGGCACGGCATTCAATTAAAAATTAGAGTCCTTCAAACAAAAGGGCTCGAAAGTGGAGCGCTCTCCCCCGCCGGCACTAGTTAGCTGCGCGATTCGAGTTTCACTTACATTTTTCTCCCGTTTTGCTCGCGCTTTAGCTGCGTTTTCTCAGCACCCCACAGCGCAGGAAAACAATTAAACCCTTCGCTTGTTCCAAGGAAAGTTTGTGGGGGAACCGACTGCATCCGACTCCTTTGTATCTAAAGTGGTCGGCTTACAAGCGACGAGAGTTTGCGTTAGTATGTTTAAGTAGCTAATTTTCAGAAGTTAATAAATTTAATTATACAAGGGGTCGCCCAGTGGTTGAAATTCGACCATAATTAATTTAAATTATAGGTTGAACATTGTTAAGGTTCTGTTGTCAAAGACTATTTCACCAAGGCTACACTGTTAATTTGACTTTAAAAATAAACAAAAGAGTATCTTATATGCGTGTGGGAGTCAAATACATGGTAGTGTGTGTAATTATGCTTTTTGTTGATTGAATGTATTTTATATGCGTAATTAAAAAAAAATAGCTTTCTGCACTCCTTCTCATTCTCATTCCTAGTTTATATACTATGAGTGTGCGAAATTTCATACTATTCCGACCATACAAAGTTTTTGGTTTACGTTTTAATATAATAATTATACTTTCTTACGGTTCTCGTAAAACTACAATATGCCTCGAAAAAAGCGAACGCTTAGCTTAAAGAATTTGTGCAGGTCTAGAAAGTGCTAACGTTTTATTAGACCTGACAGTTTATAGTGTGAAAATGATACTTTATGAGACCAGACTGTGGTCAAGCGAGAGCACAACACTCTTAAAAGACCTTTTGGAGAACTGCTTAGTAAAATTGACACATGTGAAGACGTGTAGGTGTAAGAATAGCAAAGTACCAATTTATTTGATACTTGTTACGTTTTTTAATCGAATTTGCGAAAACTGTCGGTTTAAGCCCCCATCTCTCATCATCATCTCTGTGCGCACCTTGTGAACTGTATTGTGCGGAATGACGTAGTTGTAACTTCACACACGCATTTAAGTTTTGCATGTACTGTGTTTTTGAATTTTGTCTTACCTCCAAATAAAGAAAACCTACATTTTAAGTTATATAAATTGTTAATTACTTTTAACAATATGGTTTCATGGTACGACTTTCTGCTATATATGTATACATTAAATACTATCATGCTGTTAAAATTAAGTCAGTTAAGCTGATCCGTCTAATATGAGCATTGTATAAATATAAGCGATTCTTTAAAATTATTGAACAATTTTTTTTCATCTTCTTCCAATTATTTAGGGTCGTAAACACAATGTCTTTTCCTTCCATACTCCTCTTTTCTCACATACTTCTTCTATTACACCACAAATCATTATTTCCTCCTTCATAGATATTGAACCAAACTTTTTGAGCAAAAAGAAAACCGCTATCTCTCACATCACAGCGTCGTTAGACTCGGCGACGGTTATGATGAACATTCGCTAAATACAGCGCTCGAGTCACCTCTCCAGGTTGTGATGGCCTCTCTTAGCTTGGATTAGTACACATGGCGTTGTCTAAATTAAAATGGTTTACGTTGTAGTTAGACAAAAATAAAAAAAGTACTTTTGTACTTTCTCTCTTTTCTTTAATTACGCCAGGTCGGCATAGTATGTAGTTATTTTAATACTCCTCTATTCTGACATACCACTAATCATCATGTCATCCTTCACAAAATCCTTGTCTCTTTTTGTTCTACCTTTACTTTTGTACCCATCAATATTTCAATTTGCCATTATTTTTATCACATGACTTTCATCCCTTTTCATCACATGGTTATTGGAATGGGGAATACTTTTATGTGTTCTATATCGATACTCTGCTAATCGATACATATAAAATATATTTTCAAATTTACAACACGCCATAGAGCTGGGGAGCATTTTAAATTCAATTATTATTAAAAAGAGGTTTAATAATTATTTTAAAGTAGTTTCTCTTTTTATATTTCACTTTATTCATTTATGGTCTTTACGTGCTTTAATAATTATTTTAAACTTGTTACTTTCTTATATATTTTCATTTGCATTTTATAGATCAATTAGATTTTGGGTTTTCTTACTTTCCTGTCCGGTAACTCCTCTGCCATCACATCTATTTTTTTTATAGTCATGTTTGATTCCGTTGCTTGTTTATAGTGTTTGTTATTGCGATTATTGTTTTAGAATACGAGTACAAGAAACCCACGTTATGTTTATTAAAGAATTCTAAAAATACGATAACATTTTTTTTTCTCTTTTCAGGTAAGTGTTCTTCATATCAGTAAGTAGACTTAGATGAGACATGCACGAATTCGCATCAAAAAATATTTGTATCAAATCTTGAGCAGTGTAAATATGACACCTCTATTCGGAAACTTACAGCCGATTCGAGATGGCATGAAAATTTCAATACCACAGAGTGTATTTACTAAAAGTGTTTTAAGAAATTATTTAAAACTGATGTAAAGTTTTCAAGCGGTAATAATTTCGGAGAGTGCTTGTCCCCTACTGTTTGCAAATGAATACTTGATGAATTTCACATCGTGTCCCTTGATACTTGTTCAAACTACGGTTCTTAGATTAAAGCGATTAAAGTTTTGAAACAGTGTCTCTTTTTGAAGAGACTTCTAGTGTACATTCATTTAAATAACACCTTATACAATTTTATTTTATTTGACATTGGTCATTAAGATCTAATGATAATTAATAATTTATATTAGGTGTTCTTTCATAAAATATTGTAAGCGATTCATCAATCATCACTGCATTTTTTAAAAACTTTTCCAGTTGATGTAGTAAAAATTATCTTCTTTTTAAAGCAGGTTTGAAACAAGTTTTATAGAGGCAAGGAGGAATTTGTAATTAAAAGATTTATCTTGCGTTTCTGTTTTTTTATGTTTGTTTGTAGGCAAACGGACCACCTGGTGGTAGGTGGCTACCGTCACCCATGGACATCTGCAACACTAAGTCACTAAAAATACCGCTTCATTCCCTACCCCAAGCTTCTTTGAAGCCATTTAGCATAACATGCTTCATCATGCATGCCAATAGCGGCTGCCCTTAGGTGAGTCAGGTACACAAGAAGATCACCATCAGTCTGTCCATAACAAAACCCGTATTATATGAGTGATAAATCGATGACAAATACAAACGGTAATTAATGGTCACACTTCGGAACTTGTTTACTAATTCAAGTTACCGAAAGACCTTTTAATTTGAGAACAAAAAAACTGTAGTTTTAAACTGAATTATAATAAATTCAAATTTTAATTTGCTCCTGAAATCAATTGCAATTTTTTATACTCGGACCTATTTATGTACACGTTTCTCACATTATCTAACTCGTAACAGTACGAGTACATATTCATTTCAACCTACGCTTCTCGGTTGAGTGGAAATGTTTTTGATCGATATTATTGAATATTTTGTACAACATTACGGTATTGATTTAAAGAATTTAACTAAAAAAATCTTAAAAGAAATAAAAAAACATAATCCAAATAAATATATACGTTAAAATATATTTTTTTTACATTTTACTGAATCATTATATACAGGCAACAAATAACAAACATAAATACAAAATAATAATACAAAAATAGAAATTTCGCCGATACAAACAGTATTATTTGAGTAAAACGACTGTTATGACACAATATAGAGTCGGATGAACGATAATGAGGATTTTATAAGATTTTTCCTATAATACCGAGAGAATTTATTCGTGCAGGAACAGAGAAAGAATACAATTTCCTGCGGCCGGGCAGCCTATCGTAAGAGGCGACAAACCAATCCACAGCCAGGTGGTAGGGCATTTGCCCGACTGGATGGCTACCCCCCTGGTTTAAAGTATGTCGCCATAACAACCTTGAGTTGTGATCCGACATTAGCGACCAGGTTCCAGTCTCGTTTAAGAGAGCAGCAGCGCATTTGTAGCACCTTAGGTATTGCAAATGTCCATACGTGATGGTAACGGCTTTCCATCAAGTGGGCTGTCTGCCTGTCTACTGTACTCCTGCTATAAAAAAGAATCCTAACAATTAACTGAACTCTAGATGGAAGCTACACCAGAAATTAACTGATTGAATCATAACGTTCAGATTATTATGTAAAGTAGGGTAAATTGAGAATTTTAAATATAATTCTACACTTATTTGATTAGGGTGCACAAATTGTTTCATCCGGCGAGTTTGTTTAGGCTTGACTTGAATGACCCTGCTTGTTTGGGGAGTTTTAAAGGACAACCCACAGTCTAATATTTAATTTAGAGACTTTTATTACTTTCAAGCAAATAAACATATCCATTGATAAGTTGCCGGTTCCTACGTCTTACTATTCGTTCAACTACCTCAACATCGATAGAAATTTGACATTCATACCTGTTGCTATGATATTACTCTATGTAATAAAGTAATTTATTTTATATTTCTAACTGTTTATACTGTTACGAGTTTGGGACTCGAATTAAAATGCCGTTTCTACAGTAATTACTATAGAATTTATTAGAACTATACAAACACGTATAACACAGGTACAAATATAACTAGGGTAACCAATAGAAACTGCACAATTCAATAACACGCGCAAAGTCCGTCAATATATAGCTTATCGAATGTACGTCTTGCTCGCATCGTAATCGTCGCTTGACTGCATGACCATTCGAGCATCGTTTTATACTAAACTGTACAATACAACAATCGACCGCGTGGACTGAAGTTTCCGAGAAACCGTAAACTGCACACCTGCGGCCATAAACAAGTACAATAACAATAGGCTATTACAAATTTTTAACACAATGTAAACAAAAGAAGACGGTTATAAAAGCGCTTCAATGTTATTATCTCAAACGACGCTGGCGGGTAATAAATGTGCTTTGCTTGTAGGTGGCCCAAATTGTAACAATATGTTTTATTTATAAAGCTTAATTTAAACATGCCTAAATAAATAAAACTGTACATAAAGAACTTTTACAAGAGTATTCACAAAAGTTATCTAGACTATCCGACTTTCTGTCGTAAAGGTCAATCCAATATTATTGGAGTTCAGAGGTGAACGAGGTCACACAAATGACATTTTCGGGTAAAATACGCTGTGATTTAGAAGTTTACGATGAATAATTCTATACCTGTACGATTACTTATTTAACTTTTTTTAATTTTTTTATTGTAGGAGTTCAGCAGACAGACAGACGGCCCACTTAATGGAAAGCGGTTAGTATCGCCTATGGATATTTGCAACACCGAAGGTGCTACAAATGCATCGCTGCTCTCTTAAGGGAGACTGGAACCTGGTTACTGTTTCCAGTACAGAACTCAAGGTTGTTATGGCGACATACTTTAGACCAGGGGTGGTCGCCATCAGATTGTATTCTTTCTCCGTTCCATCCGTGTAGGAACGGAGAAAGAATACAACAAACTTAACTACTATACACATATATAATCCTATATATCCTATAGCAATATGCTAAGTGCAAACCTTGTTTGCTGAAATTGCGGTGTGCAAATTCTCAAAATATGCTCTGTGTATAATAATGTATAAGGAATGTAATAACGTTGCTATTTCTTCAAATAAAGTCTTTCTTTCTTTTCTTCTTACTTGCAATTTTATTTGATAAATAATTTACGCGGAACATATAGTTAAATAACTGTTAACCTTTAATTTCTACGTGCAGTATTATCTTTAGTTAAGAAAACAGTTAATTGAAAATGCAAGCTAATCCAATTTATCAACGTCGATAACTTTCGCTCAAATAAGGCTTAATTTACAAAAATAGCGGAACACACGGAGGCTTAGCTGTGAATAAAGGCTATCGGGTGCAGGTGGCCTGAAATCAATTACCTGTTGACCGATCGGATAATTTGTCATGGCTAATCCCTGCAAGGAACGATATTCGCTTACAACGTCTCTTCTAATACCATCATTAAATCAACAATATCTTTTTTATTCTTGCTGAAAAGGTAAATTTTGAGCTAGCAATATTTCTAATAGTGGTATCATAGAAGATTACTAGGAATGGAAATCCAAGTAATTAGAGTCGCTTTGAGGTCTAGTTCCACTTTGAGTGCTAAATGCCATTGGTATAGATACTTCATCGTTATTATACGTCCCTATGTAACTTCTGTGAAAACTGATTTTGTTCTGATACTCTGTTGTATTTTTTGGTCTCAAAACACGTTTGCTGTATCATTACATCTTACAGGTATATAAAACTGAAGTATCTGTTTGTAATGTTAAAACAAAAACGTAAAATAAATCAGGGGGGATAATTTGGCCCAGGATTACGAAAATGCAATTTTTAGGATTTGTGTCTGTCTGTCTATCTGGATGTGCCGGCTAATCTCTGAAACAGCTGGACCGATTTTGACTGGCCTTTCGCTGGCAGATAGCTGATGTTATAAAGAGTAACATAGGCTATTTTTAAATTAGGGTTGTATTAGCATAGATTAATTTATATGTCACTGTCAGTGACCATTACTGTATATGACACTTGACACAATATAGGATTCCACATAAAACTAAAAGAGAGTAAACGTTGCACTATCAAATAACAATTGTTTTATTTAAAATTATTAATATTCGCACATTATTAAAATAAGATACAATACATGGTGCAGCCGGTCCGCGAACCTAAATTACAAAAATATTAACGCACGTAAATACAAGATTGGTAATATAAAATCAGATTGAATATCAACTTGCCGACTGGGCATCGCATGGCCGAAGAAATAAGTGTTACAACAAAAGATATGGCTGGTATCGAATACAGAATGCCTTCAGCGCTATCCCTGGACAACGTTGAAGACTTGTTACCCAGATGGAATAAATTCAAGCAACATTTTCAAATTTTTCTCACGGCGGCGGGTTTTGAAAGGTTATCGGACACAAGAAAAGCAGCCATATTATTAAACACCATTGGAGAAGAAGCACAGGATTTATATTTAAATATATTGAAGAAAGATGACGACGGACATAAATATGAACAAATAATCAAAGCATTTGATGATTACTTCACTCCCAAACAAAATGAAGTTATAAATACATTTAATTTCAATAATAGAAATCAAGAAAATGGAGAAAGTTTTGACAATTTTTATACTAGCATCAAAAAATTGGGAACAAATTGCAACTTTAAAGACTTGGAAGACAGGATGTTACGAGACAGAATCGTTATGGGTATTAAAGACAGGAAGCTACAACAGAAACTGTTAGAGGTCAGTGAACTCACACTGGACCAGGCAGTGAACAAATGTCGAGCAGCGGAGTTGTCGCAGGAACATGTCAAAATTATACAGAAGCAAGCCGAATCTGCATTAGCAGTAGATGCAATCTCCCAACTTCCAGAGCACAACAGCAATAATAAAGCTAAGTATACCAATAATTACAGTAGGTATAAACAGTCAAACAATAATAATTACAGTAAAAAATATTATCACTGTTTAAAATGTAACCGAGAACATAGTCCTAGGCAGTGCCCAGCATATGGGAAAAGATGCACTAATTGTCAGAAACTTAATCACTTTGCTTCAGGATGTTCAATTAAAAATGTGCATGATCTGGAGAAAATTGAACATATTGATCTTAAGCATGACAATAATTTGGTACAGGATTTATGACTAATTAAAGTATGTCATTCCATAGGTAACACTATAAACCTTCAAAATAATGAGTGGTTGCATACTTTAAAAGTTGAGAACAAATATGTTAATTTTAAATGTGATACGGGGTCACAAGCAAATGTCTTGTCACTGGATGAACTAAGAAAAATAGTCGATGATGAAAGTCCTAAGTGGTCTGAGACTAACATAATATTAGAAGCATTTGGTGGAGCAACAATTAAGCCATTAGGCAAAACAAGTTTAAAATTATTAAATAATGGTGAAAAAATTAAGACTGAATTTATAATAATTAATCAACTTGTTAAACCAATATTAGGAATAAACACATTAGTAAAGTTAAACTTACTTAAAAATATCAATAGTATTCACAGTGTTACTCACATTAATAATAAACAAAAGAAATTAATTATTAATAAAAATGCTAAATTGTTTCAGGGAATCGGTGAATTTAAAACACCATTAGAGTTACACATTCAGGCTGGAGTAAAGCCCGTGATAAAGCCACCACGGCGGATCCCACTTGCATTAGTGGATCGTTTAGCAGCCAAATTAAACAGCCTCATGAAGCACCAGATTATTGAGAAAGTAGAACATCCAAAATCATTTGTAAGTAACCTGGTCATAATAGAAAAAAGTGATGGAAATCTTCGAATTTGTTTAGATCCTAAAGAGTTGAATAAAGTATTAATTAGAGAATACCATCTGATTCCGACCTTGGATGAATTAATTGCCAAATTAAATAATAAATCTATATTTTCTGTTGTTGATCTCTCTGATGGCTTTTACAATATTCGTCTTTCAAATAATTCAACAGACTTATGTACATTTAGTAGTCCTTTTGGATGTTATAAATTTCTAAGATTACCTTTTGGATTGTCAGTTGCACCGGAAGTTTTCCAAAAATACAGTGAAAATGTGTTTGGAGACATACAAGGTGTGGTAATCTACTGTGATGATCTGTTAATATGCGGTGACAATGAGGAAGATCATGATAAAATATTAAAACAGGTATTTGAAAGAGCTCATTTGCACAATGTTAGATTCAACGAAAGAAAATTTCAATATAAATTAAAAGAAGTAAAATTTTTTGGCCATATTTTTTACAAGGAAGGAATGAAAGTTGATCCAGACCGTGTAAAAGCAATTTTAAATATTAAGAGCCCAAATAACAAAAAAGAATTACAAATATTTCTAGGAATGGTAAATTATTTAAGAAAATTTATTTGTAAACTAGCAGAACTGATAGCACCGTTACAATCATTGTTAAAGAAAGATATTCATTGGTTTTGGACAGAATATCATGAAAATAGTTTTTGTAATGTAAAAAAATGCATTTCTAATGCTCCTGTTTTGCAAAACTTCAACAGTTTTTTACCAATAATAATACAGTGTGATGCTAGCAAAGATGGGTTAGGATGTTGTTTAATGCAAAATGGTTTGCCAGTCACATATGCATCTCGAAGCTTATCAGAGGCAGAACGAAATTTTTCACAAATAGAAAAAGAGTTATTAAGTGTGGTATGGGCAACTAAAAAGTTTCATTATTATATCTATGCAAAAAAATGCATAATATTAAATGATCATAAACCACTAGAAACAATATTAAAAAGGGGTCTACATGAAATTCCATCTGCTAGGCTTCAAAGACTTAAATTAAAATTATTAAAATATGATATTCATTTTAAATACTTGAAAGGTCGGTTAATGCATATTGCTGATTTATTATCACGTTCATATCTAAATGAAACTGAAGAAAATCAGTCTTATATGCATGAGGTGATTCACTGTATTGGCTTAGCTTCCTATTTACAATGTACTGAGGATCAGAAAAACATATTACAGACAGAAACCTCCAAAGATGATGAACTATGTAAACTTATAACATTTATTAATAATGGTTGGCCAGAAAATATAAAAAATATACCTGACCCTCTAAAATGTTATTACAAATTTAGACAAGATTTATCAGTTGATCAACAATTGATTTTTATGAATCATAGACTAATTATACCACAATCATTGCGAATAAAATTTCTGTATAATCTGCATGAAGGACATATAGGAACATCTAAAATGAAACAAAAATCTAGAATGCTATATTACTGGCCACAAATGGATTCTCATATAGAAAGTTTTATCACAAAATGTGTAATATGTCAAACATATCAAAATAACAATATTAAAGAGCCTCTATTATCTCATGAAGTACCAAGGTTGCCTTTCTCAAAACTAGGGATAGATATTATGGAATTTAGAAGAAAAAACTATCTAATTATATATGATTACATGTCAAAATGGTTGGATATAAAATGCATCACAAGCAAATCTGCCCGTAGTGTCATAGATGTACTAATTGATATATTTTCCTCTTTTGGCATACCATCAGAAATTGTGGCAGATCATGTTCCTTTTGATTCATATGAATGCAAAAAAAATGCTTCCGAATGGGGTTTTAAGTTTACATATTCCAGCCCTAGATATGCACAGTCAAATGGTATGGCAGAACGTGGAGTTCAAATTGCAAAAAAATTGCTTATTAAATGTTTTGAGGATAGAACTGATTACAGATTGGCATTGCTTCAATATAGATCATCTCCAGTATGTGGTACAAATTTCACTCCATCACAATTGTTAATGAACAGAAATATAAAGACTAAGTTGCCCGTCACACATCAGTATCTTGAACCAAAACTAAATGCTAATGTAAATATGGAATTAAATAAAATTATAAGCCGAAATGTTAAGACTTATAACAAAAGAACAAAACAAAAACCTAATTTTAGGTTAAATGAATATGTATGGTTTAAGAAAGAGCCAAATATAAACAAATGGAGTTCAGGCCAAATTGTTAATAAGAATAAGTATCGGTCATATGTCATAAATGATAAAAATGGATGTAGTTATATAAGAACTTCTTATCATATTCGATCTCAATAATCTGGTGAATCTTTCAAATATGAATGTGTAGACTCATCCTTGATGATCATCAAGTGTCTTTGTTTTAATATTTTATATAAGGTCTTGAGAATTTTGTTGTTGGTTAATATAGGCATTAAAAGATAAGGTAAACATGTAATTGTAGAATAATAATAGTTATATTAAGTGTTTATCTTTCCTTTTTTTTTGTAATTTTTTTTGTGAAAGGAGAGAGATGTATTAGCATAGATTAATTTATATGTCACTGTCAGTGACCATTACTGTATATGACACTTGACACAATATAGAATTCCACATAAAACTAAAAGAGAGTAAACGTTGCACTATCAAATAACAATTGTTTTATTTAAAATTATTAATATTCGCACATTATTAAAATAAGATACAATACAAGGGTTCCGTGAAAAAAATATCATGCGGGCGGGCACAGCTAGTCTGTAATACAATAAGTATGTATTATGAATTTGTATAGTGAATTTAAAAATAAAAATGATTTAGGGCCTTAATTCGGATTAAATTTCGCAAATTCCACTTTTAGAATTTCTGTCTGTTTGTTGTAAAGCAGTGTTATAGTCAAAGGTCGATACGCAGTCTCTTCCCGGAATGACTGGTTTATCCTAGGTTTGACCAAGATCTTTCGACAAAATCCGAAAGTAATTCAAATATCGCCCTTTGACTATTTTTAGTCAAACCCTAAACATACCTAACATTTTAATAAAATATTGAACGTAAAATAATCTATTTCGGGGCTTGCTTAGACGATTCTAGAAGCCACTAAGGCAGACTCGGTCATACTTCGATTCGTACTGCACTTGTTATATGTTTAATGACTGTAAAAAAATCGTTATTCAAAAATAGTAAAACGTTATTTATTTGGATTTTGACAAAGACTTATGTCAGACTTGAGGTTTGACTAGTCAAACCTAAGAGTTCCAGAGCTTTGATGTTTGACTTATAACATTTACACCTAATTCTAGACAATCGATACAAAGCAAACCCTTTAAAAAAGAGCAAAATAATACCCAAACAAAATAACTTTTAAGATATTATAGTCGAAGTACGAATAACATTAAATATTTCACAGCCTTTGATTGCATCCAATCAACGCATAGGCGACGCCCTTGGTGTTGCGAATGTCCCGTAGGTGACGATAAACACTTTCCATCAGGTGAGCGATGTGTCTGCTTCAGACAATGATAAACTATTATTGAATGCATACATAATTCTATTTTTAAATGACTATGTTACTGATATTAGCATAATGAAGTGAAAACTACTTGCGTCTAAGGTGGAAACCTAACCTAAATCGAAGTCACAAGTCTTGTGCCTGGAATTCATCATGTCGTTGTTGAACCAAAATGTATTGTATTTGGTTTCCCACCTGAGGTCGAAATCAGCTTAATTATCTAATCGCTGACATGCCACAACGGACAGCTTAATCGATTGAGAATACTTACACGTATAAGCTTAAATATTCAAACACTTACTCGGATAAGGATTAATTTTCTGAAATTAATTTTTGAATTATTAATTTGATATTATACGTGTTTATTCCGTGTACAATAATGATCTGAAGGGAATTTCCCGACGATGTTATCCTTCTACTTGATATGGGCTTTCTTTATAAACGGTTGATAACGCGTTAGCAAATCCTGATGTTACAAACATACATAAGGGATGGTAGTCTGCTTATTTGTTTACTTTACAGGCTATATAAAATATATACTTTAGTAGATTTATCTCAAGTTGGCAAAGAAATGTTTAGGTCTAGGCTGTCTTTCACACTAATTCATGCTCTGTTGTTAAGTTATCCTAGACTTGAGGGTTGAGTATCTTTTCGTGTTACAGTTTTGTGTGGTATTATTAGTCACATAAAGATGTTCATAAAACTATTTTAAGTCTATGGGCCCGAAGGTAACTTTAAAATTTCATAACCTGTCCGGCCCATCTAAATTTTAAACTATGACGTGGACATTTTTGCGAAAAAAAATTAAGATTATATAGCATTAACAAAAAATTGTTTGAATGATACCTTATGAGCAAATATTTCTATTCAATTTCTATTAAATACTATGGTATGGTACCGTAGGCCAAATATATATCATAAAAGATTCTTTGCAAACCTGAATTTGTAGCAATTCACATTGGCACCACTTTAGATATCGCAACCCATCATTACACTAGTATTCAGAACATTGAGCGGTTATCGAGAGACCACTTGGCCCGCGGCCATACTAAATCTTCAATGTACTTAATACTATCCGAACATTCCATGAAATAGGGTCAGCAATCTCCAGGTTGAGGGCCAAATAATATGTAGTAGCTACATAAAACAGTACATCTATTTTATCTGCCTATCTATTATAAAACTTAGGAGAACTATTAACATTGCCTCTCACTAATAAAGTACCTAACAATTATATTTTAGATTAGAAATCACATTATAATACTAAACTATTACAATTGTACAAAGTTTAGGTACGATTTTCTTTATTGTATTGTATTTGTATTTTGTTGCTTACATTCTATTGTACTACTAATATTTATCCGCGCAAGAACGGAGATATAATACGATTTCCAGCAGCCGAGCGGCCTGTCGTAAGAGGCGACTATATAACCCAAAGCCAAGTGATAGAGTATTTGCCCATCTGGATGTTTACCACTCCTGGTTGTGTTTGAGTTGTGTTCCGGCGTCAGTGATCAGATTCCAGTCTCCCTTTTGAGAGTGGCAGCACTCGGTAGCACCTTTAGTCTTACAAATGTCCATGGGGATAGTAACCGCTTTAAAATCATAAATATTAAAAGTGTAAAATATGTGAATGTAGGTACATTTTTACAGGCGTCCGCGTCGGTTTGATTATTATATTAACGCGTACCTACGTGTACGTATTTTGATTTACCGAAAATATGATCAAAATGGGTTCAATAGTTTTCCGACGTTCGAATTTAAAATGACCTACTACTAAGCACACCATTAAAAAAAAAACACCTTTTTCATAAAGTAGACTGTATGTACTATGTACAGTTGCGGAATGAAAATGTTCGTCACCTTAAAGTCGAATTTTGCTTGCACGATACAACTGCCAACATTTTAGTAAATATTACGTTCATAAAATACTAGCTTCTGCCCGCGACTTCGTCCGCGTAATGTAATCACTACGCTTAACATGAACATTAAATCCATTAGAACGTTTTTAAGCTATTGCATAGCTTTTATCGCGGGCTTTGTGCGCGGCGACCGAATCAAGAAATTCCGTAACGAAAATAAAACCTAACACCCCCCACTCCACCTACCATGTAGCTCGGCCGAGCGTTCGCTTAACGTGTATGTATATGGTACGACTGTACGAAGCTCGCACGGATCGAGACGAGCTGCTCCGAAATCGGACGAATACGTAAGCAGCTGTTTGTGAAAAAGTATATAGGTGTATAGGTATCTATCATATCTTTATAATGCCACACTCACCGCATGTGCGCCCCGTAAGTATACATGTAGGTATATATGTATACATAGGTGTACCTATGTACAACAGTGAATAGCAGTTGCTGGTGAATAGCTGTACGCGTAAAATTTGTGTATAAAGTGTTTTAAATATGAATAAACAAAGTGCATTTATTAATGAAGAAAGTGATGAAACAATAGTGAAAGAAAATGAGTGATAGCTTAAAAATACTGCATAAATAAAAAAATAAAAAATAATTATAATTGCATAAGTTGATAAAAAATGCTATGCAATAGCTTTACCGCGGCAGTCCCCGAGTGCCACAAGGAGTTTTTAAATGTCTAAACAATCTTCTTAGACAAGATAGAAAATCAAACAAATTTGATGTAAGTAATTTAAATTTTTATTGTCAAGTAGTCAAACATAATTTTACGTGGAAAAGTCTGTTCTGTGACTTAATTTGAATAGGTAACATGACAATGTGCTCGTGGACATTAAATGAATCAATTTTATAACTGGCTAACATTTTCATACCACGACTGTACATTCAATATCAAGATTTCTAAATTAAAGAAAATAGTAAATATTGTCACCTTTACTCTTCTTGTTTGTCGATGACAAGGACTGGGCTTATTTTTAGTTTAGCAAACAGCAACTTTTGTTACTGCAATACTACTACGGCACAGAAGATAATAAACGTGAATATCACAAATAATAAAACGCTTCGGTACTTGCCGAGTCGAATTCGGAACAATTTTGATTATTTAATGCAATAATCCTTACTCACAAAAGGCACTGGTCTAGAAAAACGATATCTATGATTGGATAAGCACATTCGTGTGAAGGTTTCGAATCTGCATTGCGTCTGAGACGACCGAACAAGGTCGTACGCCCACTCGAGGTAATCCTTTACCGAAGTACGCACGACTCTACTTCATTGTTTTACTTTTTCACTGGAGGGTGGATTACCTTTTTGCGAACTTGTAATTCTAATTAATATATCATATGTATATTCTATGTAATACTTTGCACCACTTACATCGCTAGATTAGTTTAAATTATTCCTTAGGTTGCCTGGAACAGATTGCTTTAAGCGACAAGGTCGCCTATTGCTTTTACCAAATCAATTTTGTAATCATGTATTTTTGTAATTGTTTATTTGTTAAGCATAACATGTTAATTTGTTAGTTGTTATCCATCTATTAATGTTACTATGATAGATACATAGATAACACTTTATTGTACACCAATAGAAAAATGAACTTAGAGACAAAAAAAAATCTAATTTAATTATGCACAAAGGGCAGTCTAATCGCTATAAAGCGATCTCTACCAGGCAACCCTAGGAATGAATGGAGATGATAACGGCGATAGAGGCATACGTAACCTAAAGTAAAATTACTATATAATATTTTAATCATAAATACTTATACGATATCTTTGCAGAAGTTTGATATGTTAAATAGATATATACATAATATACAAATACATATCTAACAGAATATATAAATGTTTGATATGAGTTTGTTTGTTACACTTTCGCGTCTTAATTACTCAACTGGTCAAATGAAATTTTACATACACGTCACCAGGAATACAATAAAGGACATAGGATATTTTTCATTCTGAAAAAAGTATTGTTCCCGTGAGGTAGAAAAAAAATCTGAATCGTTTGACAAAATCTACATAAACGCAAGTGAAACCATGGGCAAAAGCTAGTTTTTTATCTGTTCAATGAAAAAAATTGCTAAAAACCGAGTCAGGGGGATGTGAATAGTACTAATTTCATTTTTAGTTCAAATTTTTTGTTTCTCTATTTGTCTGTATGTTTGTACTGGCTAATCTCCGAAGCGACTGGACCGATTTAAATGAACTTTTGTATGGTGGTAGCTTATAACCCTGGTCAACATATAAGGTAGTTTTGATCTCGAGAAATTAAAGAGTTCCCGTGGGATAGTTAAAAAACCGCACCACGCGGACAAAGTCGCGGGCAGAAGCTAGTAATGAATACAAATGTTAAACCACAAACAAATAAATATAATTAATGCCAAAATATAGGATTACGATTCTTAGTCATAAATCGCCGTTTTTAGATGTTTTCTACGTCAATCAGTCTGAAAGTATTGTCTCGAATAGGCGCCGAAAGGATTAAAACTGAAACTTCAACTTAATGGACTTGTATATCACGTGACGTGGACCTTATATTCATATCTTTTGTACCCTCAAACGACATATGAGTGTAGGTCAAATCTCTGCCTATACAGCAATAAATAATATAACAATAAATCAAAAACAAAGAGAAAACCTAAGATTAATTGTAGTCGTTTGGTATTATTAAGGGATCCGATCGCAGCCGCCATTATGGTGTAGTTTTATCATAAAAGATATAATCCCTGCTCAGTAATCCCTTGCCGCTCTCAGATACCGATACCGTACGATACCTACGTACTGATTCAAAGATAATTTAATTATAGATGTGACTCATTTTATGCACATTTGTTATCTATCTATGCATAATTATATATTTACTTGACCTTACTGACTGTTTGACTGACATATTGTTACGAGTTGCGGGACTCGAATTAAAATGCCATTGGAATTATTATACATATTATAGAGTTTATTAGAACTACACAAACACGTATAACACAGGTACAAATATAACCGAACACAACAAATCCAAACGTAATACAGAAGGTCGTAATTCAATAAAAACGCGCAAAGTCCTAGAGATAAAGATTCCCGATTGTCTCGCTCGACTGCCTCCTCCCTCCATTAGGTCATCGTTTTACACTGCACAAATACAATGTCCCCGTATTTAAGTCGACTTAATCCGTCACACCGGGCTAATGGCTCGGCCGCACACTGCCGTAAAAGAGTACGATAAAACAATGGGCTCTTTAAATAAAAATTTAAACACAGAGCAAACGAAAGAAGATGACCATAAAAGAATTTAAATGTTATTAGTTCAAATGCCGACGGGTAATAAATGGGCTTTGTTTCAGATATGACGGTGGATTTTGTTTTTATCGGGGGCTGACTTGTAACAATATCATCGTATAGCCCAAACTGCTGGGGTTAGGACCGTGAAGATTTGCATGCTTATTCTTTATGTACTGTAGGTGCGCACCAAAAGAGAGTTGTTGAAAATTCGAACACTAAGGGGATGATAAAGGGATGAAAGTTTGGATGGAAATTCATCATTTTCAAAGTAAGAAACACGAAATTTTAGATATCTACTTCTGGTTAGAAATAAATGTGTACACATTCATCAGCGTTTTAGGAAATTCATCTCCTAAGGGGGTAAAGAGGGGAAGAAAGTTTGCTCAATATACGGCTATTTTTATTCTACGCAGTTAAAGCCGCGGGCAACAATATAATTCAATATATTTCGGTATCAACAAGTATTTTTTTTAAGTTTTAAGTACCTCGGCAAGTGTTTTACATGTTTATACTTTTCTAAAGATAGGAGTATGATATTGTTAATAGCGCTTTCCCCGCTAGTGAACTTTGGTTTTGGGCCCCCTTCTGCACAGGCGCGCTGCGGGGTTTTAGTGGGAATCCCCGACTCCGATGGTCATATAATTTCTTCGGCGATGCTATTACCACCCCAACTTGGCGAATCCTACACGTCCCAACCGTGCTTGACAAGTCCTCAAACGTATCCTCCCCTCGTCAACAAAAGGTATTGTAAACACACATACACAAAAAAATTGTTTTTGTTTGTGTGTGTGTGTGTGTGTGCAGTTCACACGCAGTAGAAATGAAGCTTCGGAGAATATACTCATAGATAATACTTCTCAGCGATTTTCAAATCATAACGTTTCAAAAGAAATTTCACTTCAAAAATATGTAGCATTATTTAATGGCTTAATAGCCACATCTAGTAAGCAGACATTTTTGTATGCCCCTATCAAACGCTCGTTTGCACAAAGTATAGACTGAAAGTATATCTGGAAGCAGCCCGACAGCGCTTCCAACACTTTTTCGCTGTTTCCGAGCGAATAAAAACGACTCAAAGCCGACTTCACGACTTTTGTTATACCATATAGCAAGACCAGATGTTTTAGGGTTCCGTTGTATAGCAGTCTATATTTCAATAACTTCAATACTATCTTCTCAAAGTTGCTTTATATCAACTAGATGTTTACTGATCAGTAACATACAAGCATTGTCATAAAAGCCTACTTTTTACAATGGTATAACCAGTTAGTTTTAAATAGGAAACAAGTAGCTCCAGGATCGTATAGTGTATGTTGGTGTTTTCATAACATTCATTAGCACGTGCTGGTATATTGTGTAGTTGGAAGCGCTCGATATGAAAACACGTATTTTGCTCATCATGTGAATATACACTCACAGTTGCTTCATCACCAAGACACACAGCAAGTGCTTTAACTAAAATCAATTTAAACAGATATCGTTGGCGCAGCCGGGAGCAAGGATAATAGAAAAGGAAAGGACTTAAAGGATAGGTCGCCGCATCAGACACGCTACGAACGATGGAGTGTCGTAGAGGCAGGCACGTCTTCCTTTTGATCTTTTGTCACGTCTTGCGTTTCCTTCGACGAGTGGACCAGCTGGGTACGACACAGCGGATACCTTCCAGCACGCGGTTTAATATAAGCGGATGTAGAATGCGACACAACACACTAAACGCGGCAAGGTTTTCGCGGAAGTAGCGACGCGATCAGTGGTCGAAAGTAGTTTATGCCACATTACATAGTGATAGATGCGGTGAAATAAAAAAAATACAAAGAGGCGGTGACCAAATAGGTCGGCGCTAAAACATATTCTATTAAAATTGAACTGCATTCAGTTCAAAGCATATTAAATTATACAGAACTCTTTAAGATTATATTTTAATTCACACTTATCTGATTTGAACCCATACACCATCGTTCACCAATAGCCGCTGAATTGCGATTATGAAACCTTTTTGTCGATAATATAAGGATCACTGTAAGTGTCGTAATTTGTAATCGAAATTTTCGATTATTTGAGTACTGTAAGGATTTTGTCTTACTGTTATAACATTGATAATAATCTAGTGTAAGTTGCTATTGAATTCAATAAATGTTTCCTTTGAAACATTTTATAAATTTAAAGATCTTGCGAATGAGCGATAGCTTACGAAGTATGAAGGGTTTTTTATTGCACAACTACAGAAGACAGGCTGACGGATTATCTGATGAAAAGCGGTTACCGTTGCCTATGTACATTTGAATCACCATAGGTGTTATCAAGACATTGCCACCCGCGAAGAAATTTTAGGACATCTTTTGAAATCTCTTGTCATATCCAGTGCGCTACTCTCTAGAAAACTGTAGAGTTGAGAAATGTGCACTATTTTTTTACTTTTACTACAGAATCATAAAAAAATATTCAACCAAAAAAACCTCATATTAAAAAAAAAACATCAACGAATATTGTTTAAACCAGGACAGAATAGTTTTTATGATATTGAAGCTAAGATTTCTATCCCAAATAATGAAAAATAGCTTTATAATTTTCCAAGATCTGAAAACATTTAAAAAAAATCATACGAAACCATTTAAGTGAAATTGAGTCCTAAAAGTGAGTACTAAAATAAAATAATTATTTAAACATTTATTTGCTTATATTAACGTTTATAGGTGTTCCCGAATTTATATCCTGCAGAAATTTTTAGAAAGCCGTTTTTGGGCTAAGAAACATGCTATATTATTCATATTTTATATCGAAAGTAGATATATCAAGTTCTATGACAATCGACTTATTCCGAAGGCTATGGAATGGACAAGGAATTAACATACTGTTACTATTTGGGTCCCGACAAAAACAAAATCAACCTACGTATTTGAAACAAAGCACATTTATTACCCGTCGGCATTTGAACTAATAACATTTAAATTCTTTTATGGTCGTTTTCTTTTGTCTACTTATTGGCATTGGGCTTATTGTTGTATTGTGATCAATTAGCCAGGTGTTAAGGATTTAAAGTACAAGCTTCGAGGAAATTCGGTCCACGCAGCCGAGCGGCCATATTGAATCTGTGCAGTATAAAGCAATAGCCCAATTGAGGGAGGATTTAGTCGAGCGATAACCACAAGCGAAGCAAGACGTGTACTACAATCGGGAATCTAATAAGTGACGGACTGTGTGCGTTTTATTGAATTACGACCTTCTGGATTACGTTTGGACTTGTTGTGTTCGGTTATATTTGTACCTGTGTAATACGTGTTTGTATAGTTCTAACAAACTCCATAGTTATCCTAACGGCATTTTAATTCGAGCCTCGTAACAATACCTACAAAGTAGAATTAAAATTTATTGAACATTCGTTTATAATATATTCTAATATATGTATTTTATTATACATATATTATTATCTATATATATATATAATGAAAATGGTGTTCGTTTGAGGCTCAATCACGCTTAAACCACTGATCGTATCGACATGAAACTACCACCATTCGATGCGAAATTTTTCCTAGATGGTTTATGGCTATCTATATATATATAAGCAAAGTTTGTTTTCTTTGTCCGAGGTAAACTCGAAAACTACTGGACCGATCAGCATGAAACCACAACCATTCGACGTGGAATTAATCGTAGATGGTTATAGGCTATATATATATTTTTCAAATTCTATGAGCCCTTTGCCATGTTTTCTCGATTTGTTTGTTTATTAATTTATTTGAATAAGGCGGTACGAAGTTCGCCGAGTCAGCTAGTGTGACATATATTATTATTTTAAATTATATAACAAAACCTATCGGAAATTACAATCTGGGCTTTATGTTTGAATTTTCTGTGTAATTTAAACAATTGGTAAGTGTTTGCATTTTGATACCATAATAGTTTGTCAGACAGAGACTATACTTCTATAATCACAGATTTCGCCAAGGCTGGACTATTAATTTGAACAATTAACAAAAGAGTATTTACGCGTGTGTGTTTCAAATACATGGTAGTGTGTCTAATGTTTTTTCTTATTGAATTAATGTATTTTTTATGCATCTATCTTCTATCTATATATATATAATGAAAATGGTGTTCGTTTGAGGCTCAATCACGCTTAAACCACTGATCGTATCGACATGAAACTACCACCATTCGATGCGAAATTTTTCCTAGATGGTTTATGGCTATCTATATATATATAAGCAAAGTTTGTTTTCTTTGTCCGAGGTAAACTCGAAAACTACTGGACCGATCAGCATGAAACCACAACCATTCGACGTGGAATTAATCGTAGATGGTTATAGGCTATATATATATTTTTCAAATTCTATGAGCCCTTTGCCATGTTTTCTCGATTTGTTTGTTTATTAATTTATTTGAATAAGGCGGTACGAAGTTCGCCGAGTCAGCTAGTTATAATATATGTACATTATTACAGAAATAACCTAAAACATCTCTATTATATTATACCAACTTTCGTACATCTGACACTTTATCGGGCCAGCGGCTTTTCGTCTCAACATAATATTATCACATTTTTCCCACCAACTGAAATTCACGGCAATTTTTCCAAGCTACGTACAAAATCTAGCTTTTCAGTTTAAACGCAGCTTGAAAAGAGGCTTTCAAGAAAAATGCAGATATAATATCAACTGGGAAATAGGAAAAAGTAAGGCATAATTTTCCGTGTGGATCTCGCCAAGATTTAACCTACTTTCCGTTGAGTGTTTGAAGTTTTACTTAGAATTAATTATTATACCCGGACATGGAAACATAAACACGTGTTGCCAAAGCCTGTTACAAAAATCGCGCTTGCAAAAGTTGCATTTCTTTTGCAAATTAAATAAACATTTTTTGAAGATAAAGCAGAACCCAAGCATATTCAAGGGTTTGTAGAGATAACGAATGATTACACCTTTTGATATTTTGATATATATAGTCTTAAAAAAACATTCAATCAAAAGAATCGCATTTTTCAAAATCGATTGAGTAGTTTTTGAAATACGTCTCGAAAAGTCGTAGTGAACTATCCCAAATCATCCAAATAACTATACTATTCACATTTAAAATATTCTTACGATGCTCGACTTATATCTTTTATGTTCACAGTTCTGGAAAAAATAAATAATAACACGTCTCCAATGTCCTTGCGAACGGAATGTTACGTTTATTTCAATTGCAACTCGGTTCTCAATCATCTCAATTGTAGTTGCGTCGTTTCCATTTATTGGAATATTTTATCACTGTACTTGGGATGCCACATCTATTTTGTGTGAAGCGTTTTATGAATCATTGGCGATTTTGTGTATTCTTGAAGTAATTTTGGTAAATTTATTTTTGAGCGAACAGTGGTTTATTTTATTGAACTCTATAAAATGTGCTTATTGAATTTATCAATATAAATCAACAAAAAATAAATTCTCAAAGGTAGTTTATATTGCTGTGGGATAACCTTGGCCGAGAGATCGTACATATCTGTAAAAGTAACACGTTCTTGAGAGCATTTGCGTATAGAAGTTGTGCGGCCCAAAATCTCTCATTATACGGATAGTAGAAAATGTAGAAAGGCGCGAAGTAAGTTTCTGTTAAAGATGTACAAATGAAGTAATGTAACTGTATCATAATTTATATTATAACTAGCTGTCCCGGTAGACGTTGTCCTGCCCGGAAAAGCTTCAATCGATATGTCGACAGCACCGCCAACTACCGGGTCCAATTGTGAACTTGGACCAACTGAGAAACCTTGTCTGCCTCTTGCACGACAAATTTGCTAAACACCATCACATGATCAAATGTTTAGTTTATTTACGATTCTATAAAGGACATAAAGACAAACGTTCATTTTTATATATAGGAAAAGACAAAAGAGGTCTTAACTAAATTATATAAGTGTCTATATAGCCTGGTTGCATTTGATAACGATATAGCCAAATTGTTGTTATAACTATCAAATCTTGGCTCTCAAATCTCCAGTCTGAAGACAATGAACGGTTCATAATGTTTAAAAATGGTAAGGGTTTCAAAAAGGAGTGAAAGCAGCTTTCAATAGGAAATTGAGCATATTTTTCTATTCTTAGTGTAACTTTAGTAATTAATTAATCCCTTATAACTTGGGCCATACCACAGATGAATCGTCGCGTCCTACACTGGTGGTCTGTACGCGGGCAAATTACTACGATCAATTTCTATACAGAACCCCTGGGATTCGCCGAATGTAATCTTCTACTTGTCATTGTCACCGTTGAGACATACAGATTGACATCCAAATAAGTTTTGAATTGAGTACGGTTTGGTGGGTCGATTTCGATCGTAGCCCTCTGATGTGAGAATCACAACCCTATAGGGAATTTCCTTTCAAATCGGCCAGTAATTTACTTGAAATTGAGTCAATTTGAAGTAGGCCTGCAAGAAGCTGTCTTTAGTTAAATTCAAAAGTGGCAAGAAGTAAGTTAAATAATGTTATTATGTCATCTGAAGAACTATATCCGTGCAGGAATGGAGAATGAATACAATTTCCTGCGGCCTGTATTAAGAGGCGATTAAACAGCGCACAGCCAGGTGGGAGGGCACTGGCCCGACTGGATGGCTACTACCGCTGGTCTAAAATACGCCGCTATAACAACCTTGAATTGTATTCCGCAATTAGTGGCCATGTTCCAGTCTCCTTTTAGAGAGCGGCAGCGCATTGGTAGCACCTTTGGCACCACAAATTTCCATAGGCGATGGTAAACGCTTTTCATCAGGTATGACAGGAATTTTTTATCCGTGCACGAACGGAGAAAGAATGCAATTTCCTGCGGCCGGGCGGCCTGTTGTAAGAGGCGACAAAACAACCCACAGCCGGGTGGTAGGGCATTTGCCCGCCTGGATGGCTACCATCCCTGGTCTAGAGTATACCGCCATAAAAACCTTTAGTTGTGTTCCGGCATTAGTGTCCAGGTTCCAGTGTCGCTTAAGAGAGCAGCAGCGCATTTGTAGCACTTTTGGTGTTGCAAATGTCCATAGGCGATGGTAACCGCTTTCCATCTAGTGGGCCGTCTGCCTGTCTGCTGAACTCAAGCAATAAAAAAAAAAAAAAATGACGCCAGCCTGAACTGAACTCAGTCAACTGTCAGTTATTGGAACTAATAGATTAAGAAAAACATGAAATAATCTGGACTTAGACATTAATGATTATTACAACCTGTCAATTGGTTTTGGACAAGGGTAGAGGGCATAAAGCCAGTTGCAATGAGAATCATGCCAGCATAAAGCTTATGAACTAATATTGTTGTTGTTACTATACATAAAATATGTACATACTTACGTAGGTACTAAGGCAAAGGGTATATTTTTAAAATTTACGACATCACAAAGCATTTTTGCAGATAAAATCTAAGGGAACGTGCGAAAACCGTAAATCATGCTATCTGATATTTAGGAAATAAATAAAGCAAAACTGGTTGGCGCAGCTTACAATCGCAGCTGGTACGAGACAATGCAATCCGAATGCATACAATAACTTAATGTCGGCTCAGACGGGCAACTTTCGTATTACAAAAATAAAAACTTCGTATAAAAAAAACCGACTTCAAAAACTAAAATGTATAAAATTACTTATTTCTAAAACTATTATTATTAATATATATTATCTAAAACATCTTGAAGTCGGTGCTTAGTAATTAATAATAATAGCTTTAGAAATAAGTTATTTTATACATTTTAGTTTTTTAGTTTTTGAAGTCGGTTTTTAGTTTTTGAAGTCGGTTTGTTAAACGAAGTTTTTAAATTTTATGTGTTACTTTTTAGTGTCTAGGTATGTATAGGTGGACCCACGAATGGAACCGCGCTTCTTAAAAAATATAGGTCCCAAGAAACGAGAACAAAAAAATGATCGTAAAATGTTAAACTACTGGGCCAAACTGTGTCAAATTTTTAGGGGACCACATGGCAGTTATTCTGCGTCGAACAAAAAAAGATAGATAGATAACTCTTTATTGTACACCCATACAAACATGAACTTAAGACTAAAATTATATCTAGTTATGTACAAAGGGCGGTCTTATCGCTAAAAAGCGATCTCTTCCAGACAACCCCAAAAAAATCACGTAAATCGGATCATAAATCACGGAGTAATCGGCGAACATACATAAAAAAAGCAACAAAAAAAAACCCGACGAATAGAGAACCTCCTCCTTTTTTCGAAGTCGGTTAAAAATGTTGTTTTAATTGAAGGTTTTTAAGGGAATTTGAATAGAATCAGGACGCATTCTGGCGTTAAATCCCAACGTAGAGTTATTTTCTCCTTCAATTTGTATGGTCTTCAGCATTCTTGATTGTAACATCAGTGATGATCTGTCGAGTTAACGCACATCTACTATTTTAGTGATTTAGCTACAATATTTTGAAAAAATAACACTGGCACAAAAAAAGTGGTTTTGGTTGGTGCTACTTTTGATCAGACCCATCTATTCTTATTTCTTACGTATTTCGATGCACTGAATACGGATCTGGGGTCTCTTTGGTCCATACATCATTTTTGAGGGTAAGTGGACCAAACCGACCTTTCTTCTGTGGGCCGGTGTCATTAATAAAAAATACTTCGTATCTCCTAAAGACATACATACATAAACGAAATTACGTTACCTATTTAAATTATATAATATCACAAAATTTTGTAATAATTGGTCGAATTTTAAGGAAAAAGTTTAGAACCTTAAAAAAGTTTAAAGTTTAAAATTAAACGCTTTTAATTGGTTTTAACCCGTTCTAGTCAACTATTACATTCGGAGTGTAAACGTAAAAAAGAGTGTTATGTAAATCTGAATTAAATGGTTTATTCGTTGAGAATTACTTTATCTATTTATGACAACTGTTTCTGACCAGATGACTGCACTTTGAAGGTTTGCTGGGAAAACTCCTCAAAAGCGGCTGAGTAAACATAATCTTTTTTTACGAACTTTTGTTCCCAAATATTGTTTTGTTGAGGCTTAATTTATAATAGAACAAAATCGAAACTTATAAGCCGTGCAGGAAGGGAGTAAAAATACTATTTTCTGCGGCCAGGCGGCCTGTCGTAAGAGGCGACAAACAACCAGGTGGTAGGGTATTTGCCCATGTGGAGGGCTGTCACTTCTGATCCAAAGTACGCCGCCATAACAACCTTAAGTTGTGTTCCAGCTTTGTGGCTAGGTTCTAGTCTTCCCTTAGAGAGCGGTAGTACATTGGTAGCACCTTTGGTGCTGCAAATGTAACCACTTTCCAACTGGCCGTCTGGCTGCCTGCTGAACTCATCCATTAAAAAAGAAAAGAAAAAATTCTATTCACCTGTTAGGCTGCAAGCGGTTCGACCTTTTTCCGGTTTTCAAAGCCTGTTTAAGACAATGAAGTAGGAACACACATCGAAAGTAAGTCACATATGTATGTTAATGTTGCTGATGATAGTATGACCATAACATAGCTAGTAGTTATATAATAAAACTATGGTTTAACGGTTTTAGGTACTGTAATTTATTTGATTTTTATTATTCCAACGTGTCAACCACTTTTCAATAGCCGTGGTTACGGCTACTGAAATCAAAAAACACCTACATTTTAATAGAGAAGATGGTTGTCAAGTACCACCTGTTTGGGATCCGATCATTAAAACTATTAAGAATCAAACCCAGAAAAAACCAACTGCCAGATCTCAAGATATTGAGAGCTCTTTCTGCATCTAACGAAACATAAACCAACTTGATTGACAATTTCTTTTTATTTTACCTCTCAGCCATTTTAATATTATATAAAATTATTAGAGCTAGGCATGTTTGCTGAAGAGTTTCTTGTGCCGCTTCTTCTCTTTAAGCCACAACATGTTGCGACGCGGTGGTACATTAGATTAGGCTCCCATAGAGTAAATTATAACCATAAACAAAATTAAAACTAAATAATTAAAATGAACGAGTTGATATCTTTGTCTTCGTGATCACGGCTACTGAAAAGTGGACGAAACGTCGGAATAATAAAAATCAAATATAATACCGCGCTTAAATCTGTTAAAACGTAGTTTTATCATGTATACGAGTACTAGTCGCGAAAACTTAAGAAAATGTTAGTAAGTAGTTATTTAAAATCCAAATCGTCGGCGACTAAAATGTCGCTTAATAGTCGAGTTAAACTTACATCTGAAAGGTCCTTAAGACACGTGCCACAACGGCTCACAACACGTTACGCTTGGCATCCTAATAAATTCCTAAATCGATGTTACAAATAACATATTCTAGTCGGGTAGAGCGCATTCGCGAACACAATAAGATCGTGTTACAAAAGACACTGTTTTGCATATCTAGGAAGATCGACAGGAATTGATTGTGTAGTGTTTCTTACTACTAATGTTAATGGAATTGTACTGAAACGAGATATTGTCAGATCTTACTGCAATATTTATTTATTTGGCACACAGAGCCAGTTACTGTTGTTCACTTTATTTTCTCTTTATGTAGGCCACAAGTAATAACTTAGAATACCTATTATGTAAAAAAAATGTGGATGTTGGCAAGACCGTAACTTCTGACAACTGGCATTACGTTGCGAACCGGTGTAAGTACATAGAATAGGAAGTATATCTAAATTTTAACTTATAAATGTACTCGTCTGACCTTCAAAAAGTGTTCTCCATAAGAACTTATTTTGAATAAAAACTTTTGAATTTGATTTGGCTAAACACTTTTTATAGGAAAGTTCGTTCAAAAAGTTAAATTAAAAAAGGTAGCAGCCAATCTGACTTAGCATGCAGTGGAATCTTTTCCCGTTATTAGTATATATTTTCTTAAAAAACAAAACAAAACCGACTCACACTAAAATAAAAGAATTAGAAAATCGGTTTACAATTGTCGGAGAAATCGCGTAATGAACATACATACGAATTGAGAACTTCCTCCTTGTTTGAAGTCGGTTAAAATATTAGCAACGGCTAATATTTCAGATCGTCTGATTACCAATTAATTAACAATATAACACAATAAAATACTCTATATTGTATACCAATATATCAGAAAAAATAGACACAATAATCTTAAATACTATAAGGTAGTAACAACGGGCGGCTTTATTGGTTAAAGCCATCTCTGCCAGGTAACCATTTGATGGACAAGAGCTAACTGCAAAGATAACGTTGGCGTCAGTTGATCTAGATACTAACTAATAATAAGACACAATAACTACTACACATATATAGCTATAAAAATATATACGTAGTTATACATACAACACACATAATAAACAAGTTATACAGTAAGTACAAGTACCATCATATGAAATTAAGGTGGTGTGAGATGAGAATTAACTAAGGTTAAATGAGATTTCCTTACCGCAAAACTATATCTCACAAAGACTATTTACTTCCTTTAATATAGTTACTTTGTAGAAAATTATACACAATAGGATCACGTTACAAAGAACACCGTTTTGCATATCAACAAAGATCGACGGAAGCAACGGCAATGTTTGTCGTAGACATTCCACGGTGCAACCGGCGTAGTTTTTTCCTTTCTTTTGTGATATGGTATGGTGCCACTTCTTATCGCTATAAGAATCTTTAAAAGGCAAAAAATGGAATGTACATTACACCAGACAAGTAAGTATGATAAAATTTAACGTAAATCTAGCATTAATTCTCTCTCTTTTCTTTAACCTTCTCCGAATTGTTTCGTGTTGGCACAATATGTTTTTTTCCTTTCATACGCATCTATTATGACCTCTGATATGTCCTCTGCCACACCACAGATCATCATGTCATCCTTCACATAATATCTTCAATTATTCATATAAGACGTATTTAGACTTGCATCGCATGGCACAACCAGCCGGCTATCTGACGTCAACCTTTTACAGCTGGCTAGGAGCAGAATATGCTGCATCTCCTAAAGTGTTATATCATCCTTGGCATCACTGCGCTTAAGGTGACACTGTCGTGCTGTTTTAAAATAATATGAACAGAATTTCTAATATATTGTTCACGTTATAAGTCGAAAATCTTGTTTTAAATTCAGTTAACATTTTTCTAACTAATACAGATGAATTTGAAGTGTTTGTCGTTCACATTTTTATTGAAAATAGAGGGAGGGAGCAATATTTTTTTCCTTACAAACTTATAATATCTATACCAGTTGAATGTCATTAAGAAATCTTAATACAGCGTTCCACATGTATAATATAGCAGTTACTTATATTACTCATACTTATATCGCAATTTTTATATATCTTTCGTACTGGCATATAAAACACGACACCTTTTTGGGTGATTTCATGTTTATAAACTGATGAAGGAATTCCTGAAAAACTGGCTATACATAGACATAAATTGCCTATTGTATAAACGTTATGATAAAACATTTATGATTTATCGTCCTCTCATTAGCACTGTTACCGTTCAATTTAAAGCACTCATTTAAAAAACAAGGACACGCTTGTTACTTTTAATTAAAATATTAGTTTAATAAAAATTTAAGACACCAATTTTTTTTTTGGATATTTACTTTTTCTCGCTTGAACAGAGCAACACCATAAAAATAGGTAGTAAGCGCCCTCAACACAGCGCTGTACGCGAAAGTTGTTCCATAAAAGCTCTTTCGAGTCTCCACCTGTCCTTTGACATTTTGTACCACCTTTTGATATAATATTTAACGTCTCTTTACTGAATTATATTTCTCACTGCGGTAATTCACATACGATTAAAAAAAAATGTTTTATTGTACGTATTGACTATCTCTGTAGTCTATTGTATTTCAACTCTTGCGTTCCCTAATGCACTGGAACGTGGAGGTGACGAGCTTGATACTCGGCCGAATATTCCATTATACTTTGCTCTAGTCTGCGTTTCAATCGGCCCCATAGTTGGCTATAACAGCCAACCTTTAACCGTTTAACCTATACAAGCTTAACGTCTTATCTTGAGAATATATAATGTCCAAATATGATTATGTGTCTGCCGATTATATATATAAATATTACAATACGATAGAAAGAAGCCTCACGTGATCAAAGGTCTTGCCTATGTTAAAGACAACTGATCAGCGTTGTCATGCGGCGAGTATTTTGGGAACATTCCCCACCAACAGCTGTCTGGAATACATTTCTAACCTCTAAATAAGTTTATAGTACTTTTTAATTTCTATTTTATTTTATAGTGAAGTTTAATTTATAATTTAGATTATCGCCGAACATTTTCGAAATCCGTATATACTTTACAAATAAATGTCAGGTAAACATAATGAATAATTGAGAGGAAACAAAGCTAAAGTGGTGTGGGGTATGTAATGAAATGGGATGAAAATCACGATATGTTTTTCAAAAATAAAACCGACTTCATACCAAAAAATAGATATTTAACCGATTTCTTTCTACAACATCTTGAAATCGGTGCCAAGTATAAGATAAAAGAGCAACAACAATTTTACAAAATATGGGAATTTTTTTATAACTACTTAAACGTATACAAGATTTTTTCCAAGAATTTAGGCGCACGGCGTTCTTTCATAGGGGTTATATTTGATAGCCCTAGGATCCGATTCACTCATGAGAACCGTTTTGTGACCAGGGAGCTACCTCGGGAGTATGCACCTACAAGTATTGAAAACAATTTGAAAATCGGCTTACAAAGTTGGTTAAAAGTTTTCGTGAATTTCTTTAATTCCTTGGAATTCACTCAACAGATCCTGACGTAACAATAAAACTAATGCGGGAGTATAACCTATCGATTAAAAGAAAATTTTTGGAAATCCGTCTTCAATTGACGAGGAAATCGAGTAACGAACATACAAAAAATAAAATACAGACGAATTGAGAACCTTCTCTTTTTTTGAAGTCGGTTAAAAATAATGTTAAACTGCAAGATTAATAGGTACTACCAATGCAAAGGTAGACCAAACCATAGATGGATGGATTGTGTGTGTGATAATAATATCATGATTTGTGGTATGACATATATCCTCATATATCAGAATAGAGGAGTATGGAAGGGAAAGTAAATATATTATTATACCGACTCCAAATAATTGGGAGATGGTGAAAAAGAAGAGATAATTTGTTATACATAATAAGTACATAATGGATTGCACTGAAATTCTCATAATGGTTATATGAATTTAAAAAATCGGTTTTACAACAATAACCCTTTTTACATAGCGTGGGAATTTATACAAATGCTTGAACTTTGAGCCATGTCGCGTGACATTTTCGGCTTGACATTTTCGTATGGTACGGCCACTGATTGTGACACACAAAGTAGACAATGCACAGTGACGTATGTTAATAGCTTTGTGTTATGATTTTCTGGAAATTTCTATGAGCTAACATAATGTTCTTGGATTTTTATGTGGGCTTGGCTATTCTATTGCTAAAAACACAGCAATGGGGGTTATAATAATATAATAAATAGTTGATTTTACTGAAATTACCACATATAAAAACAAAACCCATTTAAAGTCAACTATATCAGAGCCATTAAAAAAAAAACACTCCATTTATTATAAACTAGCATTTGCCCGCGACTTCGTGAAAATTGAGTTGGTAATAAAGATTACAGTTATTTGCCAATATTTAAAATCAAAGAGAAAGGGATTTCTTAGGATGAAAATACATGAATTCTGAAGACTCTCGAAAAACTCGGGACAAGTAATGCCCGCCCGAAATAAAACAGAAGGAAAGAATTTACAGGATAGGTCTCTGCACAAGACACGCTACGTACTATGCGTGCTTCGCAGCGGCAGGCACGTTTTCCTCGTGATCCTTTCTTCACGTCTTGCGATTCCTTTGACGAGTGGACCAACTGGTAAGGCACAGCGGGTACCTTCCACGCGTGTTAATATAAGCGGATGTAGAGTGTGACCCGACACACAAAAGGAGCGAGATTTTTGCAGAAGCAGCGGCCCGATCAGCGATTGAACGTAGACTATGTCACATTACATAGCGATAGATGAGGCGAAAAAAGGAAACAAAGCGGTGGTGATCAAATTATTCGGCCACATGAGTAAATAAACGGTAATTCGGCGTTAATAGGTTATTTTAAACCGCTGCCAAAAAAAAAATCGCGCGATTTTGTGGATATAAAATACTGCATATTTTAAGTCCAGGAGTTTATCTATCAATCGATCAGCGAAAAAGCAGAATTTTTAATTGAATCCCGAACAAACAGAGAAACACAAAAAAACAAAGACATTTAGAATTTTAGTATATTACAAAGAGATGAAATTTGAAAAGACGGTGTAAGTTAGATATAAAATTAATAGAACATCTTGGAGTCTAATCGCGGAAAAAAGTAAAATTAGCCATAGTGGTTATGTAATATTAAGTAACTAAAGAGCCACTACCATAGAGAGAGTTTATTGCACGTTTTGCGGCGAGAAATCGTATACTAATATCGTAGGCTCTTTAGACAGAAAACGCATATTTACATTAAAACTCTTATAAGTATGTCATACGATAATCGTAAGGCAATTGTCACCAAGAGTATTGTTTACACTACGCACTACTAATGTACTAAAATGACATTGACTTATTTGCCTACTATTTTTAAATTTCTATTTAAATCATCGAGTGATATGATATTTGCTTCAAAAAAAAAACTGTCACTCTAACTATTGAGATATAGGGTAGAAAAATTTGAAAAAGAAATCAATCTGGTATAGCTTTAATCTCTATAGAGAAAGTTTTTGAAATATGCGGTAGTATACACTACCTAAGTTAAATTTTAATAGATTTGGTGCTGGTATACCACGACCAAATTGCAGTTATCATAATAAAAGGGCCAAGTAAAAAGCACCTGTAACAAACGTATGTATTAAGTCATTAATGAAAGTAGATGAAGCAAAAGATGTATGTCAAGATTGTAGCAAGTGAACACTCAGTCTTTGCCTACCCTTATAAGAAGTAGCTTGATAATATTATTATGTAGAGATAAATTAGCTTCGAGACGTTTTTCCGTTTGTAGTAATGTACTTTCAGCATATAAATATATAAACTAATACTCTTTATATATTTTTATAGAGAGGTACTTAAAATGAAACTAATAATATTAAACAATATAAGAATAATAAATATTAATATTACGTAATTTAGAAGTCCTGCACACACACACACACATATATATATATATATATATATATATATATATATATATATATATATCGTAACGTAACGTCTCCGTATTTATTTCAATAATATGCTTTTTTTAAGCTTCCTTATCCAAATTACATCAGTATGGACATTCGTTACTTCCGAGAATACTTACCTTTGCACGGAATATTTTGCACTAGTTCACAGTATCACCCTTCACGTTATTCCTAAAACTGTTTATTTCTGTAATATTGTATTATTAATTAAGCTATTTTTATTCTCGCTAGACTTATTCATTACACTAAGTGCTTATTTATTATACTTTTCGAATGGCATTGAAAACGTAATAATCGAATTTTATGAGGCGCTTTTCATTTTAACTCAGTAATAAAATGCCCAATTTATGGGTGCACTTCTATTAACCTAATAGTAGACTGACTATGATAGAATATTATAGAATTCAGACACGTGTTTTTCTCATTCAACTAGAACAAGAAGTTTTAATGAAAGTCGGGTTCAATTGTTCATAACGGCATTGAAAAAGAATCTGGGAATAACTATTGGACAGTAAAGGTCCTAACTTTATAAAGACTAAAATCACCACAGACAATTACTAATTTTTCTTAAAACATATTTTTGGACTAATTCATTCAACCATTTTATTGCTTCATAAGTTTCTTTTCAATTTTAACATTTAGCATTTTAGAACTTCATAGAAATCCACTGATGATAAGTTACATGAAATAACGAAGAATCGATATCAATTATATCTAGGAATCTCAATAGAACTACCTATCAAGGCAACGCATTTAAATATTGGCAGTCTTAGTTTTCTTTTTGCATTGTTGGATGCTGTTGAAACATTTTTTTCATGGTTCCTTAGACAAACGATGCAAACAATAAATATTTGTCACCATTAGAACTTTGCAATGTGCGTGAACTGTGTCTTGCTTATATTTCGTTCTTTAAAATGCGTCAAATTCCGTGAGATATTGAATTAAAGTTGACGTTGGTGAAAAAAAGTCGAAATTATTACTTACATAAGTAAAAGTAAACCACAAGCTTCAGATTTGTAGTGAACAGCTATTAGCGCCTTAACTCTTGGATTGGCAAGACTCATAATAAGAGCACCATTGACTCAACCCTTCAAGTGGTGCTTGTGAGGCGTTCGCCCAACAATGACGTCCACGATGCGGCGCGGGAAATGTTGGCGAACCCGAATACTGCAGACGACGATTCCTAAGTTTTATGTTACAAATGTAATGCACTATATCTTCAAAGTTTTTTCTAGCTAATGGATAGTAGATACCGTCACTTACATACGTTTGCAACACCAGGGGTGAAAATAACGTGTTTCCAGCCTCTACGGGATAGGAGGAATGGAAAAGGAGAGATAGGGTGTGAGATTAGAATAAGAGAATCGAATAAGGAAGATGGGACAGTAGGAGGGGAGAGTAGACCTCTGGAACTCCACTCATCGCACGAAACACGATTACCTCAAGGGTAACTCTTTGACGCCGACGTTCTATGAGAGCGTGATATCATACAGATCGATCTATCCCTAAGAGCTGTTATCAAGATATATAGCATGGCTCCACCGCGTAGCTAGTTAAACTTGACATCAAAAACGCAAACTATTCTAAACCGTACAAAGGTAAATTATACAACTTTTCTAGTTATCAGTGTTGGCAACACCAACATACAACTGATTTTTGCACTTTGTCACATACAATTTTTCTTCTATCATGTAATGGTGCAAATTTAATATATTATTAATTAATATCTGTCGTGGTGCAATTTCTACCCCTTCCTTACTAGTGTGAGTTAATTAATCAGTTCCACACTATTTACTTATTGTAAAACTAGTAAGTATAGAATAGAATACTTTGTTGTTAGAGGCTTACTTCAAAATAATACTAGACAATTGAGCGGTAGTTGAGCGGGCTAAGCCTGTGTCGGCTTACCTCATTGCAACGCAGAGACTCCGTGATCGACTCCTGGTGTAGTAAATATCGGGAAGAAGTTTTGTGCATTGTTCACTATGGTGTGGTTGTCAGGGATTGGTCCCAGAGTAGTCCGCTGTATATTACCCATAACAAAAGCGTAACTTGCTTAATTTGGGGACATACAATAATATGTGTATTTGTCTGTCGATTTTTCTCTATTAATTTAAATACGCTTATCTACTGACAATATTTTAAAACAAAATAATGAAGAAAACTGATTTTAAAATAAAGAGAACTGAAAATTGTTTAAAATATAATTTGTCGGCGTCAATACCTTCTTTTGATTTTTATTTTAAGTCAAATTTATTTGTGTGCTGTTAGGACAAAAATATTTATAAAAAAGGGAAGGTTATACTAACTGGAATTGATATAAATAATGTAATATTAAAAATGAAGCAACGAATTGAAAACCTCATTCATTTTTTAAGTTGTTCAAACAAAAATCGTTCATTATTATAGTTTTGTGTTAATATGAAAACAAATATAAAAAGACGTGTGCATCTCGGGACCCCCGAATAAAGTGATAACTTAACCTGCCTACCGTGGCCGTATGCGTGAGAGAAATGGAAGCCATACAGACTGGAGCCGTAACGAAGCGGTTTACCCTCCCATAAGAAGTTATCACTTCAAAAAGAGTTGCAAATAAATCTCGTCACTACAAATAAAATTATTTGTGTATTTAATAATGTATAATTAATATTAATAATTACAGGGTTTAGTCGTTTGCAGTATACGCCGTTCTTATGGCATTTGTTATGGTAATTCTGATTATGTTATATCAATTACGGAAAATGTTACGGAGGCATCGTAAAATTGGAATGTTATTGCGCCAGCCCTTCCTCGCCGACCCGTCGGCCAATAAAATTTTACTGAACTTTGTTTATTGAGTGTTTCTTGGGTAATATGAAAGCAATTTCATTTTCAGACCCTCATTAGAAAAAGACCTTCCTTAATTGGACAGCATAATAATTGAAATAAATATTTTTAACAGCATTTTTAGAGTTTCGTAGCAACTTTGACATGAACAGAGATCCCTTTCGTTATCATCATGTTTATCCATGCGTCTGTCAGTCTGTCTGTGTGCTTTATATGTCAATTATATTACATACTTAAATAAAGTACTGAGTCTATATGTATGATACTTAGCAGAAGGCATGATATATACGGGATGGAACTTTTTAATGCCTCCTGGAGGGAAAGTACTAGCGAGTGCAAGTATAGTAAATTTTACTCCAAAGAAAAATTTATTTATTTTTGAAAAGAAATAAAACTGCATTCAAAGATTTTCGAAAGTTCTCTTGCTTCACCCGGGAATCGAACCGACTAAAATCTGAAAATTACACCCTGTAATTTTATTGCATCGATCGTTAGGGTCAATCACAAGGATGAAATCTCTCTAACCTACTTGGTAAATTTGATGAAAGGAAAACCATGAAATCTGTACTTATAAATTAAATGGGTTAAGCTAAAGCACTTTTACTCAAAGATCCATCTGTTTCTGTTTACTTATGTTAGTAATTAATAATTTATCATTGACGTTATTTATCAATTAAAATGACAAATTAATTACTATTTACATAAGATGATTAGAATAGCACGTGTTGCTATCTCTATTATTTAGAGTACTTTCCCTCCAGGTGGCATTAAAAAATTCCATTCTGTATAACATTGTAGTAAAATAGCGAAAAACTTAAAAATTAAGATTTGTCGTTATATGTATCTGACGATTTAAATAATTGTTTCAAACTATTGGAAAATTAACACGACTTTGTTCATAGTCGTATTATTTAAGTTATAAGGTGACAAATGATTGATTGCAATATCTCTCGTTTTGAAACCATGGGATAGAGAGAACGCATGGTAGTATAATATAAATTCATCCCATACCTGTTATACACACCAAAGTAGAAAATATGATAGCTCCAGTGGTATATGGAGCCAATATTAACCCGGACAAAGCCGCGTATAATGCCCACGTATTATTAAAAGTTAACACTTAAACGCATAATGCCGTTAAATTCTGAATGGCACAAGGTTAATTGTCGAGTTTGCCCTTTACATGGTATAAAGGTCCCTTCACACTTCGTCTGCACTACAATAGACCTATTGATCGTCTCACACCTTAGCACAAGTGCGGTCAAATCAATTAGGCGGACTGAATCTTTAATTATGAACCTTTAATTAAGGAGGGCTAATACAATTATAGTAGGGAATACCTACTTTAATCTCAGAATTGCGTCATTACTCACGTTTTAATACAGAGGTATTACTTTTGGGTAATATGGATGAGAGTGGAGAAGAGCGAAGAAAATATAATTAGAATTAGTTTCTGTTGGAAAAGATATGGAAAACGCATTTATTTAATTCAAAGTTAGAACTTGAAAAGTAAGTGTAGGGATAAACAATCGACCAACTCGTGTTGACCAACATGTTCCTCAAATTCAATTGACGTTTTTGATGTTGAAATTTTATTAGAAAACTTTAAACTTTATTTTCATAATTTTAATTATAATATTATTGGCAACTCTATCCCTGTCTGTGACGCTTTCATTTTAAAACCACTTCTGATTTTGCTCTTTTTTATAATATATGTAGTTTCATTAATAATAATGGTCATTGGATACACTATTATGCCAGAAAATACAATAGATTCTAGAAAAAAATATATTATTACTAGTATCCTGTATTTCAAAAATTGCTCAACGGATCTTGTTACATTAATTTTCATTAAAAGTATTAATTAAAGTTTCAAGCCTTTGAACTGCTTTAGGTCTTTTCACCCCACCAGTCACAAAGTTAGAGAGACACTCACATTTTACTACTTTAGAATCGAAATTTTCTCTATTGTATTAAAAGCAGTATTAGTCATTATATTAGTAGATATATCCTTATAATCTTTATATGTCTATATGAGGACAGGCTCTATAAGCGGTGATTTTTTTCATTCCTATATATTGACCGGCTCACTGTTGTCATCTTCCATAGAAACTCAACATGGCACTCGCTATAGTTCACAGTGACTTTGAATTGGCGGACATCCCATACCGTAAGTAACTGGCATTAATGCTATATTATCTTTATAGGGCAATTTACAATAAAATATTTAATAATAAACCTTAATAGTAAAACAAAAGATTATTATTTTGCTGGCCATGTCAAACCACTATGAAATAAGTAACCAGTAAATTTGCCCGAATTGCAATCTTGTTGAAATTATCGCATAAATATGTAGGTACCTCCTACTCAGGTAAAGTGACTTGTGATAATGCGGTATATGGGCAAATGAAATATGAGACGACAGATGACCGTATTAAACACATTTAACAAATCATACAAATTTATTTTGTGCAAATATGGGTACACGGAATAAACATTATACAAGTGTAATAAAATAAATACAGTATTAGTAGTAAAAATAAAGTTTTTTACAATTAGTCTTGCGACATGAATACAAAAGCTTCTGCGCTAAAATAATTATATGTAGGAACTAGGAGCACAATAGCCGACATAAGAGACACACTGCGTATATTAAATAAACTAAGAAGAAACTTCCTATCAGCTATCTATTGCTGCTCTATTCATTGTGAAACAATGAGAAATAAACTTCTAAGCTTGTCTTAAAATAAAACCGTAAAGCTCTAGAAAAACATACGTTCACATACGATACACTAAATTGCGAATCACCTTATACCACGCCGACCGTGAAATCGTGCGCCAGTCGACGTTGCTTAGGCGACAAGTGTCACTGTCCTGACATCGCGACACCACAAGAACAAATTGCCTGGCGTCGTCTGTGGTGTAACATCGACCAACTGATTTACATGTGTAGTCTTGTGTTTAAAAAATATCTAAGGCATAATAATTATTGTATATTTAATACTATATTATTATTAAGTTTAAATTTAAACCGGCAACTGGCAAGACTCTTTTGATAAGATACTAATTACAAATATTATCTATTAGTATTTCTTATTTATAATATCTTAAACTGGACTTTTTTGAATAAAGTAAAATAGAAAAATAGATCAAAATTTAAAAAAAAACAGAAACTCATATACAAATAACCACACAAACATTGATTTAAAATAGAAAGAAAATTCCTTGCTACTTGTACAGAAACTATTCGAAAAGTGTCGCGAATTCTTATTATTTTAATTTATTTTTTTCTATAGGAACCTATCAGAAAATATTGTTTGAGCCAGAAGAAATATTATGTTGCGAATGGGCTTTGAAATTTACTTTTAAAACGATACAAATCATACACGACGCGACTTCTCATATTCGAGTTGTACAACCTTATATTGTGTATCTTTTTAATTACTAGCGCCATCTCTTATCTATTTTGTTTATCAAAAATTTCACTTCATTTCACAACCACCTTTACTAGTGACACCTATGAATCTCTTCTGTAACGATTATGTTTCGTTCATCCTACAACTTACTACGTACCACGAGACTTAATAATTATTCATGTAAATCACAGATGGCGCTATCTAGTGTTGTTTAAAAAAGTTTTTTTTGTATAATGTAATTTTTTATTCTTAGCAAAGAATATAGATATTTAGGTACAATCATAAATTATAAAACTTTTTTAAAAATAACCTTTAAATATAGTTTACAGTTAATTATGTATACTAATTACATTAAAATTATTATTATTATATTATAGTACCTATAGTCATGGTAGAAAAATATTAAGAATGATAGTGAAAAAGAAGCTCCTGTACCCAATTGGACTAGATGTCGCCACAAGTCTTTCTTAGTTTATTTTTAACATTTTATAGTTCAAAACACAATTTTATTACTAAATTAGTAAAAAATTGAAGATCTTATTGTTTTTGAAAGGGCATGGCAGGGTTTCTAAGCAAAAATGCATTTTCTACGTTTACTATAAAGATCGTTTAGTTAACAAATAAAAATAATTCAACCCAAATTTTCAGCTTTTTATCTTAAGTACCTATTTTTCGTTTTTTTTTTAAAAATCTATTTTTCCGTTGAATCTTTTTTCAATAGTAAAATTACAAATTAACTCGTGGATTTTTTTAAAGTAATTCGAAGCAAAAAGTACAAAAAAAATTTTTTTTTTGTAATTCCCAGATGAAAAGCCGATTTTCTAAAAATAAAATAAATCTTCAATATTTCTTATCTCGAGTTTTTGAAAATTATCTATCACCATTATCAGCAAAATCACTAGCGATATTTAAAACTATGATCAAAAAATACTACCTGTCGTTGGAATATGATATTTAAATTCATTTATATATTTTGTAGATATGTATTTGTATGGTATGTATATTAAGTATATATCTATGTAATACCTATATAAAATTTCTTCATATATGTATATATATCATTTATGTATTTATTATTAAAATGTAAGTAGTTCGTACTATATGTTACGTATACCACCATCGCCATTATCATCTCAATTCATTCCTGGGGTTGTCTGGAAGACATCGCTTTTTAGCGATAAGACCGCCCTTTGTACATAAGTAGATATAATTTTACTCTTTAAGTTCATGATTGTATTGGTGTACAATAAAGTGTTATCTATCTATCTATCATTTTTTTTTTTTTTAAATATGTGTTTTATAATCTTTTCTACTTATGAATTTTTTAAATTTTCTGCTTCAAGAGAAGAATTTGAAGAGTGTTTTCAGAAGAGTGTTTTCAAGTCTCTTTGGGGAGAGGGGTAGACTATACGAGAGCCCTTCTCGCACTCGTGCAGGCAGCATTAGGTGTTGCAGTTGCCCTCCCCCCGTATCCATGGCCCGAGTGTGTATCGCAAGAAAAGACATTGCCCTGCGTTATCAAAAAATAATATATATATAAAATAAAGTGAAGGTGACGAAGTCCGTCAATAGGGTAAGTTCATACACCGCTCGTCTTTTAACTTTTTTAAACGGAATATAACGCCAACTACATTTCTAAGACAGAAGTCGATGGTGTCGTAGCTTCACTGACTGATTTGTTGTCGTCGTAATTATTCAAACACGGAAATAATGAGAGGAGTATAGAGTTCCCCCACTGACTGACTTCCTCACCTTGAGTAATATATAAAAAGAATTACCAAACAATTGTTGATATAATTGTTTGGTAATTCCTTTTATATATTACATTCACACCGCCGTGCCCGTAGACCAGTTATAGTGGGGTAGTGGTTTATAGCTTGTATAGAGATGATAGGAGTGCGATTCGTGTCAACGGGTACTGTCATGTTTTATTGATGCCGGTAGATCGCGACATGCACATCATGGTTAAATAGTAGCCTCGTTCAGGTAAAAAATACCTTATATAAACGTGCATCTATGAGGAGATTAATGAAAGGAGATGAAGCAAAAGGTGTTTGTCAGAATCGTCAAAAATGCTGTTTCATCGTTTCTGCCTACTCCCATGTGAAAGAGGTGTGATAATATGTATTAAGTATTATAAATTATCTTACCTACCTAATTGTAAAAAGTCAAATAAATTATTAGTCCTTTTTTAAGTAATTATGTTACTTGTTAATTATATTAAATACGGTATTTTACATGTTGTGTTGGAATTTATATAATAATAAGATTTTTGAATTAATAATAGGATTTTAAATGAGAACAAAATTACGTTAACATTTTGTCTTAAAATTAAGACTGTTTGGATACTAACACCTAAACTAGGCCAAGCCTGTCTCTTAAATATTAGTCCCTTTCAGCGGCTTAACAACTAGAAGATAGAAAGTAAAATAGAATAAGAAGATATAAAACGATTTATATAATATTTTATAATAGCATTATCGAGAGAAAAAGTCAACCATAAATACAGGTATGGTTTTTTTTTTAATGCAGGAGTTCAGCGTTCAGGCAGACGGCCCACTTGATGGAAAGCGGTTACCATCGCATATGAACATTTGCATCACCAAAGGTGCTACAAATGCGCTGCTGCTCTCTTAAGGGAGAGTGGAACCTGCCCACTAATGCTGGAACATAACTCAAGGATGTTATGGCGGCATGCTCTAGACCAGGGGTGGTAGTCGAATGACAAATTTAAACTAGTTTAAAACATATCACATTATTTAAAAACTCAAAGAAATGAAGAAGAAAGACAATAAAGATTTATTACTTGCATATGTTACCAATCATCCTTAAAACCTGAATGGATAAAGATTGGGATTGAGAACGCCGCGGCGGCCCATCGTGCTAGTACGGTCAGCGTTTATATACGATAGCTAATAATAATGAATAATAGTTTACTTAAAAGGTATTATTTGCAAGTTGCCTAATATCAAGAAAATTTTCTGGTTAAATTTTCTTTTATACAGAAAACATATACTTATTTAATCCCACTCCTTATCCAGGTTATACATAATTTAAACTCTGAAGTTTCGGTGCTATAACCAGTCTATTTAATTTAGGACCGATTTTTCAATCACCAGATAAAATTTATTCATACAATAAAGTATAATATGGAAAAATTAAAATGTCAGTTACTTGAATAAAACAATTGCATGGTTTTCACTTTTGAATTCACTCACGTTATAATTTATTCGATTGATAACTTTTATCTGATCATTAAAAAATGTCCCTTAATATAAGTTCGTGCATTAGAGGTTAAAATGAAAAATAATAATAGACGCTGTTAGCTCACTCTTCATTTGCAACCAGAAAACTATCGAATTCCATAAAGTTTGGCGTGCACGAATATACTTATTGTATTATATCAATGGCAAACGTGGTTGTAATTAGTGCATCGTCACTAGTAACATAATAATAAATGCTATATACTGAATTAATTCTTCAAGTAGGTCTTCAGGGCCAAATCTTAAACTGTGCTAGATGCAAAAAATACCCTAAGAAGCCTCGAGGCTGATTTTGACTTTGCCAGGAATCTGATTTTGAACAATTAAACATATCCTGTATTATTGTACCAAATTAAGCTTATAAGGATCAATTTCTGTGTAGGAATTACAAACGGCAAACCAAGAAAAAAGGGTTGTTTTCGATGAAAATTTTCTATTTTCTGTACATTAATTAAACATTAAATTGCGCGGGTCATGTATCGTACCTTATTTGAACGCAATCAGAGTTACCTATTGACTGATTTGATTGAATGAGGTAAAATAATGGGCGTTTAGAATGTAAATTTATAGAAGCCTATTAAAATAGAATAATTTTCATCATTTATATATAGAACAAAATACAGTGTGGTTTAATTTATGTATGGAAAATAGAGCATTTGTTTCAAAAACTACCTGTTCGCTTGATGTGCTGTTTGCTATTCCTTCACAGAAACTGATCTTTACTACAACACTATGAGTTGGTACAGGTTTATTTTTTCAAAATCAGCCGAATTCATTCATAACAAGGGTCATTCATATCCATATCATTTTTCAAAAATCTAATGTTAAGTTTCTGTCAAAATCACCCTCGAGACTTGTTTGAATGTTTGTCGCTATCTAGCATAGTTTAGGATTTCGCCTTGAAGGCCCATGAAAAACCCACCCTGTGTACCCAACTGTGTATTTATAGACATATATTGCACATATAAATAACCAGATACCGAGATAATGTTACAAATTATACTATTTCCATTTCTTTATTTTCTCAATGACAGCTCCTATGGAAACTTGAACGAGCGTCTTTTTTACATTATGTATACATTATTTAATAAAAATATGATGCTTACGCACGTGCAAGGTCATAGCAGAGTCGGAGAAACTGATAGGGATGCTATTGATAAACTTAACACGATAACAGACCCGATATTTTTTTACAAAGCATTATGAAACTGAACTATTGCCGGATAATTTTGTACAAATTTATTAACTAATATTACATTTCATTACAAGATTCTTTATTTATTTATTTTAATCAAAATCTGATGAATCGTCACTGTCACTCGATGAGCTCTCCCCAACATTTATTATAAGTTCCTGTACTTCTATATTATCGAATGTCACATGAATTTACCAATACGCTATAATGTTTTGGGTTCTTCTCACAATTTTTTCCCAGTGTTCGGCGGTTACTACCGCACATGCATTTTTTAATAAATCTAACATCTTGTTTGCCGTAAAAGGGTGATGGATATTGTTTCGAGCGGCGTGTCCTTTGGTTTGTGCCCATATTAGTTCTATAGCATTGTACTGGAAATGATACGGCGGAAGTCGAAGAACCCAATGACCACATTCGGCAGCTATTTCGTCCGTAATATATTTTTTAGGGAGGCTTTTTTGCGATTTTAAAATATTCACTAATTTTACTTTTAATAAAGTATTATCCACATTTTCGCCATGACGTTGGAGCCAGTCAATTAACTCTTGTTTTTTATTAGCCTGCGTCGGCATTTTACCGATTTGTCGGCAGTGATATGTAGCATTGTCCATAATAATTATCGACGATTCTTCAAAGATTGCACTATTTCTTTAAACCATCCTTCGTAAATCTCCGCGTTCATTTCTTCGTGGTAGTCCACTGTTTTCTTGGATTTAAAGGCCAGTAAAGCAACTGACACGAATCCTTTCGTAGACCCTGCACGGCATATGATAAGGCGTTCACCTTTTCTCATTGGCACTGAACTAGTGGAAGCGGCGGTGTCGCCAGTCCAGTTCTTACTGTGTGGTTTGCATTTAACCAAGTCTCGTCAGTGAAAATAACATTTGACCAATCTGATATCTTTTTGGCTTCGATCAAAAATTCGCAGCGAGCCATAGCAACGTCGTGACGCTCCATCAATATTTTACGTTTGTCCGATTTTTTATAAGAAAATCCAATTTCTTTCAAAACCAAGCTTAATGACGATTTTTGGCCATGGAACAAACCACATTCACGTAAAGAAACAACAAGTTTTTTAAGTGTTGGAATTTCTTTGCGCAAGTAATAGTCATATATATGACGGCGAATAGCGTCAGCATAGAAATTATCAACCGATGTCACACAACGTGGTTGGCGTTTTTTCTTCGGCGTACGAAGCTTATTTTCCTGCATGCCGCTTGTACCGTAAGCTTCGGTAATAATTTTTGAAACAGTAGGTCCACTAATTCCTAATGCGGCCGCAACACGCTCTCGCACTTGTACAGTTGTTGACAGTGGTAATAGCGGGCCACCATTTTGATACTCTGCTTCAATACGAACCTTGATCACCAGTTCTCTCGCCTGCCTTTTCGGAACAGATCCTTTAAGCACTTTTATATTTGAGAGCTGGGCAGCAATCAACACAGAGGAACACAAAATATACAACGTAACGTATGGTTCATGTGAAAAAACTCAGCGAACAGAAATGTAGTGACTTAATATAGCACGACCGTCTTGTTGCGAGTGACAGATTAAAACAAACACAAAATGGCGGTGGGCCATTGAGTGTTCCCAGCTTGAAAACATAATATGTTTTCATATTATTTGAATGTTTTTGTTGTATTTGTCTTTGTTATATATATATATATATATATATATATATATATATATATATATAATAGTGATAAAAGTTATGTATTATAATATAGCATTAGATATAAATTACATCTTGTAATATGATTTTATACAAGTGAGAATACAAATAAAGAAAAGACTAGTATCTCTTTCAGAAAACTCTTAGCAGTTATAAAGTAGATTGAAATCTGTAATTGAAACGGAAAACTACATATCTATAAGAAATGAAGGTAGACTTAAACGTCCAATGTAAAGTTGGCTTTATAAGTCCTCTCGTTCTGGATGCCAGGCAACTGAGTCACCAATAGCAACGCCGTGCCCCCCTGTATCTATGGAAACCCCACCTTCAGCCTTCATGAATCTGGAGCACTTACAATGAAATCGCAAATCTATTATGACGGAAAAGTGGGCGGAGTAGGACGTATTACGGGCTTGTAACATGTTACTTATATAGTATTATAGAATTTTATCTCTTTATTCGGGTCTCCCTGCGAACGCATTGCATATTGTAACTGAGTACTTTTGTTGTTGGAATTACTCAAAGACTGCAAGTAAAACCAGTAAATCTCATCTTTTCTTCCGAAACAAGATATCGTATAAATAATACTTTTATTAAGTTAACGTTAAGGTAAGGAGTTTATCGCACGTTTTATAAATCGTATATTATTTTCGTAGGCTATACTTTATACTCTTTCTTTCTCTAATCGCATGGATAGTTTACATTGAACCAAAAAACATAAACTCGCCTACGAGTATGTCATACGATAATTGTAAGGTAATAATGACCAAGAGCTTTGTTTACACTACGACATAATTAACTTTGAGATATTTGCCTACAGTTTCTCGAGTTGTTTAACTAGATCTTGGGTGATATTTTTTCTAATTCATGCGAATATCGTATAAAAAAAGTTCGAACCGATTTGAATGCGAGACTTGCCATTCGATTACTGTATACTTTTTGTAGTAAATATGAAAACTCTGATAATTCACAGTTATATATATATGTTAACATGTAACATATTTTAAATCATAGTTAAAATATGTTTTGTTTTTAGTAAAACAAAACATATCTATTTTAAATGTCTCTTCATCTTCTAGTTGCAATTTAAGATAACATATTTGAGGCTTCCAAAGTATTTCTTTTTTTCTATCTACTTTTCAACCCAACATCATTTTTCACTTTCGTTTAATTAATTCTTATCTTAGAAGAGCAGAGAGAGATAATTAAAATACCCTCGCGCACTACACTGATGCTTGCGACTCTCGAGTGGTGACTTGACTGGTGACTAGCTGCACTTGATATACGAATCATGCTTACAAATTTTGTTTCTACAAAGACGTCAATATTCACCGACAAGGCTATTATCGCCCTACGTACGTTATCGTGTCTCTAGTTTACATGATCATATTTTTTTTCTTGCTTTCGACAATCGTATCATCAAGGCAAGAAACTCTCTCTATATAAATGACCCTTACTTAGCGCGCTTCAGAAATTATGTTCCTTCTTCTTTCGTATAATTTTGATTCTCATGCATTTTCATAAGTAGTTTTGTACCTATATATCTTTCTATTTAAGTTAGGGCATACAAGGTATTTCAATGGAAGTCGTTAACAATGTTTCTGTTTTTTTAATATATTTCATTTGATCGGAAGAATGATACGTGATAACGAAGAATATAAATATAAAGCTAAACCTTTATAAATAAGTCGTGGTAGCTTAGTAGCTAACCAATTTGCGTCTCCAAGAACCCAGATTCTAATCTCACCAGGAACAGATGACAGTAAAAGATGAAAGTAATTGTGATGAAACATGCACACCTAGATAAGTGATATGTGAAACTCGACAATCCTCCTTCGACAAGCATATCAGATACTAGCTATGCCCGCGACACCGTCCGCGTGGAATTTGTTTTCAAAACCCCCCCGATTTTGAAACATTTTTCATTTCTGCTCCGCTCGTATTGGTCTTAGCGTGATGATATATAGCCTATAGCCTTCCTCGATAAATGGGCTATCCAACACTGAAATAATGATTCAAATCAGACCAGCAGTTCCTAAGATTAGCACGTTAAACAAACAAACTGTTCAGCTTTATATTATATTTACAAAACCCCCCGATTTTGAAACATTATTCATTGGTGCTCCACTCCTATTGGTCTTAGCGTTATGATATATAGCCTATAGCCTTCATCTATAAATAGGCTATCTAACACTGAAAGAATTTTTCAAATAATACCAGTACTTCTTGAGATTAGCGAGTTTAATCAAACAAACAAACAAACTCTTCAGCTTTATTTAGTATAGCGGCCCCGGCAGACGTTGTCCTGCTATGAAAAAATAAAAATCTAGGACCCGATCCCAACGCCACCTACCGTTTCCAAAGGGATAAAAAGTATCCCATGTCCGTCTCCTGGTATCGCCCCTCATGACCGCCCACCACATCATACATGCGCGCGCAATACTTAACACTTATTTGGCACTTATTAACACTAATACTTAAATTTTAAATATCGCGATATCTTTTGAATGAAACCTCCGAATTGAATAATTCAAAAAGTTTTAGAAAGGTATTAAATTCGTCTTGAATATGGGGTAATTTATTTTGATAAGGATTAATACCAAGGTACAAAATAAAGAGTTTTTGAAGCGACGGCATTTTAATTATTTAAAAAAATAAAAGAAAACACTTATTGTGAGATAACTACAATAGTTAGATATAATTATATGTTCTGCAAAGTTGTAGTACATTGTTTTGTTCTATAATCAATAGTTTTCGCAGCGCACGCCGTGTAAGGATTTTTTCGGGTCAGTTTTTTACACCTTGGGTTATTGGACTTGTAGTAAGGATCCCTATTTTTTTTGAAAATATAATATATCCTTTCTTGATAAATGTACTATCCAACACTGAAAGAATTTTTCAAATCGGACCAGCGGTTCCTGAGATTAGCGCGTTTAAACAAACAAACTCTTCCGCTTTATAATATTAGTATAGATATTAAACCTTCCCCTAAAAATGGAAGGCTCTACTCCAACATTTGGAAATTTTATATGCTGATAACATATTTATAAGTGGCCATGTGCGCGTCGGCTTCCAGCATGAATGAAGGTTTGAAGAACAGCGACGAATAATGATACATACTTCAATTCTAGGCTCTTTGCTATATAATAACGCTGTTATATAAACATGATCCAATTCATTGCGCCTCCCAAGTTAACAGAATTTGTGAACATCCATTAGGGGCCCATTTACCTAATCTCACGTAGTTTAGGGTGCCGGTAATAAAATTGGTAACATAACAACGCGTACTCTAACACAACAGCGAAAAGTTTGATAAATTCATGATAAGTAACTATTCGTCTGAGTTATTTAGGAATTTTAGGAGTTAATGTGTGTCTAAGAATTATTTGTATTTGAACAGCATTTAATTAAATACATTGTTTATCAATCATTATCAAATTAATTTAGTTAAAGTTTTAATATTAAAGAACTTTATTATATAGTAAAATTGCTCCTATAATGAAATTTAATAGATAGTTTTCTATGTGTGGGCGTGGGTGAGAACGATCATAAGTTCGATTTATATTTGATTTTTATAAGTCTTGATGTTTTGGCCTTTGTCTTGATAGCTGTGATCTCAGAATAAGTCGGATGTCAAACGTTAATGAGTAGATAATGTTAAAGTTACTTTCATGCTGATATTAGACGGGTCAATCAAACTGAATCAATTTGGTTGAACGACTAGTAGAGATGGAAGTACACAATCGTATATTGAATAGTTCACTTTTATGTTTATATGGCTCGATTTGTTAGATTCAAAATCGTTAAAACATAACATTATTATCTGATGTCAATAAAAAATAATAAGGTGACTTGACACCAGGAAATGTAATAAATTTAAAATATATATGACTCAAGGCCGAATACTGAAACGTCTCTCAAATATTTGGCGGCTTCTTAAATATTTGAGCAGCTCCTAAACTACAAATTCATATTCTCAAACGACAATTTTAAGTGTCCGTTAAAAATAGTAGCTACTCAAATTAAGTGGCCTAAGTCATCTGATTATTTGCTAAATATGACTTTTTATGCAATTCGAGAATTTTTTGACAATACAACTAGCGATCAGTGAACACACGCTGGATAAACCCAACCATTACATCAGTTTTGATAATCCACAAATCCTCGCGAAAGAGAATAGTTTCATACCTAGAATGATGCGTGAGGCTATTGAAATCAGAAAACACCTAAATTTCAATAGAGAAGATGGTTGGCAAGTACCACCTGTTTGGGATCCGATCATCAAAACTATTAAGACCCAAACCCAGCAAAAACCAACTGCCAGACATCAAGACACTGTGAGCTCTTTCTGCGTGCAACGGAACACAAACCAACATGACTGATAATTTCTTTTAATTTTCCTTCCACCCATATAAATAAAAATTTTAGAACTAGGCATGTTTGCTGAAGAGTTTCTTGCGCCGCTTCGTCTCTTCAAGCCACAACATGTTATGAAGCGGTGGTAAATTAAGGTAGGCTCCCATAGAGTAAATAATAACCATAAACAAAATTAAAACTAAACAATTAAAATGAACAAGTTGGCGGTAGGCTAAATAAAACTTTAACAATACTCGTTGGACAAATGTCACCTTTGTCGTCCGTGACCACGGCCACTGGAAAGCGGCCGAAACGCGGATAAACCAAAATCAAATAAATTACCGCGCTCAAAACCGTCAAAACGTAGTTTTATTAAATAACTAGGATTTTTGTAAATTAAAATTAAATCTAATATTTTACACTATGACATATATAAATTATTACATTACTTTTGTAAAAGATAAATTTGTTACTAAAATCATGGCGAACACGAATAAATAAATATTGTAATGGCGGTGTTTATAATAATTCTATATGGTAGTCTGGAAGAGATCGTATGTAGCGAGAATACCGTCCATTGTACTTTAAGGTAGGTATCTGTGCAATTACACAAGAATAACAAGAATATAAAATTCAGAAAAAGAGAATAAAAACTTATGAGATATAAAGTAACAATTTAATTTTAAAAGAAAATATCTAATGTTTGAATTCAATTAAGTAAAATATTATTCGTTATTTGTTCAGTCAAAAGCAACATTGAAAATAGTTGTGCCCTTTAGTTTGGTCACATGTGGAATGCATGGAATGCTTTTGTGCTCGCCGTCCAATACCAAATATACATTAATATTTTCTATAAAACTTGATTTTTTAAATATTTTATTAAGTAGCAAAGTATTCATAGTGATCTTATTTTATCAGTGTTATTAAATTTTTATCAATCATTATAAATGCAGGTAACTCTCTTACCTTTTCACAATTAAACAGATGAACCTTAGAGCAAGTAAAAAAAATACTTTGATGGCTGAACAGATTTTAAATTATAAATAGATTTTATATTTTTAACTTTTAGCAAGAAGATAGATTTTATCTTGCTAAGCGTGAAAAATAAAAAATATTGTACAGTATTTATATATCTATAGCCCTTTATGCTTGAATCACCTACATCGCCAGATTAGCAAAGAAATTCCATTAATTTAATTTGCCGGGAATGTATCACTTTAAGCGATAAGGCCGCGTATTGTACTGCCTAGAAAAATATTGTAAAGATGGTTTGTTTTTGTAATTGTATATTTTGGTGTTATAAAATGTTATCTATCTATCTATATCCTGGGGAAGGTCTTAAGCTTCCTTTTCTATTAATACATAATCATGAAGGATTATTACAGAAAATATAGCATTACAATTTGTATGAATAAACCTTAATTCCTTAACATTTCCTTAAGTTTTCACGACTAGAATATACAATAAAACTACGTTTTACCGCGCTCAAAACCGTTAAAAAATTTTTGTATTATTTAATTCCTCTACTTAGGATATAAAATTCATAACTAGGCGTTTAAGAAATTAGAGACATGTTTCAGGGTTTTTATTAAATCACCACTAAAAGGGTACCTAAATAAAGTAGAATTAAAATGATCAGATATTCTATAGATGAATTCCTTAGAAACAGTATTAAATAAGCAAAAGGATTCACAAATAACAACTAGGGCTAAAAAAATACCACACACATTTGCAGGTAGAATATGCAAACTTTCTATCCCATACACGATAATACCACTCTCATGTAAAATGCATAAAATATTATTTCTCAGCTCATACCCGAATGCTTTCAAGATGTAATTCATAGGAAACTGGCTTTATTTGAATTTTATTATGCCGAATTTTTGTAGAATCCACTCGCTTTAAATATGAGATATTGCCAAATTTATGTTGTGGATTTCCTTTTGGTATTCATGGGTAATGCAATTGTGGATTTATTTATGCTAACGTACACATAGGTGGTTCTCCTATAGAGGAAGGGGTATAACTCAGTTCAGTCAGTGCTTACTTTAACGGTGAAACTACGTTGAATTCATTGTTAGCAACCTCATTCGGTCCTTTCAACAATTCGAACTTATATCCCATTCAATCACAGGAATCTATTAAGATACATTTTTAGTGGCTTATTTTTTCTCCTTATTAAAATTTGTAGCGATGCGATATCTTTAGATCACTCCATGAAATTTTTTTTAAGATCAAAAATCTTTACAGTGTAGATACCTACAATGCTCTATAAATGCGCCATGTTATATTAACTACTTTACCTGCATTTCGCCCTAAAATTTCATAAAATCTAATCCCGTCGGTAACTTTGCGGGTAGTGGATAATAGAGTGTCACCTTGTTATAATAAATGATCATGCTTTCTTGCTGCAGGGTGAACGTGAGGTGAAACAGGCTACCTCTGTTTTTACGACGCCCCCGGCTACCCAGCCAGCTCACCCCTTTTTGGGACATCTTTAACGAATATTGATACGACGTGTTTCGCTTCTTTTTCATATTTTAATACATCGTCGTGTCAAATGAACTTGAGATTTTTGCTAGGCTCAACAAACTTGGCTTTTTTGACACTGAATCCTTAATGCGTTTGTTATATTTTATTCATCTTCTTTCTTTCAGAAAGGCACATGTTATTTATTACATGAGTAATGTAAAGCGACAAATATTTGTTTTGGTTGTATTATTAATACGAGCTGCTTATATTACACACATCTGTTAAAAGGTAGTAGGTAAAAAATCTTTTCGGTGTATTATTTAATGAACGTTTCATTGCTTTTGCCTCGCTTTCGAATAAAATATTACTTATAGTCTTGACTGACTATGGGTAGAATAGCGTATAAAGTTTTAAGTTTTCTTTATTCTTGTATTAGTTTATAAAGTCATTGAATGTTATGAGTCGCGAGACTCGAACTAAAATGCCGTTAGAATTATTATAGAGATTATTTGAACTATACAACACATATAACACAGGTACAAATATAACCGAACACCACAAATCCAAACGTAATGCAGAAGGTCGTAATTCAATAAGACGCGTAAAGTCCGTCAATATGGATCCCGATTTTACACACGTCTCACTTCGATCGTGGTTCTCGCTCGACTCCCCTTCCCGCAATTAGGCCATCGTTTTATACTGCCTGTATGGTAGTCGACTCGGCCGCAAACTGCCATAAAAGAGTTCATTAAAACAATGGGCCGTATGCCAATCAATAAGTAAACAAAAGAAAACGATTTTGTTTCAGATATGCAAGTGGATTTTGTTTTTGTCGACGCCTAGGTTGTGCCAGTAATAATATAGATTTTATCACACATTTAGCTATATGTGATATTCACACAAGTGTCCCCAGTATAGTTAATTGACGGTGATAACAGGGCATTGTACGGCATAATGATATTTGAGCCTCATTACTTATTCCCATTGGGTGTGCCAGGTGCCTATTGAAATGATTAAGTAAGGGATTTATGCATTTATAAACTATATTTATAATATACATTTATATAAAAGAGTTTTTCTGACTATTTCGAACTAATTTCGAAGCGGCTTATCGGTGATAAATTTTATTTTTATAACGAAAGATTAGTGTTTAATTATTTGAATAAAGACTCTCCGAAGGCTAATATAAAAGTCATTCATGTAAAATTACTATAAATATTTACTAGAACATCAGCGAACCAGGTAATAACAATAATAATTCTTTTATTGAAAGAACACATGTTTACATAAAAACAGAACAGTTTGTTGCACAGCAAAAGTATAAAACTGTGATGTAGTGACAACTCAACAAGGTAAAACTAACTACATAACTATCAAAGCAAGCATTGAAATAGCCCTTTCTAGAATTCTTCTTTTATGGTAATAGGAAATTAGATACACGTCATGTCTCGTGTTTACAGATCAAAAGGACACATTATTAGCTACACTTGTTAGCTGATAATTGACGTGTAATAATAACTGGAATATTATTATGTTATTTAGGGAATAGAGCCTTTGATGTTTAATTGTAATAATGTGATCATTGTATTTCACTAGAAATTGCGTTCTCATGTAAGTATTAATATGCAAATACTGGAGAATCTATTAATATAATTATGGCATTCTGTTTATTTGAAATTAGTTTTTTTAAATATAATATGGCTTCAACGCAAATGGTATTGATCTTGCCAATATTAAAGTTTAAGGAAAAAAAAGGAGGTGGAAGGAAGATAAAAAATATTATAAATCTTATATTTGGTCGTATTTTACACATGTTTTTTGGAAACCTATATATAAACTATTTCTGACCATTCAAGTCCAGCGACAAAAAACGGAACTAATCCCACAGAGGAGCCCAGCCACTTTGTATGTTATGTTTATCAAATGGTTTAATGTCAATGTTACATTATATCATTATTCTATTTATTGATATTATCAAATCGGAACCTTTCTAAAATTCCGCTGCGCGACCATAGCGTGCGGCTGCAGGAATTTAGCCGCGAGACAGTGTACATGAAATATAATATATAGAATTTATAACACGATATTATTCAAGGAATATTTAAGTATGTTTTGCCAAGAAGTATTGTAATTATGCATTTTGTTTTTGTACTTGTTTTTTGGTGAGCAATAAAGTGTTATCTATCTATCTATCTATCTATGTTTTTAATATTTAATTGAAATTATTAAGACATTTGACGGTCTGTGTGGTTGAGTAAGATAAACCTTTGCCGGCAGGCTCTACATTAGATTCCTAGGACAGCAAATTTCGTAAAACGATCTTTCCATTGTTTACTATGGTCTGGGTGTCTGGGATCACCCCCACAGACACCCGTTGTATATTATCCACTACATAAGCGTAATTTCATTAACTTACAATATATAGAAATGATATTTTGGACCATCAACAAGCTCACATTTTAATACATCACACACATATATATTTATTCTAATCATTTCGGGTAAATTAAAGTTTATCACATAATATTTTATGTCATATAATTACCATAAATAATAACAACGTAACCGAGCCCAGTAGTGGGAAGTTTAACCCACTACTGGGCTCGGACTTCCCTACTTTTTTAGTGGAGGAGAGCTCCATATTTCACAGTTATGTCTATTAAATTATATTCAGGTTTATGTCAGGTATGGTAAGGTCAGGTCAATTATATTGGTCTATTAAATAAAATTGTTGAATTCAATTAATGTATATAATGTTCGAATGTGTATATTCTATTCATATCCATAATATCATATATTATATTAATAATATCATCGTATATCTAATTATATATGTATATCTGTATATATAGTAGTTTATTTGTATTTTATTTTTAGCAGTATTTTTGTTTAGTTTAGTGCACCACCAGAAATCGTTTATTGAAATTTACTTTAAAATTTCTTTAGATACTGAGTTCCCTAGAAGAAATCGCTATAAGCGATAAAACCGCCCATTGTTCTATTGCAAATGTATCCATATCAATTGTCTAAATTTAAGTTTATGGTGAACAATAAAGAGTTTTCATTAATTCATTCAGCATAATAGAATAGACAAAGAATAAACAGGAAAAAGAGGACAAACATCATAAGGTTCGGTATCTTATAGCTTGTTACGAAGAATGTTATACGTTGCGGTAAAAATAAAGGGTTATTCTTAGCAGACTCGCCTTCTGATATTGTAGCTCCATAAAAAGTGCAACCACCCTTAGTTTTTCTTGAACAAATGGCTTGCATGTGATCTTTTTGTGTGGCATAAGTTATAAGATAGTGAACTTCCATTTATTCATTAAGATGCACATAAAAATCCACTATGATTCATGAACATCTTTAGTGGAATTTAATAAACTAATTAATACAACAAAAATAAACAACAAGATGTTTCTAACTGCTCTGAAAAGGAAAAATTTTAGAAGTAGATACAACAAACCCATAATAATATTGCTAAATTTTATATGTCATGAAAGCATGTCGTGAGATCTCTTATACACGGGAAAATTTCACGACAAGCCTTTATAATATATACATAAAATAGTATAATTTTCCAAAATAATAGGTTTGATGTATTGAAAAGTTTACTTAATCCTTTTCAGAGCACCTAAATAAAAGCTAAAATCACTTTAAAAAATATTTAAATACTAAAAATAAATTAAGTTATAAATAAATTGATATAAACTATGTAACAGATCGCTGTCAGAAGGAAGCGTGCACAGAAGGCTAACTGCATTATCACGCTGTATGTCAATGCTGATTCGTTACACGAAATACAAATCAGCCAGGTGGCATAAAATAGTTTCTTACTTTATTTTAATTACAACAAAACCAAGTTTTAATTGAATACACAAAATTCTTTTTATTAATTTTTTCGTAAAGTACAATCAAAGCTTGTTTTGAAAATATTTTTTGTGTATATTGGACAACTTTAATTTATATTTGTTTTCCCATTTTACTACACTATTTTTGCAGCGCACATTTTATGTCCAAATTTAATAAAATTATGAAGAAATTATAGTCTCGTTTACATACATAGAAAAATGGACATGAGTCCTTCCAAATTTCATAATTATACGAAAAATCATCAATTTCCGTACTGCTGTTCCCGGGACATAATCAAATTATAACTAATGTAAAATAGAAATTGTTGACTCTGTTAAACATTAAAGCAATACCCCTTATACCATCCAAGGTTTCTGTAAAAGAATGTGCTGAATGAGCATGTAGATTGCGTTCGCTGAGCGAATCCAGGCAAAGTGCCAAACCATGTCCCGGGTATAGCCACTGTGTCTTCATTATGTGCCCACTAAACTGTTATGATCGTATATTTATTTTTGGCTATGGGATGCTCACCATTTGTATGAGGTTGAGCGAAATATAAGTATCGAGATTGATTTGATACACTAGCAAATTCCGGCTTAATCTATACTATACTAGCGGCAGTGACGTGAAATACGTCAATTGATTATAGAAAGAATATAATGAAGTGTGAGTCGCGTCTATTATACATTCGATAAATTTTATGAGTGCACAGCACTGTTGACTATACGATCCAACGATCTAACCCTTCAAAGGTAGTTATTAATTTATACGACACTTCATGAGCAGGCAAACGTCAAAACGGCCATCATAGCGTGCCGCTAGTATAATCTTTATATAATATAGGTATATACCTAATTTTTCTGTACTCCTCCTTCTTCTAAACAGTTGGACCGATTTTGATGATTTTTTTTGTATGTGATGGAGTAGGTTTCAGGATGGTTTATATTTACAATTGGATTCGGTAGGTGGCGCTGGAATCGGGTTTTAGATTTTATATTTCAGGGCAGGGCAGCATTTATCCGGCCCACTTGCATATATCTAAAAATCTACCAAGTTTGTGTTGGTCTTCGATTAATGAAATTTTTTCAAAAGTGACAAATATCTCTTAGAAGTAACAGTTTTTGTAATTTATCCTCCATATGTAGATATTATATTAGTGAAATCTAAAAATGACAATCGACCAGTAAACAATTGACACTGTTTTTTCCTGCACGGAAATAGAACAGAAAAAGAAAATAGTCAATGACAAGAGCTATGAATGTCAAAGAAGCAAGTGAGGTGTGTAAGAATAAGCCTGAATGGCGCTCTGTTGTTCGTGCCTACCCCGCAAGGGACCTGGCGTGAAGTTATGTGTGTATATATATATATATAAATAATTGAGTTTTTATGTGCGTAATACAAAGAGTATTTCACGCGACGGAGCCGCGGGGAAGAACGAGACACGCCAAGGCTTAGCCCACTTAACTGCATTTATTTAGAATTAGCTGTTACCCGCAACTTCGACCGCGTGCTATTTTTTTGGCGCAAAACTCTAATTTTAAAAGTAGCCGAGTTACTTCATATAACATCAGCTATCTGCCAATGAAAGCCTGTCAAAATTGGTTCAGCTGTTTCAGGAATTGGCCGGAACATACAGCCAGACAGACAAAAAAATTTGAAAAAGATATTTTGATATAAGTACCGTACATATTTTCATATGCATTTAGTATAAAGCTGTTATTTTGAGATTACAAACGGACACTTTAATTTAGTTTATTTGTATGTATAGATATAGACTTTGGAATGTTTAGTTAAAAACTGGGTATAATTTATTTGGCGTCGTTATGAGTATAAACGGTTTTAAGACACGAACACATAATCGCTCCTTTCCGCCAACCGCCAGCAGGCGCACTCAACAAGTGTTAAATGTTAGCCAGTGGAAAGATGCAGTGCGGCATGACCTGGCATGCTGCCATGCCACGCCTAGGCCGACGATTGGTTAATGTAAATAGCCAATTGACAACCAGCACTTTGCTATTGGTTGAAATAACGGGTTAAGTTAAAAGTAGGTCACTAGGAAAACATTTGTTTTCTGTTTTTGATGAATTTACTCCGTTGAGATTCTGACATTATCTCACGAATGTTATAAAGAAAAATATTAGAATTATCTAAAGTGTTTAATTACTTCCCAAATTTCATACAAATCGGTTCACATATAACTTTGAAGAACGAACAAATAAAGTCATGCTTGTCTGCTGAACTCACGCAATAAAAAAAACTTAAAAAGAATACTGAATCGGGAGGAGGCGTGCACAACCAGTGTCGCAAGGTGTCCAGGTCCCAGGGATACTCCCTATTGTTGGCTTGCATTGAGGCGTCATGGCAGATCTTACCTATGACTAAAGGTACCTGTGGCGCCTCATAACGTAGTAAGTATGGAGGTCGACGATGGTTGTAACTTCTTCTATTATAAGAAGCTTGTGTGTAGCGTCAGCCGTCGGGAGTCCCATATACTTCTCGGTGATCTCCCCGAGGATCCGAAGGAATGCGGAAAAGCAGTCCCTCGACGTTAACAAAAGGCATTAAAATTGCAGAGTACAAAGCGTAACTTTGAAAAAGTTCTAACCCTATAGTTAATATATAAGACAATTTTCTAGTGATGTTACGTCACATACCAGGTAGTGGATATCGATAATTTTGGTAGTACACAACAAATTAGAGTAAAATTATTACCATCTGATTATTTTGTCTAATAGCACCAAACAATTGTATCCACTGTCTTTTTTTAAGTGAAACTTCTATAGAATCGTTGTGATTCGATACTCTATAAAAAGAAAAAGCGAGTCTAAAAATGGTATAAACACATAAATTTATAGGAATAAGCCTGCGAGAGAATGAGATACGAGTTTTAAATTGTGCAGCACAGATTACAGTCAATAAGAGCGATGATTAAACATAGAACTGAAATAAATCTGATTATAATATTTTTTAGATGTAAAACAGTGAAAAATTGAAAATGATATTTAGGAATTTTATTTTTAATTATAATATGTTGATGGATTTAGGCTAAAGAAATAGAGAGAGAGATAAGACTTTATTGCACATCAAAATATACAATAACAAAAACTGCGTGTGAACTACATACATACACAATTTTTTTATTGCTTGACAGCTATACCAGACAGGCTAGCGGTCCACTGATGGGAAACGGTTATCGTCACCTATGGACATTTGCAACACAAGAGGTGATATCACCGTGCTGCCGGCCTCAAATAAATTGTATGGCACCTTTAAAAAAAAACCCCATATGGTAGTCCGATATGGTATTCCCAATCAGGGAAAAATTTTGCTAGGAGTTCATTCCAAAGCTCTATGATGCGCAAGATAAACTGTGTGGGGTGTTCCCCCCACCCCTCCATGATTCACGGCATGCACCTATTTCCATCTCGACTTGTCGCAAATAATTACCTAGTAGCTTTACAGATCATTGTTAATTTCTTATTACGCGTATTGAGATTTTTTATTTAAAACATTTTATAGTATTTTCTTAAGTTCTCGCAAGACTCTACGTTTTAACGGAATTCATTGATTTTTATTATTCCGACGTTTCGGCTACTTTTCAGTAGCCGTGATGACGGAAGATTAAGTTGTCAAGTGTAAATGAGTATTGATAAGGTGCTATTTAGCCTGCCGCCAACTTGTTCATTTTAATTATATAGATTTAATATGGTTATTATTTATTCTACGGGTGTGTAATCGAATTTACCACAGTTTCCTAATATTTCTAGACTATGCAAATTAACTTACAGAAACTGCCAAAGTCATTTGAATGTGAGGCGAGTGTGTTGTCCACTAAACTATCACGACTCATGATATACGTATAAGATTCGAGTAGAGTCGCTGATACAATTTATATTACCAATATACCGGTTCGTGGGAAGCTTGCACGTGTGTCTGTATTTCCGCTCTGTCGGACACGTCCCAAGAGTGGAAGCTCGCCCTTATGTTACATGTCGAGTGGAAGATGTAAGGACGAGAGATACGTCGAATCAGCTCATTGGGTCTGCTATTTCTGATGCTGGTAAGGGTTGAAAATTAGGGCTATATTTTTTGTGTAATATTCAAACAGTTCTTATTTCACCTATAAGTATACTAGTTATCTAATATAATCAATACATTGTCAGTCTGTAATTTAAAAAATATTCCAAATATTCCCGAACTGTAGTTATACATAAATGTTTTTAGAATTTTTGCCTCTCTGAAACTGTCTGGAATAGACTCCGAAACGGCTCATCGAAATTAAATCATCAATTTTTTTAAACTGACAGATAGATAGATAACACTTTATTGCTCACCAAAATAAACAAATACAGAAACAAAATGCATAATTACAATACTTTTTGGCAAAACAACAGGCGGCCTTATCGCTAAAAGCGATCTCTTCCAGGCAACCTAACAGAAAATAAATGATCTGTAATCAAGACGAAAGTAAGAAAAAATGAAATTCGAGCTGAAGATTTAGGGTCAAAACCACATTAAAAGGAGGAGCATTTTCCTCCATCTATAAATGATTTTTTTAATTTTAGATTTTTTATAATTTGATTTTTATACCTTAAAAATTATGTATTTCAATATCTTAAGGTTTCAGGAAATATTGTAATCTCACACGAACGAAGTCGCGGGAACAGCTAGTTAAAAGCATAAAATCAAGGGGTGCGCTTTGGACAATGCCAAATGAACAATGGTGCTAATATCAGATAGAAGCCAATTAACTATTACAATATTAGATCTACGTGACAGTGCTTGCATTTTGAAATTGTAAGCATGAATACAGGCCTTGACAATCCGTTAATAAGCATCATATCTCGGATCAGTGAGCAGCCTAACTAGTCTGTTAGAATTTACGGCTATTTTACACAATAATAGTTTAAATAATTTTAAAAATCGAGCAAGTGCTTGGAACTCCGTGAACGTGGCGTTGTTCATGAACTTGGCTTTCCACAAAAGTGACAAACGTCCACGGTTACATTTGGCTACGAGACAATAAAAAATTTAAGTGAAAACATCCCTAGGTACCTCAGAAACTAATCAACAGGTTCAAAAAAAAAATCCTTAATTTCCTAAGTAAATATAGTAGAGACTCGATTATCCAAATTTCAGTTATGCGGATTCGCGATTATCAGGATTGAGAAACGCGATAATTTAAGAATATATATGTAAAATCGAACGTACGAAAATCTCCTTTATAAATATGGATGACAAACACACACCCTTTTTTGTTATTTTGAATGAACAAGTGTAAAGGGACGAAGTAAGTTATCTGTCTAGGATTAATAATATGGACAAAATTGTTTTTCTTCATAATCGATTATCCTGATTTCCGATTACCTAAATGTCTTTCCACTGTATTTTAAAAAGTACAGAAAGGAAGAAAGGCAGAACACAACTGTTGCTACTTTGGAAACCATTTTCGCTAATCTATTGACTTGATTCATAAAGTCAGTAGCCTTGATGATGATAGTCCGCACTAGGATAGGGAAAAAAATCAACACTTAGGGACGTGAATGATGGACAGCCTTTATTCTTTGACAGTTTCATAACTAAATTTAATTCTAATAAATCCGGTACATAAAAAAAATGTATCTTGCAAAGACACATGAACGGACGTGGAATCTCTCAAATGTTCCATTTTTTCCCAAAATGGCTATAAAACCCCTTAGAATATATAATATGTTTTTTTTTGTTGCATGAGTTCAGCAGACAGGCAAACATCCAACTGGATGGAAAGCGGTTTCCATCTCCTATAGACATTTGCAACAGGAAGGAGCTCTCGAAAGGAGCTTGACTACTAATGCTGTAACACAACCCAAGGTTGTTATGGCGACATACTCTAGACCAGAGGTGGTATCCATCCAGACGGGCAAATACCCTGCCACCTGGCTGTGGGGTGATATGTCGCCTCTTACGACAGGCCGCCCGCTCGTAGGGAATTGTATTCTTTTTTTGTTCCGGCACGGTTTTATTCAGTGGAGAGGGTACCTTATTTTCCGTTAATTATTACAACGTTAAAACGTCTATCTAACACGTTAAACATTTTTAACCAATCAAATTGTGAATTTGAGTATGAATGAAATATTCATAACTACAGCAATCTTATTTCTTAACATACCGAAAAAGTTAAAAGAAATCCTGAAACGCATTTTAGATTGAAGAAATACGATATCCGTTAGGAAAATTAAAAAGAAGAAGTTCGAGAAATTTATTTAATTTAACAGCAAACAGCATTCGTCTGTGAACAAGAACCCTTAGAAATTCCCATTGTACAGATAAGGAGCTGCGCATATTGGGCGGGAAACTGCTCTCAGAATTTCTCATCATACAAAATATTTTATTTCAGAAGAGATATCTCAGGTACTTTATGAGTTTAAAACCTCATGAATGGATTCGTTATTTATCGGTGGTAAACTAAAGTTCCTTTAGTCGTTTTATTAGTTTACAATTTTAGGAAGAATACCAATTATTATTTTAAACTAACAACAATAGATTAAAAAAACGAAGCCATTGAAAGGTCTTCATATATAATAAGATCATACGTAGAATTGAACAAAACCTTTCAGCCGAGATTAAGACAGTAATTACCGTCGTTCATAGATGACTGCCACACTAAGGGAGTCTATGTACTGCTTACCTAGTAAATCTATAAAATAAGGTTGGTTTAGTTGGACCACCTTGCAGACATAAGCATAACGTGAAGGACCGAGTTACATAAACATTGCAAACACAAATATTATTTTAAAAAATTTGGGTACAATTCACACACACTAAAAGTGAATCTTCAGAGAATATATTCACAGATAATTCTTCTCTAGATTTTATTAATATAAATATAATACCTTTAGCTTCGTCATAGTATATTCATCAACATAATATATTTCAAATAATCTTCAGGGGTCTTATTGACTCTCAAATCTGTGCTGCACAATGTAAATCTCGTATTCTCTCGCAGACTTAGACATACATTTATGTGTTTAACTATTTTTAGTGTCACTTTTTAGATTCTAAAGAACTTTCACTTAAAAATATTTTTAAATCAAATTATTGTTAGACAAGTAAAGACGGTGATCTGGGCTCAGTAGTCTACTTATAGTCTTGAAGGAATATGGGTAGAATACAATACAAATAAGTTACGTTTTCTTGCATTGTATTTGATTGTATGTAATTTTATAATTGTTCTGTGAAAATAACATCGAAACTAGAATGATTGTTAAACTGGAATATCATTTTTTTTATTACATTTAAAATTAATACAATAAAGGCGCCTGTATTGTTCCGCTTAGTTCATTAGAAGCGCCTACAGGAACGCAAATATAAAGTCCGGATGTATACAAGATCACCCCAAACTCCAGCGTATCGTTATGACTTCATTTAAAATAATATTACTTACAGTTCAATGGAGTGCGAACAACTTGAAATGTTTGCTTTAAATTTGTTTGAAAAGTATATCAGGTATTTTAAGATTTATTTGAAGAGGAATCGTTTTCAATTCACTTTATATAAAGATATAGTTTAAGTTAGTATAAAGAGAAATTGAGTGACGAACATACAAAAAATAAACCTTTTTTGAAGTGGTTAAAAAAACAATGTTTCTTGGTTTGTCATTTGACATCCCTTGATATAAATTGATGCTTATAAGCTACTTTCTATAGGTACTAGTGTAATAAAATATGTTTTTTTTTTCAAAATTCGTCGATTCGATTCCTGACCAGAATTGTTTTTCCAAAAATCTAATGATATGACTTTAGTTTTCGTCTAAATTGGCCTTGAGACTCTTGACTGTTTTTCACTAATTTTTTAACCGACTTTGAAAAAAGGAGGAGGTTCTCAATTCGTCGTTTTTTTTTGCTTTTTTTATGTATGTTCGCCGATTACTCCGTGATTTATGATCCGATTTACGTGATTCTTTTTTTTCGACGCGGAATAGCTTCCAATTGGCCCCTTAAAAATTTTACATAGTTTGGCCCAGTAGTTTTCATTTTATGAACATTTTTCATGGAAATAATTTTCACTCCGTTCCATATGTACACCGATTACTCTGAGATTTATGATTCGATTTACGTGATTCTTTTTTGTTCGACGCGGAATAGCTGCCATGTGGTCCCCTAAAAATTTTACATAGTTTGGCCCAGTAGTTTTTATTTCATGAACATTTTTTTGTTCCCGGTTCTTGGGACCTATATTTTTTAAAAAGCGCGGCACCGTTCGTAGGTCCACCCATACATAGCTAGACACTAAAAAGTAACAAATAAAAAATAAAAACTTCGTTTAAAAAACCGACTTCAAAAACGAAAAAACGAAAATGTATAAAATAACTTATTTCTAAAGCTATTATTATTTATATATATTATCTAAAACATCTTGAAGTCGGTGCAAAATAAAACATAAAAATTACTATATTTTGATAATTACTAAGCACCGACTTTAAGATGTTTTAGATAATATCGACGGGTGCAAAGTAAAAAGAGATATCTGCAAAATAGCTACTTTACAGGAGAGCGAAAAGATGGTCGAATTAACTTCGTAGTATTTGAAAGAACATACGTAGCTGGCTTATATAAGTACGAAAATTTATTGAAATAATGTGATATATGCAAAACAAATAATGTCATATTGTAAAGAATTGTTTTATTAAAACGATTGTACAATAAACTAAAAATCATCATTTTGTAGATAACTTTATTTACTTTGCACCCGTCGATATATATTAATAATAATACCTTGAGAAAAAAAAATATTTTATACATTTTAGTTTTTGAAATCGGTTTTTTAAACGAAGTTTTTATTTTTTATATAGTTTAGGATTAAGCTTTGAAGGTCCACTAGGAAAATTTAACCTGTATAACGTTCTCGGATAGTAGAATTAAAAATCTCTAAAACCACAATCACACCATACCGTTGCCACCAAATGTCCAGCAAAATTCATTTAATCAACATTATCTTGGTTGAAAACTAAGCGGGGTCGCACCGACCTCTCATTCGTCCCGCCATAATCCGCATTAAGAGCCACAAGCCACCCTAATACGGCTATTGTCCTGTTTCTTTCTTATCTGCTAGCAAAATTTGTCTACGTGATGCTGCAAAATGATCTAAAATCGTACCGCCTATCACACCGTGCTATACTGGCTGCCGAATACTGAATGCTAGTGAAGTTACATGCCGATTAATTATTTGATTATCAGTTATTTATTCTATAGTTAAAAAATAATTTTCCTTTACTTTTTTCTGAGACATACCCATGCCACGTTTATCCGCCCAGGATCAGGTAAATAACACAGAAATAATACACTCGTCAAAATCAACCACACTAGGTTGTACATTTGCTCTTCAGAATGACTACCACCCTTGGTCTAGCTAGAGTCTTTAGAATATGCCGCAATAACAACAATGAGTTGTGTGTTGTGTCAGCATTTGTGGCCAAGTTCTAGACCCGTTTCGAGGCCAGCAATACGAGTACATTGGTCCTACTTTTAGTATCGTAAATGTCCATAAGCGACAATAAGCACATTCCGCCAGATGGGCTGTCAGCCTGTTTGCTATGCCCTAACAATAAAAAAGCTAAGGTAACCAAGATTTATTTGATCGAAGAAAGATTGCTGACTTGGTATTTATTCCACATGCTCTTTTTATTTCTTACATTGGTAGATGAATGTTTCTAAATCCATAAAATCGTAAATAAAAGAATAGTTTCAATAAAATTGTGAGTAACATGACAGTACGTTGTAACACGCGGCTAATTTAAGTGGCAGACACCTAGGACGGTGCTGTTAGCTGCGATTTATTTCAACCGCCATGTTGTGACACTGCACCACTCGCTTTTATTCCTACGCTTGTTACTGCTCTAAGTTTTTGTTCAACTAAGCTAAGCACAAGACACGAAAAATTTATTTTTGTTTGTTTAACTAGTGACGATCACTTCAAACTACTTAACGAAATTATATATTTAAAAAAAACCTATATATGGTACATATTGTCAAGCCTGTTTCCCATTAGAGTAGGCACACACGGATGGATCTCTGCCTGCTACGATCCAGACAAATATTTTTCACTTCATCAACTTTTACCATTCTATTCAAAAATAGATCTTTGTATATAGTGCGTTTTATCTGACTTTCTTCAAAATATTATTAATTTGCATCCATCCTACATCGCCAAATTAATTAAGAATTTCTTTTAAGCTAGGTGGCCTGGAAGAGGTCGCTTTTAGCGATAAAGCCGCCTGTTTTTTTGCCAAGAAGTATTGTAATTATGCATTTTGTTTTTGTATTTGTTTATCTTAGTGAGCAATAAAGTGTTATCTATCTATCTTATTTGAGCACGGTAAGTATGTCGCGTTCTACCGGCATCGATTCTATCAGTAACTTTACTACCATATACTTATTGTGCGATCTAGGTTTCATTCATTCTCTCTACATGCCCAAACCGTTTTAACATACCTAATAAAAGATATCAGCGCATTAATGTTCCATATAATATAAGCTATAAGCTTGTCAAAGATGCAATTAAACTTTTCACATAGGTGAACTCGATATGCAAGTTTTCTCAAGATATTTACCTAAATTGTGACCATGCAGTAATTGAACTAATAATTTATTCGGTCAAAAAACTACCTAAGCAATGCAAGCTTCATTCTTCGATTCATATTTTTAAAGTAAATTAAACCCTAGTCCAAGCGAATAAAACTCTAAAACTGCATGTTGTATAATTGTAATATAAAAGACGATTATATTGTTGTTCGAAGAAATATTGTACAAAGTAAAAAACATCAAATTACAAAATTAACTAAAGCCGAAAATAATATAATTATGTAGTATTGTAATAGTTTTGATTACTTTAGTTCTGGGTTTCAATATAGTACCAATAGGTACTATATTCTATTGAATACAATAGATATAGTACATTGAACAAGATTTCTACGTAGCTAAGAGAAATATCGAAAAATTATTTTGAATCCATATAGCTCAGAAAGAATATAAAAAGATAATAATGACTAACACAGAAAAGCTCTAACAATCTTTTATCCGGACAATGAATGTTCGTTGAAATATCTTCTCGATTAATATCGTCGTGAGGGACTGAATTGCAATATTTTTCATCATTATAACCTCATTACGTTGCAGCCTGTGCAACGGTGCCTTGGAAGAAATAAAGAATAATTGAGTTCAAGTTCATTCACGTGCCGAAGTAGACATTGCAGTCTCTTTGTTTGGTATCACGTTTTAAAATATATCATCTTTTTTGCTTTGGAAATCTTAAATCTTAATATTGTAGTAGCTTAGATATGCCGATGTTAGACGGATCAATCAAATTAAGCAATTTAATTAATCATTATTTTAATAATCGGCAAACAAATTAAGCAAGTTAAGCTTGTGTTATGGGTAATATAAAACGGACTACTCTGGGGCCGATCCCAGACACCCAGACCATAGTAAATAACGAAGAAAATACGTTTCCGAAATTTACTATACCAGGAGTCGAACCCGGAGCCTCTGCGTTGCAGTGAGGTAGGCCGGCAAAGGCTTAGCCCGCTCAACCCCAAAGGCCGTCAATTGAAAAGCATACATAGAATATACACCATTGATTTCATGATGATCATTTTGTTTGATTCAACCAAATTGAACGACAGAAATGAAGGGTCTAATATCGACTTAACGCATTCTCTTCTCTTGAAAGTGACGAGTTTCGAATCTTGCCAAGGAGCGTGTACTGATTTCATAGTTTTCTGACCTAATGTGATATTGTTACAAAGCAATGACAATGAACGTAAACTTTGTGATGAAAACACCGAGACAACTGCCATTTTCTTGAAACACATTGATATTTCAAGAAAATGAGAATACGATAGGTATTGGAGATACACAAGACCATAACAGAATACAGGCAAACATTAAAAGAAAAAACATAAAAGAAATTTTAAATAATTTATAAACCACACCCTTTCCACGTTGAAACGATCATCAATTTATCACGAAACTTAACATTCGTATCGCAATTCAATTAGCAAAGCGTTGCAAGCCCCGCCTCGGAGTGTTGTATAAAAATATATCAAATCTTTGCCTAACTACGATTTTTTCGATTATTTATTTATCTTCGTCATCCTATCGTTAAAATCTAGATGTATGTAGAGCATCCGCCTCTAACCTGGAGTCTGCTTTCCTACGTTTCCTTGTTCTTGAGCGGTGGCAATCAACACTTACCTATCGTTGGCTCCTTAGTTTGCATATCATCTATCAGCAGTCAATCTTCTCCTACTAGGACCTAATAGAGCTTGTCTCTAAGAGTATTAGTAATTGTTGGTGATAAACTGTTTTAGTAGATTATTTTAAGAGGAATATAATTCAACTAGGTATTATTGATTACCTATAAATAGGACAAAGTGGATTATCCGGTGATTAAAATAAACCTATTTTTTAAAGTCAATATTGGTAACAAAGAAGTTAATACTAGAATTTGTCAAAAATGCGAAGGTAGCTAGCACTTGTCGGCTATCTTTATCAGCTGGCTGCAGACGCGGTCTGGATACACCTAGCCATTTTTTTAGTTGAAAGACATTTATAACCAATCCAACGAAATAGGACTTAACTGGAAGTGAATTTATATATTATGTTGTGTTACATTTTCTATCATAGTTAATACAAGGCCGTTTATGAAAATTATATCCTTGAATCCTTATATAGTATTTACAATTACACATTTACATGAACCAACGTTTAAAATTTAAATTAAAGAAAAAATGCGATCAGTGATTTGTGAAACAACTAAAATTGGAAAATGAAAACAAGAAAAGTAAAAGTAGAAGAAATGTACACTGCTTTTGATAAATGTTTAGCACATATAATATGCTTTGATGTACTACAAATTTCATAATTGTATCCGTATAAATATATTATTAATCTTACGTAATGCACGTAAGATCAATATATATAATATTTATTTTAAAGAAAATCAATTATTCAAAAATTAATAATTTGTACGAAAATCATCTATGAACCTGAAGTTAATTCCGGTTTGTCGTCCGCAAGACCATGTGACAGCTTGTCCCTTATTCATACCAAAAAAAAACACTTTTCAACAAATAAACATTAAAAAGAACAAGACTCATCTAGTTACCATGATTCAAAGTAAAGTCCTAGTCAGAACTGAAACTATTCATCTTGAAAGCAGTCAAGAAGGTAATAATTCTAGTTAGAATTCTGTTTTAAAATCTTTTAAGTTCAGATAAAAATTATGTTAAAGAAAAGTGTAAATGGAATAATCATACACAAACGGATACGATAGGCCTAAGGAGAACTTTATACTACCAATGTCTTACAACTACCAGTATATCTAGTGTGTCAATTTCACTAAGTTTGTTGTGCACCGAGATTTAACCAATGGTTAAAATGAAATAATTGCTAAAAATATATGGCTAAACATTGATTATTTTATTTTAACCACCGGTTAAATTTCGGTGCACACCAGTCTAAGTGATTCTCCAAAGGGGACCGTTTTAGGCCCTCTGATTAAACGAACCTTCAATCATTTTTAAATGTTATATTTTTACTCGGATTTATAATAATATAATAATAATTCTTTATTGAAGTTTCCGTGTTAACTTTAGATACATTGGTGGTGGGAATCTTTTTGTAAGTATGAAATACCTGTATCAGAAGATTCCACTCTTCACGTTATGACAAACAACTGCTACCAGAAATTTATATAGCTATTACAAGGAAATATATATATTAGGGTGGCGCAAAAACCGGTTTTTTAGTCTCGAGTGAAAAAATGTTAGTTTTTGATGTTTTAAGAACTCCCTCCAAAGGACAGCTCAATATTTTTTTTTATAAGATGCCGCTCCAAATTTTATAAGATTTCAAAAATCGCCAAAGCCGATTTGTTGTTCAATTTTTTTGCTCGTTACAGTATAATTTTAAAGACCAAAAAATAATACGTTACTGACAGTTTCAGTTCAAAACTTGAATGTTAAAAGGTCGCTCTTTTTTTTAATGTACTAGTGCATTACATAAGATTTTTTCGACTTAGTAATGCACAACTAAATTTAAAAAAAAATTGTATTCATGTTTGATTTTTAATTCATCTCGTGGTGTTTTTTTATTAATTATATGACTATGACTATGACAAAAAAAATATGGAACATTAATATGAATATTAAAAGGTCGCTCGAAAAAATCTAAAGTAATGCACTAGTAAAATTAGGAGTGAGCTTTCCGTTGGCTTAGCTACCCAGAGTGGGTCTTGACCTCCGAAACGAGAATACGCTACTTTCCCCTGTCCTGCACAGTGTCTAGCCAGTTGTGGGCATGAAGCTCTGTCAGCTTTTACTCTGTCTTTCCAGCGATACTTGGAACGGCCAACCGGTCGTCGATCGAGTGTGCTTTATTCATACCCCGATCCTCCTCTATCCGTTCTGTGCTATATTGCGGAGTCGGTTCGGACCTTCTAGCTACCATCTCCTCCGTTGTTGGCCTAAGATTTTCCAGAGAACTTTCATCATTTCACAATAAGATCTAAAATATTTTCATATTATCATATAAAGCGTGATTGTTAAAATATCTTTTATCAACGTACGTAAAATTCAAATCAATTTTTACCATATAATTCTAATTACTTTAATCAATCTGTAATACGCTATTTGACTCGTTAAAACATGAAATCACATCATCAAAATCCGTAAAATGATTAAAAGTATTTTAGTTGATTGGATGTCGACTACCCTAATGTCAATCATAACTCTCTGTGTTAAACATGTAAAACATATTGAATTTCGAATAAATTTGATCACTTAGGATAAATTATTATTATAAGGTACCTACTATTATTCGGTAGGTACTGTTTATACAGCGACATGTCACTACAGTGTTTTGCTTTAAACTAATGACGGTCCTATAAATAACTAATGTATACGATACGATGCGTATGCGCATCTCTTTCCAGTAGGAAATAATTCAGAAATATTTATTTTTTTACATATTTAATTCTGAATGCGATTATGAGTAACATTTTTTTAACTTATTTTTAACGAGCCTATAAACCTCATATAATTATTAAGAATAAAGTAATTATTATTCAAAGTATGTAATTAATTATAATAACACAACTCTCATGTAAAACACGATCAATCTCAATAACACAATATAATTTTGTTGCTACATATGTCAAGGTATATCTGTATAGCTGTCGTGAAATGCAATTTGCGATTGCATGCACACCCGTGAATTTGACGCTACGTAGTAAATTGCTTTGGCCCAGCTCGATCTAAATATTGACTGTGTCGTGTCCTCAGAGACTGTGCGGTCAGCCGGTGTAATTATAATGTCCAGCTCTCTTGATTACGCGGAACCGGCCATGCACTATATTGGACACACATGTAATAATAATGTTATATTGACAAATTATTCGGTAGATATACTGACCCATAACTGGTAAAATACCGCACAGAGCAGAAAAAGGTGGTGCGTGTTCTCGTTTCGGACACCAAGACACATTTTGGGCTGCTGAGCCAACGGAGTTAGTAAGTTACACTAAACGTTTATTACTTCTACTAAGCTAAGGAAGTTATTCTTGTCGTCATCAGATCTTCAGACCCGTAGATAAAATTGGTTGAGGTGCGAGTCATGTCGCAGAAGGAGGCCGCTGTAAGAACGAGGGAGGTGGACCGGCGATCGTAAGTGCCGCTACGTGCATTTCCTCCTCCTATAGTTACCGTCACTGGAAGGGCCGCTGTCACGGGGCCACAGCGGACTTCCTCCTCCTGCTGTACAAAGTATTAGTCACTCTGCTCCCCGGGGTGGCCCGGTTAAAGAGTGTAGAGGCGTTACTGTGCAGTAACGCTGTACTAGATCCCGTAAAAAGGCCGTATCCCAAATGGGGCGCAGGTTTAGGTTTAGTGAGTAGTTCGGCGGCAGTTTCTCGCGACAGTTTCGTTTTAGAAGCGAGCGTGGAGAACAGGTCGCTGAGAGTCCCTCACACCCTCGATGCAGCCCTTATGCCTGCATTTCGGCCCTTTCCCTAAGGGCCCAGGAATGGTGTCTAAAGCCTTATCAATAAAAAAAGGTGTTGAGTTATAACTCTCTGCTCTGACTTTGATTTCGAGAGTACCTCCGGTGACGCGGTCTTAGAGTGGTTAGGCTTTTCAGTATCTACCTAGTTGTGTCGTCAGAGCGACTCACGCAGGCTGCTCGTAGGCTGCGTCACTGGCTTACTTGGCGAGTCTGTGTCATCACAACACAGACAACACTCTGCTCGTTTGATTCATTTGCAACTTCTCTGCATCGGTTTCCTCTATGTGTAAGTGGTCCTGGGGGTAGTTATGCTTATATAATAAATAGACAACAATATGGTATAAGAATATAATGTGGAAAGTATAGTTAGAAATAAATAGACATAGTACATATATACGTAGAGTAAGAAATGTATTAGACATAAGACAAATGTTTGTAATAGATACGTAAAGAGGAAAAGAAGATCTTCTATCTTTACCCATGATAGAGGAGGAGGAGGCTTATTTAAAAAAATGTGTGTGTACAATTAAACACGGCAGAAGTGAAACTTCAGAAAAGTAGCCTACTAGATAATGAGACAAACATAGATCAGGAGTGTTAAGATAATTATAAGGATTATTATTTTTATAATATTTTTACGAAGATCAAAAATTATTATATATTTTAATGCAAATTATTACATTTCATATATTACATATTCAGATATATCAAAGCACATATTATTCAGACTTCATGTTTTCACTTTGAACAAATTATGATGATTGAAATAGGATTTGTTTACTATTTCAGTTAGCTCTATTTTCAATTTGATTTATAAACTTCTAAACTTCAAACCATTTGCAGCAGTATCTTTATGAGAGATGTTGAAATTATTAAATATCTCTTTTTAGTATCGTTTTTATTCGCTTGATCGAGTTTCAAATCACAAAGACTCTAATTTAACTTCAATAAAGGAAAAGGTTTATAATGAAAAGATCGTTTCTTTATTTTTTAATTATTTAATTTTATTCCAGGAAACCATGTCCCATGATGACGTCAAATTTCGTACAAATAAGAGGAGTCAAATAATACATTAAAACAATAATTAAGACTATTCTATCAAAATATTTTGAAGCTTATTATAAGCCTATCACCCTTCAAGTTCACGCGTTTGGCTGGTCAATGAATTAATTCATCCAACCATACCATATCCAATGTTACCTCAAAAACTTTCAACTAAAATATGTGTCACGAAACAAAACTCGTTCGAACTAGTATTGTCCACTGCCTCGAAACTCGTGCCTTTCCACGTGAACAATTCTTCCAAGGGCTCCACCGGCTCATCCGTCCGTAGGACATCTGATAGTATTTATCTAGTTGAACAACTTTGTTTCCCTTACAACTTTTGGGTCTTTAAAAGATTCAGATATTTTTGGGGTCTCGTAGTGATACCAAAGATGGAACCCTATTTATTTATCTGGTCCGTTTACAGTTACTACACCATTACATTAAAAAAGGCAAAATTAAGTACAATACTATAATTAGTGTGTAATCTATTACAGACAAAGACAGCTTGCATTTAAAAATTATAAGGACAATAGACAATAGACAATAGACAAGACATAGAAAGAAAAAGAGAAAATATTATTTTCTAAAATTGCGACTTTTAACAACTAACACATAATTATAAAAAGCATATTTAAAAACAAATTATATTATATATTATTTTATTGCAAAAATTCAGCAGACATGCAGACGGCCAATGGAAAGCGATTACCATCACCAATGGCTATTTGTAACACCAAAGGTGCTACTAATGTGCTGCCGCTCTCTAAAGGAATGCTGGAATCTGGCCACTAATGCAAGAACACAACTCAAGGTTATTATGACGGCATTCTCTAGACCAGGGGTGATAGCCACCCAGACGCGCAAATACCCTACCACTTGGCTTCCAGTTATTTTGCCACCTCTTACGATATTCCGCCCCTCCGTAGGAAATTTTGTTCATTTTCGGTTCCAGCACGGATACATGTTTGTCGCGATTTACGAAATGAGGTTGGCATTCAGCATTTTGTTGTGCCGAAACATATTCCAACGCAGATTTTCAATGCCCATCTCCTAAATTACAATAATGAAATGCGACCCACAGTAAATACAAGAAAAATAAAATTACAGTAACATATTATATTAAACGTATAAGTGATATAAATTTCATACTTTCTCGTTTCTGGCGGTTTTCTTCTCCATGTTTTCGATTTCTTTGTAAATTTAGACTTGATTAATCTCAAAATGGGTGATCCGTACGGTTCTAGTGACTATGGTAGCGGTGGCGGCGGTGGCTATGCCGCCCAGTATTCGTTGCCACCCCCAGCTAAGGGTTCCGGCGATAACAACTATAATTCTGGACAAGGAGGTTATAATCAAATCAGTTATTCAACTCAAAGCACAGGGCAAGAATGGAACCAGCCGAGTTCTGGTGATAATTCCTATGGTGGCAGTCAATCAGGAAATAATTATGGTCAGAGTTATGGTCAAAACTATGGAAGTGGCGGTTATGATCGTAATAGTGGTATATACATAGTCATTTTCTCAAAAACTACTGGTAAATCACTATAATAATAAAAAAACTACTTTAAAGATGCGCTTTCACCGCCAGCGTTCGCCTGTAATGTAACATTTATGATTCGATTTTGAGTAATAATACTTGGTTCTCCTTCCTCTCCCATGTAATGCTCGAATCTGTAACATTACAGGTTTTGCACTGTAAAGCTCGGTTCTTCTCCTTCACTGATGTAGTGCTCGGGGCTGTAACGTTACAAGGCGAATGCTAGTGGTCAGGAAGCACCTTAAGAAGCCGTGGTAGCTTAGCTTAGTGGCTAGCGCACGTGTCCGAAACACAAAGAGCGCGAGTTCGAATCCTGGCCAGAAAGCATACACCACTTCGTTTTCTGACCTAATGTGCATATTTTTACAATTACCACATGCTAACGGTGACGGAATGTATGATGTAACCGATGTTTCAAACCCGCCAATCCGCCTTAGACAAGCGTGGCGGATATACTCTCCGTTCCTCTTTAAATGGGAAGCCCGAGTCCTACAGTGTAACGTTTCTGAGCTGTTATTAATTTTATGTTATGCTTTAAAAAGTACCACGTTTTGTCAATGAACACATCCACGGCCGCGGGCATTTGATATCCGCGTTGCCCACTTCCCTCGTCACTTTCCTGCTTGCTGCCGTGGAATTGGGCATAATTTAAATGAGGGGTAGGGGGAATTTTTTTCAACGTATACTGTATAGTGTATATTTTTAAATGTCTATCGGTCCAAAAATCTTTAAAGAATATCATGTTGTTCCTATAATCTTTGGATAGGATGTGCTTGGAATACTGTCAATGAAAATAGGTGTGTACAAGATTAGGACGACTACTTTTTGGAGATTGGGGTATTTTGGATTAGAAATTTTTGTAGGCTTCGTATCAAATGACAAAAGCGGTGAACATTGATCTACGACTACATAAGTTTGGCCAATTACATTTTCTCAACCTAATTTTAGCTAGCGTTTTCGACCAATGATAGATCAACCAATCAGACCAATTTATTCGTGATAATGATATTTGTTTGAATCTCCAACAAATAGTTTTTATTTATTTGGTGCGACATGGTATTGACTACCAAATATACTAAATGTTTAAATTTAGAACATACATGTTCTCTTGTTTTTTATGTTTCTTAGCCTATTGTTATTAAAACCGTCATACATTACATACGTACGTGCAGTTTTTTTATAATTAAAATAATACAGTCCACAACAAATTAATAATTGAAGAAGTGTTTAACAATAATAAAACAAAAATTTCTTGTATAAAATGTATTACAAACACTAAATAACATTGAAAAAAAAAATCAACTAGAATTAAAACTAAAAATAACAATCGATTTACCTAAATAATTTCAACATAATTTATAATTACAAAAACATGATGTAAAATTTTAAAATCAACATTAAAATATCACTAATATTAATGATGTATTGCCATAATATGCCACGATTAATATCATAGTAATAATATAGAGGGATTAAATGCTCTATTTTAAGCGACATTTTGTGACATACTAACCAACATGTTGGGCTTTATTATGTTAATATTTAAAATTTATAATGGTACTTACCTTAAACTCGAGATATTAAGATGAAGATAGTTGGAAAACAGTAACTTTATATTATATAATATAAAGTTTCTCTTTTCCAACTAAAACCTATAAATAATATTTTTCAAGAAGTACAGTGTAGTTTAATGTTTATTAACTAGGTATGCATTTTTTGGTCATTTGAAACTGAAGTTTTTTAAAATGTAGTTTTTCAAATGTCGCTTAATACAAATTGCCTATCACCTTAAAATGAGTCTCCTAAATGAATATTTTCATATAATATCAGCTTTTAAGAACAAAGATTTCATTATACAACATGTAACACACACGATCTATCAATATAATCAATCTTTAGTGAAAATATTATTAATGTTAATACATGGCTACATAAGACTTGATACTCATTATAATTTTCAGAGACATGGTTAAATACATTTTTTTTATACATTTAGGCTCTATTCACACTATGACGCCGTTCACGATTCAATCTCTTTCCGACCAAATCTCGCTGTGTGTACCTACACTACTAGTCCAGAGTTGATACAAAAGCGTATCCACACTCATTTCCCTCGCATTAAAAAAAAGGGTATCCACACTATCGGCACAACTCATGACAGATCCGATTTTGCTTCAATTAAGTATTATTTTCGATGAATCTATGTTGGCGCGATATCGGGCCCGAACTAGAGCAAGATGATAGTGAAAATTCTCTGATTCTTTCTTGTTTAAGAATATTTCACCGGGCCGAAAACGGATCGAGACCGGAACGAGACTGAATCGTAAATGGCGTCATAATGTGAATCGAGCCCTAATACTCTCCTCATTAAAACCAACACTTTGACAATCAAACGTTGAAACATTTTGTACACATTAGCGAAGTACATGCGGTGTTTGAATTTGTGTTCGCGGTTTGACGCCGCTCTTTGTCTTTTAACCACACGTAACTTGTTTATGTAAAGGGAGGTTTTATTTCAAAAACTAATGAACATGTGGATTTTAATGAGGGCAACACATTTTATCTATAATATTATAAAGTTCTAAACATACCGTGTCTGTACATTGAAGCTATTAAAAAAATACAACTGGAATAGAGTTTATTAACGATGGCGTACATGATGCTATTGTTTTAGATTTATTGTCTGTTTGTTCGGGATTCACGTAAATACTACTGAGCCGATTCTGGTGCAGTTTTTGCTGATCGGCAGCATCGGCAGTTAATTCCTAGACTTAAACTCTGCGCTACTTTTTATCATGGGAATCTTGCGGGAATCTTTCGCGAATTATTTCAAATGTCCAGATTACAAAAAACCAATTCAAATGTGTTTGTTTTACTGATTGATAGTAAATGTAATGTAATAAAATTTGTGATATTTTTATCCCGAGAATCTTGCGGGACTTTTCCCGGGAAAGGTTTGAAGTTGTTCGGATGAATAAAAATTAGTTTACACAGCTCAGACACAGTTTCCACTAAAATAATAGCTTACATTTTTTTTAATGCTGCGATACTTTGTGTTGCGGGAATTTTAAGTCAAGCGTGGACGACGTCCCGGGCATGTCCTAGTATCTAATATAATGACGGCTATAGCGTGCGTTAAAGGTTTTCAAGTGAAAATTTGTATTTATAGTAATAGACGGAATTTCTTGTTTGGACTATACTACGAGTATGATTATAATATCCAGTATCATAGAACTATAATGAAATAAGAATACAAGGAATTGAAATATTAAAACCTAGTACTTTTTTTATATCAGTATAAAACAATTTGTTACTCATAAGACTTTGAAAGTAGATTTAAGACTAAAACTGTAATTTCTGAATGATTTGCTTTGACAATAAATTGCAAATTTCAATCAGTTTATTGAAAGCTTAAGTGGAGTTATAATATATAAAAACGCATATAAAAACGCGACAAAATAATACCTTCTGAATCCTGATCAATTGTAAAAATTTAGTATACAAAGTATTTTTCAAGTAAAAAATTTGCTGAACCGTGATCATTCTTATTGTTCTTCTTCCATACTATTGCTACAATATTATGGTGATAGCAAAATTACAGCCAGACAAGAACGTATGATTTAATTTAAGCTGAATTAATTCAAGACGCAAGATTCATAAGTAGGAATCATGTATTTTATATTAATAAAAGCATCAGGCCCTCCAAACCTCTCCAATATTTGAAGAGTGTCTTCTATGAGATCGGCCACGTTCTCACCACGAGTGGTTGTGTGGTCAATGCCAGAGCCCATATTACCTGATAAAACATAATTCAAATAATTATTTTAACAACACATTAAGTACTTACCTATAGTGGTAATAAGGTGCAAATTTCACTATACAACAATTAATCCAACAAAAAAAATTGTTGGATTAATTGAAATAATTATATATAACCGGTTTTATATATCACTTTCTCATTAATATTTTGGTGTTAATGTACCGTATATTATGGGGATGAATGTAGAATTTTATATTACGGAATATCATGATGATTTTCACAAATTGCAATATTTAATTCATTGAAGAATTTTCATCCTTTACTCTATATCTAATACAGCCTCTCTAATTTTTAACGTCTTTGCAATTTAATTACACCACTATGTTTTGTTTTTATTGCAGGACTTCAGCTTTCGGCCCACTTAATGGAAAGCGGTTACCATCGCCTATGGACATTTGCAACACCAAAGGTGCTACAAATGCGCTGCTGCACTCTTAAGGGAGACTGGAACCTTGTCACTAATGCCGGAACAGAACTCAAGGTTGTTTTGGCGACATACTTTAGACCAGGGGTGGTAGCCATGCAGTCTGGCAAATGCCCTACCACTTGGCTTGTGGGTTGTTTTGTCGCCTCTTACGCAGGCCGCCCGGCCGCAGGAAATTGTATTCTTTCTCCGTTCCTGCACGGATAAATATGTAACGGCAAATAGTAATTTTTTTAGGACAATTGTGATCACACAGAGCCAGTATATTTTGAAAAAAAAAACTGTAACACATTTAGGCAGAGGGACATACAGACTTATAACATGTTGATTTTATATAGATTCCGTTTTTGTAAAATGTCTACAAACTCTAAACATTTACTTTATTCAAATTAAATTTAAATAATAAAAACACTATTGTGATCATTCATCTAAATTAATCATTCAATAAACACTCTAAGAAGCCCTCAACTAATTGACTGCCGTTAATCATCTCAACTAGAGGCACTACCATTATTACTTCGTAAGCTTAACGAAATAATAATGTTTCTATTGCGATCATTGATATTGAGAACGTTTTATGTTCTTGGTTCTAAGGTCTTTTGAACCAAATGTATCAATATTTCTTTTGAATTTCAGTTATTAAGTCCACCCTCAGTCAAACTGTAGTTTTTGTCTGGGCCCCAATCATTGACGCGTTGAAGGCATTTGTTGTATGTAAAAAATAACATTTCAGTCCCAATAATTGATTTTGAAAATGTTATATGATTCTGGTTAGGAAAGCTTTTAACCAGTCTTATCAATTCGATCGCTCTCGATCACGATTCGATCGATTATTCGTCTAAATTTTATTTGTTAAACCCAGCCGCAGCTAAATTGTAAGTCCTTCGCTAATGTCATAACGTCGATAGTAACAAACAAATACAAGTATATATACTAATTTAAAATGTCACATATAGACATAGACAACACTTCACTAAAACAAAAATGCACAACAATATAATAGTTACTTGGTAAAACAAATTAAATTAAACAAAAAGGCCTTATTATAATAATAATAATAATCGGCAGACATACACACACATTGTATATCCCCAAATTAAGCAAGTTATGCTTGTGTTATGGGTAATATACAACGGACCACTCTGGGGCCGATCCCAGACACCCAGACCATAGTAAATAACGGGGAAAATACGATTCCGAAATTTACTATACTAGGAATCGAACCTCTGCGTTGCTGTGAGGTAGGCCGGCAAAGGCTTAGCCCGCTCAACCACAGATGCCGTCAATTGTTAAAAGCGATGTGGTTCCAGGCAATCTGACTCAAAGGAAATTCTTCAAATTTTACTTGTAATTAGTATGCAACAGAAAATATAATATATAAATAAGTTTTAATAACTATAACAAGAAATTAACACGCGCGGCGCAAATTGTGAGATTCCTGTCCCGGTCCTAAACCCTCGTAAGACCCCGAGCTCCGCTGATAGTGCTCTCAAGATTGATTGATGAAGATTAACTCAATATTTTATTTTACTTTTTTTATATGAAAAAATACTTTTTATATTTATGTACCATTCTTTTCCATAATCTTAAAAAATATTTTTGTAACAATAGAGAAATACTGATTATACTAATAGGTATTTCATAATATCAACCCAAAAATGTCCTACTGCCAGGATAAGGGCTTCCAAGAAGTATGCAGGGTACGTCAGCTACGTTTGTCCGAGAAGTATTGATGGTTTTGACACAGTATTCTCCGAGTGCAGATTTTATTACAATGTCTCCCTTCAACTGGGCCTCAAGTCTGTTAAAACAATCGTGTCGGAATAGTCATTTACTGACTTCATAACGGCATCATAATGGTTGCTTACGTATACAAAAACACTCAAAGTCAACCATTACAATGCCATTATGATGTCACTCAATGAGCATTCAAATACAATTGTATTAATATACTTAGGGCCCTTCACGTGTTTATTGTATGTATACGGGCATTAGTTAGAAAACTGTCTCAACATAGAAATTTCCCCGCTATTATTCGAACCTATATCTTTGAAATGGCGCGATTGCTTTTGCTATCACTACCGCAACATTTATTAACAATTAATTTTTAAAAATCACAATACTTTTTAACTTTCTTACCAGTAATTTCAACTATATGTCCTTATCATATATATTGGGTCATAGCTAAAATTCTATTGTGCGTATTAAAGAAGTTCACCTTCAAGTGTCATTAAATGACAGGTTTGGTTAAAGCAAAAATACTTTTACGGTAACATAATAGGATAATGTGACAAAACACTGAACACAAAGCTCTAAAGTGGCGTACACATTGTAGTGACTTTATTTAGCTACAAATGAGTGACGTGATGAGCGAACGGCTCCAATGTTTAACGCCAATGTTCTTGTCTGGTTAGCGGTTTTACACCGCAACAGGTCAATCTACGCTTTTACCTAGTTTGAAGCGTAAATTCGCACAGCTTTTTGTAAGTGAGGTAAAACAGGAAATCTGTAACATTTTTAGTGGAAAACGACCAAATGTGAATGTAACATTTTATCTTGAGAGATGCAAACACTTTGTTTGCAGGGAAAGACAGTGAGGTATTGTGGGACTTGCGGCCACTGCCAGATACTCCCTAAATCTACCTCAGTGAAGATTTATTTAATAACTATCGTCGTATGTATCATACAAAAGTCAAGCTTAATGTGTATCATTATATACTAATAAAAATATTACACAGCATTGACGGCTGCATGAAAGCAAAATCAACAAATGGGGTTAGGAGTGAACATTTTATGTATTAGTTATAATAATTTACGTGAAATAAATATAATAGACGATTGACTGTTTCATATCATTTAACAACAAGTATTCGCATATAAATTGACATAATTATATACGTAAAATGTTTTCTGCTGACAGTAAATATATGACACAAAGGGTTTACTGACTCAAGTTGTCTGAAGTTGCGATATTATTTTTAGTTGACTTGCTCAGTATGATCCGTGCTAAATATGGTTGTTATTTTACAAACGAAACTATAGGACTAAACTGTAAAAAAATGATTAAGTACGCAATAGAAAAATCTATGAGAGAACACCCCTGTATAAGAACCCATTCTACCACGCAATCTTCTTGGAATCTCGAAATTTACGCACATAGTCTGTATTATAATAGGCAGAGGAAACCATTCTTAGTTATTATACAGCCATAGGTGTATATATCAATGTTGCTTTTGATGGCAATTAGGGGAATTTATCTCGTATGTTGTAAGCTTTATTGATAACGAACTCATATTATAATGTAACATAAGAAGTATACAGAGGAATTCTATATCTATTAGTTAATTAATACACGTTTATTTTAATAAGCTTTGTTAAATTTTCCTTCAATGGTATCTATTTAATGTCATCATTGCGTTACATTGTCATCTTTATTACATACATTCACTTAATACATACTCAAAAAGGTTTTTATATGCACTAGATTTTATGCTGGTCAAAATGACGTCACAGCTTTACCGGAGCGTGTGAACCAAGCAGCTTCCTTTACCTGTGACCGGATGCCACATATACGAGGTTCCTACGAGACTTCACCTTAGCTGGACTTGCTATGAGGGTAGATTGAATTCTAATGTATGTCCTTACATTTGTTGTCACTCGATTTGACTTTGTCGGATTATCACTGAGATACTAACAGTAGTTATACATTACGCAGCAGTATTTAATATAAAAGCAGTCAGCGTCAACACAGCATCTTGTATACCAGTCATGCGAATCGTTTCCGCATGGTGGTTCGAAAGCAATAGGCACGAGCCAGGCTAAACGTGGCCGAAGCGCTGCAGTTGCGAGATATTGCCAACGTTGCACTAAACGCGGTATTATATCGGACACGAAGTGCTGTATAAATCTTTGTGACAATTTACATCACAAATTATGTGTATAAAGTAAATTGTTAACTTGACCTTATGTGAGCACCGCGCAAATTTACAGCACGCCAATACGACTCTCCACTTCGCCTGTTACATCTCTCATCTAGTATATCGTTTCCTATTCTTTGTAATTTCAATGTTTCAAAAATAAACTTACGGTTACGATCTTTGAACAAATTTAAAGTGGGTAAAATCTGACGATAATAAGGCACCAGAGCTTCGCCAACCCGATCACACCCGGTCACCAACATTTGTATGCATTTTAGGGCATGGCAAATAACTGTAGGTCGTTTCGTTGCCAGAGCGTCTGAAATAAAAGCCATTACGAATAACTCTTATAGTTATAATACGTATTCAAAAAAGCACGTCCTTCACCAGATTCACACAGAATAGGGCATTTATCAGTCAAAACCGTTGAGGTTCTATTTATTATACAAAACATAGCCTAATTGTTTTGTGTCGGTATAATATAGTATGACGTAATTTTCATAACAATAAAAATAACGTGTAAATTATGTTATGTTTATAATAATTATTTATAAAGAAAGATGCTTGCAAAGAATTTTAGTTCCCTGTCTTTATTCTGAAAAATATCATATAGCAAATTAAAATGGAACAATTCTCCAAAAAATAATTTCTAGGGAAAAAATCTTATCCTGTAATAATATCATTGCTTTAGCAGAGAATAATAAAAAATATATGTAATATGTTTATAATAGCTGGGACAACCATTGTAAACCACATCGAGAGATCTTTTTCTATTTTATTTGTAATGTCATTATTATATAGAGTACTTCTAAGTATGATCCACAGACGTACGAGTACTTATATTTTTAAGAAGTTATCCGAACAATAAAGATTCCAATTTCTATATGTGGTCCTTTCTTTGAAACCTCTTATTATACGAATATTGAAGTAGCTACGATATACTCTCGCAATCAATCGGGATATAAGAATAAATGTCCAATTGTAAATAATGTAACGCCCTACTGCTGAGCTGAGTTCTTTTCAATTCAAGGAAACGGATGAGGTAATCGCCACGTTTGTAAATATTAAATTGGCAGTTTGACACTTCGGTAATCTCAATAAATATAGGAAATGGAGACTTTTGAGCCAAAGAAATGTAATGAGTTGAGATATGGCTTACAAAAGCGTTATATTTTTCTATTATAAAGTGGATACATCAGCCCTAAATTCTACCTCGAAAACGAAAAATCTTACAATGATAAGAATAATGAACGACGAGAAACCATAAATTAAGTTTTCGGTTACTATAATCGATTTATGTGAATGAATTTCAATGAATAATAAAAACACTTGCACACACACACACACACACACACATAAACACACTCATAAACAACACACACTCACACACAACACTCACCCATACATACATACATACAATATGTGCGCGCTTACTCACTAGACATAAATACTCTGTTACCGATTTATATTTTTTGTGTTTAAAAGTACATACTCTGTGAGAGGGCACCGGTTCCCGAAACACAGGCTTCAGGCCTAGCTCGGGAGCTAGGGACTGGGCCGATTTCGATGCGGTTTTCGCCGATTGACAGCTAAGTCTTAGACAAATAGCGCTACTTTTTATTCGCGGGAATTTTTCTGGGAAATATTTAAAATGGCCAGATTAAAAAATATTTTTCAATATGATTTTTTCACTGATCGATAACAAATTTCATGTAATAAAATGCGTGATATTTTTTATCCCACGGGAATTTTTCCAGGAGCGCTTTGAAGTTTTTCTGGTGCATACAAATTAGCTTATTCAGACCCAGTTTTCAGTGATAGCTGCGGTACTTCGTGTCCCGGGAATCCCGCAGGAATTTCAAGTCATGCGTGGACGAAGTCGCGTACATATCCTGGTATATAATAAAATTACATAGCCAAATAAATAAACAATTATCTATACAAAATATCTCCATCAGATCGTAACAAAATTCAATTTTTTCTTTATTTATTTTCTGACATAGATCTTATCGCACGCTTAACCCAATGCTGACACTGCCCAAAATTTCGTTAAATAGACTTCTTAACGCCATCTATCGTAAAACATAGAAATACGTGTAATAGTAATCTTGGTATAAAAGTTACAGAAATACCCACAAGGAAGGCATTTTAATAATAATGATATTCATGCTTAAAGAAAAGTAATTGGCTCTCCTGAAAAGTTCACTTTTTGGATAATGTCAGTATTGGATAAAACGTGCGATATATGAGAATCTGGTAGAACTCCATATTATCTAAAATCTAATTAATTTAATAAGCCGATGGCAATGGCATGAATTAAATGCCGGCGGCGATTGGTAAGTGCCGTTCATAGACTTTTGCATCAATTTCAGTCGTTGTTATGTCAATTCATTTTTTTCATTTTATCTAATGTTAAAATGTACATTAAGTACCTATACAATTTTTTTGAACAACATCCGTGTTACCAACTCTCGCGTTTTTAATTTAAGCTATTGCATAGCTTTTATCGCGGGCTTTGAGCGCGGCGACCGAATCAAGAAATTCCGTAACGAAAATAAACCTAACACCTCCCACTCCGCTTACCATGAGCGTTCACTTAACGTGTGTGTGCGCCCACACTGAATGCGCGGTGACGGGGGCCTGAGGCGGGCGCGGCGAGCGGAGGCGTGTGGTGGCCACAGTGAGCCGCGAGCTCTCGTAGCGGTTCGAGGTATGTCAGGTATTGCAAATTATGGACGACGAGCTGCTCCGAAATCGGACGAATACGTAAGCAGCTGTTTTTTAATTTAGTTATAGATTTAAGAGAATGACATTTTTGTTTACTTGGATTTGTATAGTTACGAAAAACACATGAATTCATTGCACCATTGTTGTCCGCATTATTTAATATTCCCTCAAGTTCATACAGCTCCAAAAATATCATTTAGTGGATTTTGAGACATTAGTTATTTTCGATTAAATGCTTGTTTTTAGTTTCGTAGCCAAAGAAAAACCAGGCGATGTTTGTCACCTCTAAGCAACCTTTCATTGTGCGCGGACTGACAAGTACTTGCTTAATCTACTTAGTAGTAGATTAAGCAAGTACTTGTTACTTAGTCTAATATTCTTAGAATAGAATAAAAGTATAGAAAACATATTATTGTTCAACACAATAAATATATAAATTATATATAGTCCTCCTTACCGATTTCGGTAACGGCGACCCCTCAAATGTCATTATAAATTATAGAATGAATAATTACAATAGTTTAACGGCAAAACAAAAGGTGGTCTTATCGCTTAAAGCGATCTTTTCCAGGCAACCTGACTGAGAGGATATTTTTAACAAATTATGACTAGTATAATTCTTCCTTATTAAAACTTCACTTACTCTTAATTGGAATGATGAGCTGTGGTACGACAGGCAGCACTTTATACGAGCCTTTGGTGACTAAATCATGAATTCCTCTTTCAACGATGAAGTTAAACGGATACATCCCTTCAGCAAGGCCATCAAAAAACATCGGAAGATAGTGGTGAAAATCCAGTTTTTCAATAGGGACCTGTTAAAAAAAAAAGTATTACTATTAGTGTGCTATCGAGTGCTATCAAGTGTATCGCGCGGGAAGCTTTATAAATTTTCATGAAATCCGTTGAGCAAATGACACGCAGAAAATTTTAAAAAATATTCATATTTAGACATTGTATTGTTACGTGCGAGCGGGGGGTACGCACTTATGGATTGGAAGGAAACACCCGTTTTAATTTAACTCTTTCATTGGCTTACACAGCGGCACATAATACCTCTCTTCAGGGTTGCCCTTATACGCACGACTAACGATGCACAGTTCCGACGATAAGGTGTCTCGCTCACAATACCGTCACCGATATTGCGTAGACCACCTTCCGCTACTGCAGTGTTCACCTCCGATATAACGGCGTGTAGCCCGCTTCTGGTTTGTCTTTCGAACTACACTTCACTTAACTGTCCACGATACTTGTCACTAAATTCACAACTCGTCACTGTCTTCTATTAACCTTCTTTTCCAACTCTTCCGTATCGCACTTGTCGCTTCGCCGTCTTGAACTCAAATCAACTCTAAACTGCCCGGTAGGCGCGCTTTACGCTGCTTATATACTCGGAAGAATTTTCTGGAACCCATAATTTCGTTATTCTTTTATTTACTATCTCTCCCTTTCTAAACATCTATCTATCTCTGTCTTTTCCTTCCCGAACCTTATGTTCGGGAACTTTCGTTTATACATCTATCCCTTTCTAACATCTATCTATCTCTGTATTTCGTTCATCGTCTATCCCTTTCCAACATCTATCTATCTCTGTCTTTCGATCATTGTCTATCCCTTTCTAAAACATATCCGTCCTTGTCTTTTCCTTCCAGAATCTTCTACCTTTTTCCAAAAGTCTTGCGACTGATTTACGCTGCCGGAAAGTTCTATCCTCGGTCGTCACAGTATAAATAGCATAATTAAGTTAAATTACAGACTTAATCTTCAACTTTATATATTGATACATAGACTAGTAAACAAGTGCCTTTTGGACCAACTTTTTTCAGCAGTCTCCGAAAATTATAAATAAGGTGTCATTCGATTCGGAATGGCATCTAGATGATTTGAAAAAAAAAGAAGTTCCGCTTGCAAAAATTGTAAAATTTATTAACAATTAACTAAAAAAAGAAGGGGGGTTTAGTTTTTTTGCAAATATCTCAAAAAGTAATAAATATTTTTCAAATTTGAAAAAAGATTCGAAAAGAGGAGGAAATTTCATGAAAAAGTCTCGACTCCCGAAACTGTAAGATCAATATTTATAATTTTCCCAGAGGGATGAAAATACGGCCGAAAACGGGTACTCTGGCTTACGCAAGCCACACCCACATCGGCCCTTTAATGAATAAATATTATTTAAACATACTAAATATGAAAATAAAAAATTGAAAAAATTCAGGCACTAACTAAATAGATGAATGAACAATAATCTGCTTGAAAAATTTTTTATAACAATTTTTCATTTAGTTATTCAATAGTTAATTAATAAAAAAAATTTTGCTTGAACATGAACATTGCAAGTGTGATAATTATTAAACTTATTTTTTTTCCTTTCTTGTAGCAATTCTTGAAAGGCTTTAGAATAGAACCCAATTGGAAAAATTAGGAAATGTTTATTTTTCATTTTTTTATTAATAATTTTCGTTGTTTTAAACTTTTAATTTTGTACTCTATTAAATGTATGATCGGTTCTCGGAAAGAAATTGGAAATGTGTTTAGGGAAAATAGTAATGAAGTGTTTAAAATAGAATTTAACCCTTTGTTCTAATGCAATCGTATCGGAATCAGCTAATTTGTATTATGTATTCTAATAACTGTACACTCCTCACTCCCAGGAAAAATCCCGATGGTTCCCAGAAATTAAAGTACCAAAGCATTTAAAAAATAATGTAATGTATCCTTCTGGTGAAATCGTATATTCAATTAATTTTAATGTTTCTTATGCTGCAGCTTCATTTGCGTTATTGTTAAAGATTTAGACTGTGGCTGAATGCGTCTTATTTAAAGCATCAAAAATAACGCAGTTAACGCATAGCTACATTAGTGTCTCGAATTAAAATGCCGTTGGAATTACTATAGAATTTATTTCAACTATACAAACACGTATAACATAGGTACAAATATAACTAGACACTACAAGTGCAAAGTAGCACGATTCAATACCACGCGCAAAGTCCGTCACTATATCGCTCATCGAATCTACGTCTTGCTCGTATCGTAATCCTCGCTTGACTGCCCGACCCGTTCGTTCGGGCATTGTTTTATATAATACAACAATTGACTGCGTGTACTGAGTTTTTCCAAGAAAACGTAATCTGCACACCTGGTTAATAATTCCTGCGAACGGCCAACAAAGTCGAAAACAATAACAATAGTATATTGTCTAATTGCAACTGTTAAGCACAAAGTAAAGAAAAGAATTTCAAATGCGGGAAGGGTAATAAACCAGGTGCGCATTTCTTTGTCGGTATGTAACAATATTCAACGTCGTTAACAAGGTTACATCTCAAATAACGCATTAAATCCATCGCCACATCTGCGTGAAACAGCCTAAATCTTTAACATTATCCCACGTGAACCTGTATAAAAATAGCCTGGTGATAAAATTACCAATAAAACCTATTTACCTTCCAAGCGAGTTGCTTGCCAAAGGTTGTGAATTCGATGGACACAGGAAATTCTCCACGTTGATAGCATTTTCTGAACATAGTCGGTCTGGGTGGCAACGGGTCTAGAACTCCACATTTCGGGGGCGGCAACACTCTGGTATTTTTCTGCATTGCTGGAAGAACATTTGAATGATTAAAATGTAAGTATTATATCTTCTAGGGACATACACATTGCGATGCTGGCGAAGTCTTTCGTAGCTTACTTGATGATGCTGTCGAGTCACACACTCGCTTTTAAAGAAACGAATCCTGATCGTGAACATATACCATTAAACGTGCGTATAGACAAAAGCGCGACCGCGACGTTGCTGCGCCTCCAAACTGTTAAGTCACCTTCTGCGGTCAGGTGGCGGTACAGGAGGGTTGATAACTTACGTATAATTATCACAAGAAATCCACAAAACTAGCAGTGCTGTGGTCATGTGGTGGCGGCATGGCGAAGCCATCTACACGAGCCCTTGGTCATTTTTAATCTATTGTACATATTGTTACAATTAGCACGTGCTGGCGACATAGAAAAACATGTAAAGACACCTACATATCCAAATAATCGACGATTCAACTAGCCACCGTTTAGACAAGCATGAAGAATATACTGTCCGTTCCGACCAAGTGGGGAGATCCGAGCCCAGCTGTGGGACGTTATGGGCTATTAATTAGTACTCCTTCATTATTAAAACATTTACATATTTTTTAATGTACGAAATATTTTTCATATGAAGAGTAGTAACATTAACCTAATCAAGCTTGTTATCAAAAATACATAATTATACTAGCGGGTCCGATAGACACTTTCCTGCTCTGAAATAATGAAATTCTAGAACCGGATTTCCACGCCATCGACCAGTTCCAATTCTCAATTTAAATCATCCGGGGATCCACTCAAACACGCAAAAAAACATTAAAATCGATCAGGTGTTTAGAAGAAGTTCAGTGACGTACACACGAACATAAGAATTTCTATAATATTCTAGAATTTTAAACATGCTGTGTGTGTGTACATTGAAGCTGTTCAAAAAAACTGGAATAGAGACTTCTTGTCGGTTTGTTCGGGATTCAGGAAAAAATACTGGGACGATTTCGATGCGGTTTTCGCTCATCGACAGCAAATTCTTAGACTTAATCTGCGCTACTTTTTATCCCGGGAGTCCCGCGGGAATTTTTCTGAGAGCGATTAGTAGTTGTTCGTGTAAAAACTTAGCTTATTCCAACACAGCTTTCAATAAAACGATAGCTGACATTCTTTTTCAAATGCTCCGGTAATTCGTGTACCCGGATCCCCGCGGGAATTTCAAGTCAAGGGTGGATGAAGCCGCGGGCATATCCTAGTCATACATAAAAATATAATATACATAATAACAGATTTTAAGATAATCGATTCATTCTCACACCCATAAACAAGAGACCAAACAAAATCATATACATATTTCTACACGTTATTTACTTGCATGGATGCTACACCTTGTATAGTAAAAGCAGGGACAACTCTTGGCTTCTTTGTCTTGTATCCATAAGGATAATTTGGACTGGGTTTCTTCAAAGAATGTCGGAAGTCCTTCCCGCAGGTCTCGGGCGCGCACGGCGGCAACAGAACCATGATTAATCAGTGTTAACACACAGACAGTACAAAACAACGATCAAAAAACATGATAACCACTACGCAGAAAAAATCGAATTATATGTATCTAAAATGTTGACACAAGTAATAAAATAAGAGGGTAAATTTGCTCACAGCTAGGCCGAGGTTTCTGATTGTTTGTTTTGCAACATGATCGTTGCCTGGCAACGGAACGGATATCGATTGATAGAGAACAGTAGCGCCACTGGCGGCCTTCTTTTGAATGAGATTGAACGAAACATACGGGGCTGAATAGTGGTAAAAATCGCAGCGTATTTTTTATGTTTTTATGACCGCGTTAATTTGACCCTAGTGCTCCATTTGGCATAGTTTTTATATTAAAATAAAATAAAATACCACCAAATATTGATTACTTTTTCTTTTAAAGTCTCTTTGGACACTGGGTTGCCTGGAAGAGGACTTTATGTGCGATAAGGCCGCCCATTGTTCTAATGCGTATTAACTATCTAGAATTAAGTTTATGGTGCACAATAAAGAGTTTTCAATCATTTAGTTATTGAACAATTCCCGCAGATTTAGGAAAGAGCTTAATGCATTATTTCTGATGCGATATTGTTGTTAGCTGTTAAAGACATTAATATTGACAAATAACGTATGTTATTGTAATTATGCACTATTGTAGCTTATCTTTAATAGCGTAATTTTTAACGCTGTAATAAGGGCGCATTTGGCCACAGTCAATAATTTTAATATTATTCCAGATGGAGCATAACCGTAAAGCAGCTACTTTCAATGATACTAAGTTAGTACTGAATTCATGGCAAGGTAGAATACATTTCGTTAATAAAATATTTTACATTATAATCCTCTGGACGTTTCTAACATCACTATATTGATACTAACAATTGTGTATCTTGATTGCCGCATTAATAAATATTAAAATAGAGTTCTACTGGACTCTATTATTGTTATTAGCCCCTATAATACAGTGCAAACTATAGTAGAATTATTTTCTCCGTGCAGTTAGGGTAATAAATAATCGGAGCGGTGAAGCGAGTATTTCGCTCTCTCTTCCACTCACGGGCCTTATGAGTAGGCATAGTGATACGCATTTTTGTTGTCGATAAGCGTTATTGATAGTGTATTTAGTTTTGTCATTTTGTGGGTTAGTGATATAAATGAAAGAAAAAAATAGATAAAACAACGTATTTATTAAAATAAGAGTATAATAATGATTTCAAATAAATTATTAATTAGGTATCTATGTATTAAAAAACTATAAGTACAAAAGTTTAGAATGTAACAAGTTATATTAAAATAAATATAAATACTTATATCTAAGATTAAAATTAACAGCAAAAAAGATAATAATGATTTTTATAAGAATGATAATCTTTCTTTGATAAGAATGAGTTTTTATCGATAATGGCGTTGCGCCCGCGCAACATGTTCACCGCCCTAGCCGGGCTAAGGCCGAGTTGATTTATGACCCAAACTGCACGGAGAAAATAATTCTACTATAGTTCAGGGTCTAGTGGAATAAATAAAATATACTGGCTGATCAATGTATAATTGTCAAATAAATAATAAATAAAATTCTCAATATAGCTTGACATGGTTTAGAGATTTAGTTAATATTGAGAAATTATAAATTTTAAGGCATGCAAACCTCAATTTAAGCTATAGAAATAATTCAAAGTTACAATTGTTGACAATGTTTATTCTACAATCGCTAGTTATTTTGAAGATAATTTAATTATTTTCTGTGAAGTTGAATTCAATAACACGTTGCGAAGCAGTGTACACAGAGTAGGTAGAAGACTAAACTTTTAAATTAAACCTTTAAAATATGTACACCATTTGAACATATTCCAAATAAAAACATTTGATGTACTAAAAACCTGTGAGTTGTATAAAAAATGTCAATTTTTAATGAGATATATAGTTGTATCTATGTAGTATGTATGTAGACATAATGTAGTTATATCTTTGAATAGAAAATCATAACTCCTTATTGAAAATATGACTTTGTTCATAAACACTTGACATTAGACAGATATAAGAACTGTTCGCAGCCACATTTAAAGAAATGGATAAAGAAGACATAATATTTATTGTGAAGAATAAATAACTGTTTAAATTGTATTATCTTGTAACTGAGCTGTAGTAAAAGCATTATCTAGCCCAACAAATCCACATAAACTGACATTTAAAATTTTATACGTATAACCTGACGGGTTGTGTTCGGGCACAGGTATATTCAACGCTTCGGTTTTCCTTTAAAATATCTGCTTCGTCGCACTTAACAATCCTGACACGTGTATTTTATAGCATTTTTACAATCCACCAACAAGCCCACTGACGTGTGAATCTATCTTAAAGTAGCAATAAAACAAACGAAACGTGCAGATAATCGCATCACCGTTACGACTATAACGTCCGATCGTACGGTTTATTGTCCCGTGTGGCACCGCCTTAGGCTGTTAGGTTAGTCACACATTAGAAAGCAATCAGCGTTTTTGTATAAAGTTTTTAAGGAAAAGAAAGTTTTTATAAATTATTTTGAATATCATTATAATAGTAGTACTACTATTTTTACCAAGGGAGTAGAAGATATTATTTTCCTAGTCCAAACGCTTTTGGTATAGAGAAAAGCGCTATTCAGAAACTTTACAAATTGTTAAATAATTTTGTCGATGAACACAGTCATGCGAATATTGATAGATACGTAAAATATAAAAGCGATTGTTCGCATTTTTGTTTGGCCAAATTTGTTTAATTTATAGGGTTAAAAATAAGGCTGATAACGAAAACCTATATTAGTGCATATATTAACGATATTTGTCAATATTTAATGCCTTTAGCAATTAAAAAGTAATAATAATATTCGGTAGACAAACACATATTGTACATTCCTAAATTAAGAAAGTTACGCTTGTGTTATGGGTTATATACCACGGACTACTCTGAGGTAAAGAGCAAGCAATAAGCAGAGAAAATACCTTTCCGAAATGTATTATACCAGAAATCGAACCCGGAGCGTCTGCGTTGCAGTGAGGTAGGCTGGCAAAGGCTTAGCCCACTCAACTACAGAGACCGTCTTTGGAATAAGTGGAATAGTGGAACTTTATGCTATGTCTTACAACTTAACCAGTATATTTAGATACACGTCAAGATCACTATTAGCTTACAACAGTTATTGTCCTTTAATCTGTAGAAGCAGATAGAAAGATAGATAACACTTTATTACAATAAATAAATGCAAAAACAAAATGCATAATTACAATACTTCTTGGCAAAACAATAGGCGGCCTTATCGCTAGAAGCGATCTCTTCCAGGCAAGCAAGCTTAAAATAAATTCTTAACTAATGTGGCAATGTAGGAGGAGCAGAAAAAAGATAGGACTATACATTTAACTAAGTAGAACTATACTATTTTCAAAATATTTTTTCCCTCGATTTGTCTCAATTATGAATGAGTAAGATATTATCTTTTATTCTTTAAGAAAAAATCTAAACAAAGTTATTTGCACATTTATATTGTTACGAGTTGCAGGACTCGAATTACTATGCCGTTGGAATTATTATAGAGTTTTATTAGAACTATACAAACACGTATATCACAGGTACAAATATAACTGAGCACAACCAGTCCAAACGTAATACACGATTCAACAACACGCGTAAAGTCCGTCACCAAATAGATTACCGAATGTACACAAGTCTTGCTCCGCTTGTGGTTATCGCTTGACTGCTTCATTGGGGCATTGCTTTATACTGTACAAATGAAATATGTCTGCTCGACCGCGTGGACTTAATTTCCTAGAATCATACCTAGCTAATGACTACCATAAAGGATTACAATACACAATAGGCTATTTTTATAATCATAAATTTTAAACACAAAGTAAACAAAAGAAGTCCAAATGCCGGAAAGGTAATAAAATGTCGACAGATATGCAGGTGTGAATTTGTCTTTTGTCAGCGTTCAGATCGTAACAATATATTTATATAAAATAGATAAACTCTGTAGCAAAAAGATCCTTTATAAAATGAAACGCAGCCAGCGTGCCCACAACTTAATATTCGGCGGTAAATTGAATGTTTCCGGGATGGTATGGTTCGATATTTAAAATTTAATATCGCATCAGCTTCCAGCCGCATTATGAAAATTATATATTTTCATGTCATATTTCGTATTTAGAACATTCAGAGGAAATTATACCTTTTTAATTAAAATATGAATTTGGAATGGTATTATTGTAGATTTAATTGAAAAAAATGTGGGTGCAGTTCACGCGCAGTAGATGCGAAACTTAAGAGAATATACTCACAGATAATTCTTCTCTAACTATTACCTTTTCTTCTTATATATAAAAATGAATGTTTGTCTGTATGTCCTTTATAGAATCGTAAACTATACTTTTGATCATGTGACGACCTTTATCAAAGTTGTTGTGCATGAGTCAGAGAAGGGTTCTGAGTTGGTTCACAATTGGACCCGGTCGGTGGCGCTGCTGTCCGCATATCGATTGAAGCTTTTTCGGGCAGGACGACATCAGTCGGGACAGCTAGTTATATATAAAAATGAATGTTAGTCTGTATGTCCTTTATAGAATCGTAAACTTATACATTTGATCATGTGACGATCTTTAGCAAAGTTGTTGTGCATGCGCCAGAGAAGGTTTCTGAGTTGGTTCATAATTGGACGCGGTCGGTGGCGCTGCTGTCCGCATATCGATTGAAGCTTTTTCGGGCAGGACGACATCTGCCGGGAAAGCTAGTTCAAAATAAATTTCTTAAGTATCATCAGGCAGCACATTTGTAGCACCTTTGGTGGTGAAAATGTCCATAGGCGATAGGAACCGTTTTCCATCAGATGGGCAGTCTGCCTGTCTACTGAACTCATGCCATAACAAAGAGCCGTACAATCTCTTTGATTAACTTAGATAAAATATCTTCAAGTAAAAAACCAACTTGCAATAATTGTTTAAGCAATTCAATTAAAATGCTTTGGGTCTCAGTAAACTGGACCCAAAGGATTAAAGCCATTCGTTTAATTCATATAATTAACAGGATGGACACCCAGCCGTTTAGCACTCTAACTAATTCAAGAACGCTGCTTGTTTCCATAGCGAATAGGGTTACCAGGAGAACATTAAAGAAAACCTGAACATTTTCTGAAACATGAATATGTCATAAAACTTTTTTTTAACGGTTTTAAGCGCGGTAATTTATTTGATTTTTAAAATTGTGACGTTTCGGCTACCTTTCCGTAGCCGTGATCACGAAAGACAAAGATGTCAAGTGTCAATGTGTATTGTTAAATTTTGAGAATTGTTAAAGTAAATATGCCTTACCAGCTGGGTCTAGGTTGTTTCGTCTGTTATCTAATTTGTGTGGAAAATTCCACAGATATGGCAACTCTAATTGCGAATTGAGTTAAAAGAAATTTCCCAGGTGCACGGCAGCGAACATTTGTTTAGAAATTAATAAGTTTTATCATTTCAATACAGTCCATAATATAATTGCGTGCAAGAGAAGTTTATTGTTAAACTGGTGTACATAACTAGTTAATACATTTCACAATAAATTTTATAACAATGTTCATATAAAAGAGCGGGTGTTAACATATGTATCATATTATCATCATACTTTTAAAATATCATGATAGAAATAATTTCTAATTATTGTACAATAATTAATACACTTACTGTCTCGTTAAAGAAATGGCGTCATAACTTGCAATGCTCGCACAAAATCTAACCGGCTTCGGCATTTATAAGATGGTATAATGTATACTCTAAGATTAAAAAATAACAGCCCATGAAAGTCCTACTCCTGGGCTCGAGCCTCCCATCACAGGACAGCGGACATTATACCCATCACACTTGTCGAAGGTGGCTGGCAGGTTTGACACATCGGTTATCTCGTTTGCAGGCTTCATCACTATGTTTTCCTTCATCGTTATTAGCACGTGATAGTTGTAACAATATGCATATTAGGTCAGAAAACTGCCTAAATGGTTCATGCGTGGTCAGGATTCGAGCCGGCGCTTTTTGAGTTTGGAACGCATGCACTAGCTATTACGTTACCACGACCTCTACCCTAAGTTTACTTATTTGTAATTCAAATTTATTTATCATAAAGAATGTCGAAATAATACGTCCTGAAATCCTCCTTTCTATCTTTTCGCATAAGATTCGATAAAATGAAAAGCAGCTTTTTTGAAATAGCAAGTGATAAGGAAAACTGTGAGTACAAAAATGATTACTATAAAATATCATATTTATACAAAAGTATGCTGCTCAGTTTCTCAATATTCAGCAATTGTATCATATCCTCGTAAGACGTGGTAGGGTAATGGTTAGCGCACGCGTCCCAATCTCAAAGGGCACGGGTTTGATACTGGCCGGAACTCATGCACCACTTAGTCAGTTTTATGATCTAATGTGCATAGTGTTACATTTACTACGTGCTAATAACGGTGAAGGAAAAGATCGTGATACAACCTGCACATTGAGATAACCGATGTGTCAAACCAGCCAAGCCGCCTTGGACAAACGTGGGCATACTCTCCGTTCGGTATAATGGGCGACCCGAGTCCACAGTGAGACATTTATGGGCTGATATTATATTATTATTATGTCATATCCCCTTCATTCATTGATGATTTTAATAATTACCCTCTCATTTGCGTAAGTGTAAGATGCCGAACTTCAGAAAAATACGATGCACGATATCAATATTTTATTTTACTTTTTAGATCTAAACACAGTTCTAATCACCGACTTTACAGTTCACTTTGACCTTTACTACACTAGCCGTTTTTATATATTTGCGCTAAAATCAATCCATTTCCATAAATGCTCGGTATCTCAAGCGCCATCTTTAAACAGCGAATGTTCGCGGGAACAAGTTTTTCATAAAAATACAACTACTTATTTTGACAACTGTCAAAGTTATACATCGTATAAAATTACTTACACAGTTTAATATAATCTTTTAATCGAAGACATTATTATATGAGTAATTACTACAGTTTCATCACATCTGCTATAAATACATTATAGCTGCTATATGTTTCATGATGCCAATATTTTTATTTATTGCTGAAGCACAGCAGACATGCCGACGGCCCAACTGTAATGGAGAGTGGCTACCGTCGCCTATGGACATTAGTAATACCAGAGGTGAACCTGGTCACTGATGCCGGGAAATAACTCAAAGTTGTTATGACTACATACTCTAGACAATCTAGACTCTAGACCAGTCGGGCAAATGCCCTACCACCTGGCTGTGGGTAGTTTTGTGCCTCTTATGACAGGGCGCCCCGCCGCAGGAATTAGTATTCTTTTTCCGTTCCTGCACGAAGAAGTATAAAATTGTAAAATTAACTCGTCCAACCCTCTACGAATGGCTAAATTTGAATTGGAATTGCAAAAATGGACCCTTTTGAGCGCTCAGTTCCTGTTCAAGCTGAGTCAGATCGCAGCGAGCAAAAAACCGTTGTCGCACCTAAGCCGACAGTTTGGCTTTATTCGCTTTTTCGGCTACTGGCTGCAGTATTATCGACGTTTCCGATTATTCATAATTTTATTTTAATCGGTTCTTCATTTCGTTGCTTCATATCGAGGCTTGCATTTAAGTAACTACATTTGTAAACAGTTTTAATTACATTATTAATAGATTAATAAATCTTACTTACTATCTAGTACGGAAGTGTAAGTTTGCTAGTTGGATGTTGTTTCTTCACAGCTTCAAATATAAAGTAGTTTTTGTTAAATTTGGTGTAGATACTTACACGTTTGATATAACAATCAGCATGAAAGCTAAAAAAAATAGAATTAGCCCATAAACACCCAAATGTTTGGACTCGGCTCTGCACAATTTTTAGGGGAACAGTATCGAAGCCACGAACAAGACGTATTTGATCAATACGGATTGATTGGTTCACACATCTATTATCTAAATGTGCAGGTTTTATCACGTTGTTTTCCATAGTTGATAAGCATGTATTCATTGTGACAATAACACGTGATGATTGTTACACTAATAATATGTAATATTAAGTTAGAAACACTGCCAATTGTAGTGCATGCTTCTCGGCCAAGCTTTATTGGTTGGTATGAGATGTGCAATTTTTCCTTTATTAATCACTACTTATTATGACTTTTGGCCAGAGGAGTGAACCTAATCGAAGAAGGAACAAAGTAAAATGCTCTGCTCCTCCGCCGAGGACATTAGTTATGACCGTAGACCAAAACCCGGTTACAGCTGTTTGAAATTTGTATATATTCTTTGTAGATGTCGGGAATGGTTTGCGACTTCAATTAATGCACAGCGCCATCTATTGGTTAGTATATGTCACACTACAAACTCAAGATACATAAATAAATCAGCAGACAAACAAACACAATGTACATACCCAGGCCAAGCAAGTTACTTTTGAGGTGTGGATAACAGTGCACAACTGCGTACGTGGTAGAGCTATGGTGGAATCTTGATTGCAGCTCTAAGCGCCGGATCGACCTTTGCGATACTAAGCTCTGGCAGAATATCGACGTGAAACGATTAGCCTTGTGCTAACCGTGTTTCTTGTGACAGGTGATAGTTCCGATGCCCCACTTTCCCCTCCGCCTTCCTATTCCCCCACTCCAATCCCATATCCCATCATTTCTATGCCATCCTCTTAATCCCATTCTAAAGTGAGTTAGCTATTAGCAAACGTCTATGGAGGCAGGCATCCGCTTTCCGTGAGCTGGGCCGTCTGCCTGTTTGCCAATTTTGCAATAAATAAAAAACTTTGGCATCGATCCTAGACTCAACGCTCACAGGAATTGTAACCGAGTCCTGTGTTCCTGAGAATTAGGCTGGCCAAAGTAGACCCCAGACCGTCAATTGACATTAGTACAGCAAGAATACTAAATATGCCAATAAATCCTCTAGAAAACACTAGCAACGTCTACTGAAGTAACTTATAGTGTATTGCTCATTTTATTCTCGCAGTCCTTCAAGCTGAATCTGTTTTATGGTTAAAACGTGATACCAGGCCAGTACTTAGCCGGCTGTAAATCTAGCATGTTTCTGTACTCTGGTTAACTTATACGGCTTCACTTAAAACAACTTCACTCGATTTTCGCATGGAAAGTTTTAAGAAGTATATATTAACTTAAGTAAAGTTTAACTTAAAATCAACTTAATGAAATCAAACTTATTAGAATATGTTGTGTTTCTTTGAAAATTTAACAGAAATGTTCGTAGTAGACTCCCTTTTTTTAATATTAGCATTCAATTTTGCAAGTATTTTTAAAGTGATATAATAAATTAAATAAATTATTATAACTATTTAATTTAGGATCATGATCTAGTCTCATTTCTATTCACTGCAACTCAGTATTTATATATTTTCGATGCCGAAGATGACCATAAAATACTTTTTATCCCGAAAAATGGAATAGTTTCCGAGATAAAAATATATTTGTCACTCTATTTGTTATGTTTTTACCGAAAAACTATTGGATCTATTTGGCTTAAATTCGGTATATATGTAATTCTAATACCGAAGGTGGACAAGGAATACTTTTCGCCCCGGGTAATGGGATAAATTTTGGGATAGTTTTATGTAAAGTGGTTCCCAGAAAGAAGGTTAGGCTTTGTTTTTTTTGTGATTTGCCATTTTCGTCATTTTGGTCATTTTTACAGATAGACAGACGGGGGATAGATATAGATAATATATAGATAAACTGGAACGGGTTAAAATAGAGGATAAAAGTAGAACAGGTTGATATTGATGATAAGCAGAAAAAATATCATGTATATAAAATGCGCTAGTATACTCGATCTGTTTTTCTATTAAGCGGTTACGGAAAAAGTTTTGTCCGTACAGGAACGGAAAATAATACTAATTCCTACGGCCGGGCGGACTGTCGTAAGAGGTGGGTGACTTGCTCGACTGGATGGCTAATACCCCTGGTCTAGAGTATGCCACATATCAACTTTAAGTTGTGTTCCGGCATCAGTGGTTAGGTTCCAGTTTCACCTTCGAGGCCGGGAGCAAATTGGCGGCACCTTTGTTGTTGCTAATGTCCATAGACGACGGTAACCACTTTCCGCCACAGTTGGGCCGTCAGCCTGTCAGCTGCGCTTCAACAATAAAAAAAACTACTAGCAGTACTGAATCAGTTTGGCTATAATTTACTTTAAATGGACATAAATACTTTTCATGCCGGAAGATGGCATAGTTTGCGATATAAAATGAAGTGAATTATCCGGGGCAAATAGTAATAACATAAAAAAATAAACAAATGTAACCTGTATTGCTTGCTCTTTAAACGAGAGTACCTTCCACACTCCTCTACTCTGACATACATGTTCTGTCACACTAAATATCATCATATCATCCTACACACAATCCATCCATCTTTTCCATATTGTATTCTATCCATAGTCCTTCAGAACTGCCTTTTGTTATGTAGACAAGTGGTAGGGTAGCCAGGTGGTAGGGCATTTGCCCGGCTGGATGGCTAACACCCCTGGTTTAGAGTATGCCGCCATAACAACCTTGTGTTGTGTTCCGGCATCAGTGACCAGGTTCCAGTCTCCCTTAAGTGAGCAGCAGCGCATTTGTAGCACCTTTGGTGATGCATTAATGTCCATAGGCTATGGTAACCGCTTTCCATCAAGCGGGCCGTCTGCCTGTCTGCTGAACTCCTGCAATTAAAAAAACAAGTAAATAATCAATGAAATCAATTTTAATATAAGTACTCTAACTTAACCTACCCACAGATTTTGGACTTGCCTTGACTTCACATTATATTGCGCAGTGTACATATTTACGTCTGGCCAAATGTCCCGCGGCACTGAACCTCTAATGAACCTTTTTATTTGCCCCGTGGACATAAATAACGTTGCTTCAAAGAGCTCTAACGACTCAATGTGACTGTTTCTGATACAGACAGATGTTTATTTTGCAATGCAACTTCAAGCGAAACGAGAAAAGTAAATCGATAACACTTTATTACTCACCAAAATAGTTACAAAAATTCATAGGTACAATGATTCATGAGTAGTAGAAAGGTCGACCTTATCGCTAAAAGCTTCTCTTCCATGCAACTTGCCTTAAAGGCAATTCTATTTTGTCTATAATTATTATATAATGAAGACTAAAGAAATTATTGTTGCTAACAAAAATTAAACGAAATTCAAATTATAAAGCAAAAAATGAATATTTTTCACAACATCTTGAAGTCGCTTTGTTTTTGTTATAAAATAGAAAAAATTAAGCGCCTGTAAAAATTTAACTAATGGCATGCGTATACAAGTTTGCCTATCGAAGAGTCTAGGCGCTTGGCTTGGTATCCCTACTTTCCTTCTGTGATCAACTCCTCTAATCCTGACTCGGTGACAATAAGACCACGTCAGGAGTATGCTCTTTCGGGTAAAATAATAATTAAAAATCGGTCCACAATTGACGGAGAAACATCATAACAAACATACAAATATACAGTCGAATTGAGAACCTCCTTTTGGACGTCGCGTCGGTTAGAAATGAGTAGAAAGGGAGAGTAAAGGTAGAATACATAATATTAGCAGCATTTTTTCGATCCGTGCAGGAACGGAAAAAGAATACAAATTCCTGCGGCCGGGTGGCCTGTTGTAAGAGGCGACAATACAGCCCACAGCCAGGTGGTAGGACATTTTCCCGTCTGGATGGCTACCACTGCTGGTCTAAAGTATGCCGCCATAACAACCTTGAATTGAGTTCCGGCATTCGTGGCCAAGTCCGAGTCTCCCTTTAGAGAGCGACAGTACATTGCTATTAACTTTGGTGTTACAAATGTCCATAGTCAATGGTAACCGCTTTCCATCAGGTGAGCCGTCTGCCTGTCTGTTGAACTCATGAAATAAAAAAAGAGAGGAAGTCAACTTATAGTTGTTAACAAAGAAGAATTTCCTTTTAAATTACAAGCAAAGGTAGAATTTAGGACCATAAATTTTGCATAACCCATTCTACACACTGGCAGTCCGATCAAACAGTATTCATAAGAACGAATTGAATACATTCTGTGTTTGATAAAATATATTATATGTCTTGTGTATCATATCCGCTCGTAAATATTTTTATGTGAATACTGCTGAATTGCGACTGTACAAAACTCTATATTTTTGGGTTATACTTGAAAGTATAATATTTTGTAGTGTTATTGTACCTCTAGAAATGTTAGAAAATACTGCAGATGTCTATACGTCTTAAACTGGAACAAATAAATTGTTTTTTGTTGTTGTTGTACATAACAGATATTTTATAGTACAAAAAGTTGACAGAAAGCTTGTGCAGAATATCGACATGAAACCGTTAGTCTTACCTAATCGTGTTTCGTGCGATAGTGTGAATTCTGATGGATCACTTAAACCTGCTCTTGTTCCATCTTCCAATGTCCCATGTCTTAAAGATATGGGACATGGAAGGAGTGGGATAGGCTATGGATTAGACAATACCCTATTCCACTCCTCCAGTCTGATTGCTTCTATCCCATACCCTCCTGTACCAACCCACCCTAAAGGTTGGCAACAGATTGGTAAGACCCCTGGTGTTGCAAACTTCTATAGGCGATGGTTACCTCTTTCAGTTAGTTACGCCGTCTGCCTCTTTGCCAACTTCGCAATAACAAAGAGTTTTTTGAAGTGAAACTTCTTTAAAATCATTGTCATTTGAAAATCGATGAAACGAATAAGCGACACTAAAAATAGATAAACAAAAAATAGAACTAAGCCTGCGAGAGAATGAGATACGAGTTTTACATTATGCAGCACATATTAGAGAGTCAATAAGACCGATGATAAAACATAGGTCCAATTTGGACCGAAATAAAACTGATAATAATAATTTTTAGACTAACACAATGAAAAATTTAAAGTGATACTTGAAAATTATTTTGAATTATAATATGTTAACGGATGAATTATATTTATATTAATAGAAGTAAGAGAAGAATTGTATGTGAGTATATATCCCTCAAGATTTATTTCTACTGCGCATGAACTACACACACACAATTTTAAATTTATTTATTGCGTTAGTTCAGCAGAGAGGCACACGGCCCACCTGATGGAAAGCGACTTCCATCGCCTATGGACATTTGCAGCACCAAAGGTACTACAAATGCGCTCCTGCTCTTTAAAGGGAGACTGGAGCTTGACCACTGATGCCGGAACTTAAATCGAGGTTGTTATGGTGGCATACTCTAGACCAGGGGTGGTAGCCATCCAGACGGGAAAATTCTCTACCACTTGGCTGTGGGTTGTTTCGTCTCCTTTTACGACAGGCCACCCACGGATAAAATTAAACCATAGTATCCATTTTCACTGACAATTAAAATTATACACTAGTAGAGTTTACCCCGCGGCTGCGCCGCGGGTTAGCCTCTAGTGCGTGTCTCTTGTTTATAGAGCAAGTGCTACAGATTATATTATATTACATTTTTATGTATTTGCCCACGGAACATTCACTTCATTTTATATCGCTAATTATATACACCACGGGGGATGGTGTCTATCTGTCAACAAAATAAATTACAAAACTTGACCAAAAAGGCCAAAATGGTCTAAATGACCAAAAGACCACAGTGAACGACATGGCTAAAATGACGGAATAGGCAAAAATGACCAAAAAGGCCAAAATAATCAAAATGGTCAAAATGACCAAAGAGGCCAAAATGACCAAAAAGGCCAAAATGACCAAATAGGCCAAAATGACCAAAAAGGCCAAAATGACCAAATAGGCCAAAACGACCAAATAGGCCAAAATGACCAAATAGGCCAAAATGACCAAAAAGGCCAAAATGACCAAATAGGCCAAAATGACCAAAAAGGAAAAAAATACCAAATAGGCCAAAATTACCAAATAGGCCAAAATTACCAAATAGGCCAAAATGACCAAAAAGGCCAAAATGACCAAAAATGAAAAATTACCAAATAGGCCAAAATGACCAAAAAGGCCAAAATGACCAAAAGGGCCAAAATGACCAAATAGGCCAAAATTACCAAAAAGGCCAAAATTACCAAAGAGGCCAAAATTAGCAAAAAGGCCAAAATGACCAAATAGGACAAAATGACCAAAAAGGACAAAATGACCAAAAAGGCCAAAATAACCAAATAGGCCAAAATGACCAAAAATGAAAAATTACCAAATAGGCCAAAATGACCAAAAAGGCCAAAATGACCAAAAGGGCCAAAATGACCAAATAGGCCAAAATTACCAAAAAGGCCAAAATTACCAAAGAGGCCAAAATTAGCAAAAAGGAAAAATTACCAAATAGGCCAAAATGACCAAATAGGCCAAAATGTCCAAAAAGGTCAAAATGATCAAAAAGGCCAAAATAACCAAATAGGCCAAAATGACCAAATAGGCCAAAATGACCAAATAGGACAAAATGACCAAAAAGGCCAAAATAACCAAATAGGCCAAAATGACCAAAAATGAAAAATTACCAAATAGGCCAAAATGACCAAAAAGGCCAAAATGACCAAAAGGGCCAAAATGACCAAATAGGCCAAAATTACCAAAAAGGCCAAAATGAAAATATCCCTTGTCCATCCTCAGTATGTAATTTACATACGTGCCGAATTACAGCCAAATCGGTCCAGTAGTTTTTCCGTAAAAGCATAACAAACAAACAGATAAATATCATTTTATCCCGGAAACTATCCCATTTTTCGAGATAAAAAGTATCCTATGTTCATCTTCGGTATCGAAAATATATATGTCGGAGGGAAGTTATAATTGGATGTATTATTGACTGGATGTATAACGCACAATATCATTTGTTTACATTTTAATTACTTCTAAAATTCTTAATTTAATTTAATTTGATTTGTTAAACGTTTCTATAACTTAAAGATCGTTCTAACCTAATAAAAGTTATGAATATTGTAATTTAATAAACGACCAATCAGAGCAGAGCTTATGGCGGAGCGGGGTCGGACGCCCTCTATACTTTGAGTAGTATCTACTTCGGTAGACTGAGGAGTTTTTGTGGCACATTGAGTTGATGGCAGCAGGTCAAGTTGGACCTTAGAGTATTTTAAAGAAAGTGTTTTAAGTTAGAAGTATGAGCGGGTGCCCTGAACCCGCTGCTCGGTCTAAACTATGTCATAATGTTGATCAAATCTAAATTAAAAGTGTATAAACCGTGGCTATTGTGTTTTATGCTCGCATTTCATCCTGATGACGCTCACTAAACCTGAAATAACTAAAGATGATGTCGTGAGAACGAGGCCGTTCTGCGACATCAGAAGTGGGATCTCAGCCTGTGCCCACAATGAAAGCTATGACTGCGAAGCCTTGCCAGTATAAGAAGGCGTGTTGATGGATTGAAGGATGCCCACAGTGGAAGCAAAAGCATTTGAGGACGATTGACATGTCGGGGCCATCGGCGGCAATAGCGGCGACGTAGTGGTGACGTCCTGAATGTGCCTGTGGAGCGGCGGTGTGTCGGCCTATGCATGGTTTGGTCACCGTTGGGCTTACTATGTGCCGGCATGGTTCAAATTCACGTTAGTACAGCGAGTGGAAGTGCAATTTTATGGATCGTGCAGGGTAAGATAAAAATTACGTGCCTATTCTACCTGGCACAGGAGGTATGGTAATTTTTAATTATTATTTTAGTGTGAATTCTGAAGATTAAGAATTTTATTGTAAAAAAATTATAGTTCATCGTTCGTGGTAGACAATAGTACTACCCTCTTAAACATGCAATGTTTTTCGTGTACGAAAAATTACGATATGGTTGCCAAAAAAATGGAAAACAAACAAATTACGTAGGTAGTTTACTTTTTCATCATTATTTTTGGGAGTTGGTTACTTGCAAGAAAATTTGTGTTTGTTGTCAACGATATGCGTGTATTCATTGTCTTTTCAAGTCTACCTTCCAAGAGTTTTATAAAGTGAAAATCGGGTCTAGTTTTTTAAATTATTTTACTTGGATTATGTATGGTAGACAGTTGCCTTTGACATATTATTCCTATGCGACGTTTTCCTTGGTTTTCTGATTAAGATAAGAAAACTACTGTATGTTATAAACGATGTGCATGAAATTAATTGTCTTTTCAAGTTTACCTTCCAATAATTTTTATGTGAAAATCGGATCTAGTTTTTGAGTTTTTTTTTACTTTGATAACGTATAGTGGAAAGTGGTTATGACACATTATTGCTACGGTATGTTATCTTTCTTGTAAAAGTAAGTTTACAGGCATTATATGAAAGACATTTTAGATTCAGATGATAATAATTTTACCGTGATGAAAGTGTGGCTCTATGAAGAAGTTTGAAAGCCACTATAAGGTACTCAGGGGGTATTTACGTTAGTGGACGCTTTGGTAGGTTGATTTTTTATTTAAGATTATTTTTGTGATAGTTTCAAATTCGAATTAGGGTGAATACCCTAGTTATTGAACGTATTGTTAATCGGAAAATTATTTTGAGTTTGTTCTTCTATTATAATGAGTTTTCATAAGTTGTCGACCCTAGAGTGACAACCTTCGTTGCTCTGATTGCCTACTTTGGTCAAAAATTGTCAACCGAGCCACGCCCAGCGGGGGTTGGTTGAGAGTACATCACTTATTTAGATGTATTGGTTTGATAGACTGATTGAGGAGTGTTGTTAGCGGATTGGATGACTGATGCGTTCACACGGTTTTTGTTTGAAGTTAAAATAATGGAATTTCAATCATTATTAAACTTGGTAAATGCAGTTGACTATTATAATGGGTAGTTTTTAAATTTAGAGGTTCATATAGAGTGAGCGATTTTAGTCTGATAGTTAAAATGCTAAATGTTTTTTTTATATTTTGAAAGTTTATTTTGACTTGAATGTTGAAGTATGAAGGTCAGGAGTAGCAGAGTGCTTGTTTGGGTTTATTTAAGCTTTGTAGCGGGCGCGGTGGCCATTACAAAGTGAAACAGAGGCGAGGTGGCCAGTGAAATAGAGGCGAGGTGGCCAGTGAAATAGAGGCGAGGTGGCCAGTGAAATAGAGGCGAGGTGGCCATTACAAAGTGGAATAAAAGGCGGGGTGGCTATTGAAAAGTGAAATCGGTGGAATGAGAGGCGACGTATCGATTGAAAAGTGGTATCGATAGAATGAGAAGCTGGGTATTATTTGGAGATATTTTTGTTTGATGTTTTGATTTGTGTTTTGACATTTGACTCAAAATACGTAGCTCGATGGCGACGAGGTGGCAGTTTCGATACTGCTGACTTGATTTGGTGTGTAGTCTGGAGTCTGTTAGTACTCGGATCTCAGAAAAAAAAATACAGAATGAAGTTGTTGCGCAGAAGATAAAATGTACACGATGTCCTTGGTCAGGAGTGGCCGAACTATAATATCTCTTTCTTTTTGCAGATAATCCATAATGGGCGGCCTATTACACGAGGGCGTGTAATACGTCAGGAAGGCCGTGTCGGAGGGAAGTTATAATTGGATGTATTATTGACTGGATGTATAACGCACAATATCATTTGTTTACATTTTAATTACTTCTAAAATTCTTAATTTAATTTAATTTGATTTGTTAAACGTTTCTATAACTTAAAGATCGTTCTAACCTAATAAAAGTTATGAATATTGTAATTTAATAAACGACCAATCAGAGCAGAGCTTATGGCGGAGCGGGGTCGGACGCCCTCTATACTTTGAGTAGTATCTACTTCGGTAGACTGAGGAGTTTTTGTGGCACATTGAGTTGATGGCAGCAGGTCAAGTTGGACCTTAGAGTATTTTAAAGAAAGTGTTTTAAGTTAGAAGTATGAGCGGGTGCCCTGAACCCGCTGCTCGGTCTAAACTATGTCATAATGTTGATCAAATCTAAATTAAAAGTGTATAAACCGTGGCTATTGTGTTTTATGCTCGCATTTCATCCTGATGACGCTCACTAAACCTGAAATAACTAAAGATGTCGTGAGAACGAGGCCGTTCTGCGACATATATATACTGAGTTTCAGCCAAATCGGTCCAGTAGTTTTTACGTGAAAACGGAACAGACAGACAGACAGAGTTACTTTCGCATTTATAATATTAATAGGGATATGAAAACAATAATGTCTGTAGGACATTCCTTTTTTCATACAAACTAATGAGTTTCAAGCCTACAATTGGCAAGATACTGTACAGGACAGAAGAATAGCGTACTCTCGTTTCGGAGGCGAAGACTCACTTTACGAGTTAGTTACTCCAAAAAATCTTAACTTAGTAATCATTAAAGTTGATATTTAATTTTACCCTCGGCTAAATTTAACATTCTAAAACTGCCATTAGCTTAAGATTAAAACTGGTTTTATGCTTTAATTAAATGTTTTTGTAAGTCGAATTTAAATTTATATTTTTGCAAAAGAAAGCAAAGATATTTAATATAAGAAAGTAAAAGGATAAAATGAAAAGAAGCACTCTTGAAAATTACTCGTTAATTAATTTTATTAAATTGTTAACTATACTATTAATTGGTTGGTTTTAAAAACAATAATTAAACAAAGTGGAGCTTTCACCACTAAAATAATTATTTTGGTTTGAGAGCACTCCATATTATTAGAGTGTTTAGCAAATTGTATTTTATTTTAAAGTCAAATTTGCTGATTCATATATTTTTGTTTCAGGTAAGATTTTACTAAGAAATTTTGGATTCGAGTGATTTGGATGGTAATATAATTAATATAACATTAATATAAAATGTATACTATTTTAGTACTTTTGTATACTTGTTTCTAAGTTAGATTAATCTTTTTTCACAGCCCTTTTTTATTTTATTCCATGTGTACAACAGATAGGTCCAGCTGAAGAAAAGCAGTTACCAACAAAGGTACTACCAAGATGCTGTTGGAACTGCTGGGCTGCTGGAACTTAGCCACTAATGCCTTAATACAATTCTATGCTGTTATGGCGGCATACTCAGCAGTGCCAGCCACCCAGACAGGTAAATACCCAGCTGGCTGTGGGCTACGGGCCTTATCGTTTTATTGTCCCCCGCAACGGACAACAAGACGTATTCTTTATCCGGTTCTGCATGGATAAATGGCCTAAATATTAATTTGACATAAATTTTATTGAGTTATTTATGAAAAACTATTCTTAAAAAACATTTTCAATAAATTTATATGTGTTTAAATTATTAAATCGACATAATCTAATTCGTCTTTCAAACATAAATCTACACGATTTGTGTATCTAACAATATAGAATTTTGAAAAAAACCACTTCACATATAGAACTATACAATACAATAATAATACAATAGTACTTCAGCTTTATAATACCGGCCAAAATCTTACGATTTTGTTTTAAAATCGGATCACAGAAAAACTGAAATCGAAACTAAATGCAGATTTCCAAATTAAAACCTTTTCCATTTATTCAGTTAAGACAATGTTTCTTGTCTATTACAATATGCACTAGGAACAAAGCAGCAATCCATCACAGAGGATCACCTTGGGTCTTTAGGACGTCACTCTGAATTGTTCCAGAGGAATCTCACTAGCTTACTCCTAGACAGAAATTCGGCAATGTGTCTTAGTACACGATGCGTGTTACTGTCTTCACTTTGTTCTAAACTATTAAGTGATAAAGGTATTTTTTACCTTTGACCATGGTAGAAAAATAGGCACTAGGAATGATAATCGTCTCATAAAAAGATAGCTCTGGAGACCTGACGTACATAACATACATAGACCGAATGTACATAACTATGTGGATAGAGCTACAAGTTATTCTGCTTTCGCTTTTTGATGTTTTACAATATAGTTGTACAAAATTCTGGATGTTTTTGTGTGGAATTGAGAGAGCGTATCCACCAGGACCTAAAATTGATGGAGGAAAGGTATCAGGGTAGTTGGGACTGTTACATGAGGGCAGATAACTGCTAGTTTTTACAAAGACAATTTACCCCAAAAACATTATAAAAGGTGCCTCTCTGAAGTATAAGATAGGTGTAAACATAACAATTAGTAAATTTTTTTAACAAATGTTAGTTATTCAAGTATATCAATTTGATGTCCCTTTCGTATTTACCGCTTTTTAGTGTAGTATTAATATGAAGATTTAAAAAACTACAGCGAATATTCCAAAATCATTCATAGTTGTTAATTGTTGGTAAAAAGGCATTCGAATCTCTTTTAGTACCACGGGTGACAAAATCCTTGTTGACTAGTGTGAAGGAGCCATTTTTTTTTTCTTTAATAACTTTACGGACTCCAGTTCCGTACCCTTTTTTACAACTTAATATCTAGATTTAATTTTTAGAATTTAAATACGCTTATTAGTTATTTTGGTTCTTGTGTGTGACATTAATTTAGTGATTTTTCTGTTGAGGTGTACCTTACGAATACCTTATTATATTAATTTATTCTAATTTTAATATTAAACTTGTACTAATGTAGAGTGTATCTGTTACATGCTGGTGTTTTGAGGAAACTTAACTTTACATTCCTAATATTATATTCATCTCATACCGGCGTAGATTAGAATGTATTAAGGCCCTTTCTACTTATACTTATGCCGGCGCATAAGTATAAGTAGAAAGGGCCTTAATACATTCTAATCTACAGATTTTTTCATTTGTAACTAGCATTAGAGATTTAATACGGTACAATTCACTAATTGAAACAGATAATTGACAATATACTGTTCAGATTGCCTCCCCTTGACGTTTGATCTAGGGCTTTACACTTCACTTCACTTTAGGTCATACAAAACGCATTTCACGCCTGTTACTATCGCCAGTTGCCAGGCTGGCTGGGGTGTGCATTGGGTACAATACAATAATAATCCCGTCTATGTATTTTCTAACTATGAGATCGATCTATACCTTGTTCTTTTTTTTTAGGAAATAAAGGCTACTAATAAATACGCTTTCATATATGAAAGTGTTTTTAAGATTTTACTTTACTACTACTGTGTTGTTATTTTTTATAATTGCGGTGGGTTTAGTTATTTTGAATTATTTCATCGTGTGATGTAAGTGTACCTTTTTAATAAATAATAAATAATTTTAATCTGTTTAAACTCATTCATATAAATCAATTACGGTAATCGATACCTTATTTTTTAAGATTTCTAGTCTTCCAGATAGAATTTAGGGCTTAGGCCTTCCATTTTGTAATAAAAAATATAACGCTTTTTTACATTTTTTGGCCTTAATTCCGTGTCCATTATTAATAAAATTTTGGTGGACTGTGTGCGTAGATGGTTAATTTAAAACATTTTTTGCTACATTATATAACTTTGGATGTTTCTTAAGTTGACTAAGACAATTAGATATTAGAAATTTAATTTGATTTCTTCTTGCCCTAATGGACCTTTTGACAATAAAAAATCCTGAAACGAATGAATCAGAGATGAAAAAAAATTTGGGTACCTAACCTAAGTTCAGCAGATAAGCAGACGGCCGATGGAAAACGGTTACCATCGACTATGGACATTTGTAACATCAAAGAAGCTACCAATGTGCTGCCGCTCTCTAATAGAAGGCTGGAACCTAGCCACTAATGTCACAACACAACTCAAGGTGTTTTCAACTCATGGCGGCATACTCTAGACCAGGGGTAATAGCCATCCAGATGGGCAAATACCCTACCACCTGGCTTGGAGTTGTTTTGTCGCCTCTTACGATAGGCCGCCCGGCCGCAGGAAATTGTATTCTTTCACCATTCTAGCACGGATTAAAGGTATATCACTTTCTATCCTAATTATATTCCAAAACCCACATGTTTTACAAACTTTTAAAGAAATTGCTTTTAGTGATAAGATCGCCTATTATTGTTTGGACTTCTAAAACTGTTTCTGAATATTATCCATTTAAGTATATTCTACTCTAATTTTGTCGCTATTTACGCAGTATGTTTTAAAATCTCTTTTCGCAACGTCTGCCGCAGTTGGTCAGTTTGTTGATGTTTCCAGACTCAAAGCTTATAAATTAGCCGCTACACAAACAGCCCCGCAGCGAATATCATGTTTGATGCACTTCTAAACGAAGTTCATGCGAGATATTAGCTTTCAAATATTTTGATAACTCTATAATCGTTAGTTTACTTAGATTTTATAGGGTTTGCTACAATTTATGCTACCGTAGCATTTAGGCGAGATTATTCAATCTTTATGTTTGTTACGTCGTTTTTATGCAGCCACACACGGCCACCGTGACTGCTTTCTATGAAGTGAGTCGTCTGTTGTTTTCTAGTTTCAAACAATAACAAATTGTGTGTGTGTGTGTGCAGTAACGCATACGCAGTAGAAGTGAAACATCAGAGAATGCACAAATGAATATAATTATATGTACAGTCAGCGTCGGAAAGACGGTAGCAGTTAAGATGGTCAAATAGATAAGAACATCGAAAGTAATCATTACTATCGATACAACCAAGGTAGTCTAATAGTTCGCAACAGTCTTCTTATCCAAAAACATCGGCACACCAAGAACGCCGTATGTATCTAAGCAGCCAAGGTGGCCAAAACATAGTAACAGTCTAGAAAAATGAACTCTATTCTAAATATGATTAGAATTAAATCGATTTGATTACATACTAAATCAAAATTAATTGTATTTCGAATTATGAAATTCAATTTGATTTACTTATTCTTAAATTGGCATTAAATGTAAAGCATTTTCCAATCTGAAATTAACGAAATGAACGAAAGCATTTGAATCAAAAAACTGATCACAGCAGTGTGATTGACGAGGAGGGTGAGCATAATAATATTTATTACGTTTATTCAGATTTTTTGTACTTTTCTTTATATTATTTAATACTTGATGACACTGTATGCATCTTAAAGTTTCCGTTTTTACTGAATGCTAAGTCTTATTCATAAAGTTAGAGTAAACTTAAAGTTTTCTCTCTATGAATAAGACCGTCAGTTAATTCTTCATCTATGCAATTCATTCATTATTAATTGAATCATCATCATGGAAACTTGAAGGAAGTTTCGCGGACTGATGATAGTCTGTCTAATATATAAAATTCTGGTGTCACAGTGTTTGTAACATAATCCTCCGGAACAGCTTGAACGAATCTTATGAAGTTTTGTAGGTCTGAGAATAGGACGTAAACTATTTTTCCATAAAGTGAAAAGGGCGGTCCACCCCAATTTTTTAATTTATTGTCAAGAAACATTTTTTTTTTATGATTTGACATAAAAAATACAAACAACCCTACATTTTCATTCTTCTACTACCAACCCCTATTTTTGAATAGCGATACTAGTAGTACTTTAATATTTTTTTACTCTCGGCGGTTCGATAATGGAGCTGTTACCACTCGATGAGTTATTCCTGCCAGGAATCTACCGGTGACACTTCTCAGCCCGTAAACAACACGGAGTAGGGATGACAACCAAGCCTGTCTCTTGTCTTTCTCAAACAATAAGCTTTCTCTCACTCAATAAAGTTCAGAGCCTAAACCGTTTTCGGCTATTTTTATTGATTGTGCGTCGATTGCAGCAGTGACGCTTATACCATTTTACCTCCCCAGTGCAACTCTCATATATGCTCATAGGAAATGTATCATCACTTTGCAGTTTCCTATTTTATTTTCAATACATTTCGAAGATTAGACACAAAATTATTTTCTGAAAGCACTATAAATATTTATCCACATAAAATGTGACTATTATTATTAATTACTAATATATGTTTGCTGTCAAATATTGGTAAATCCGTAGTTACCTTCTTTATCATATAAACAAAAATCAATGTTTTGTATATAAGTTCTCAATGCGTTCCTAAACCATTGATCAGATGTGATAAAACTTTGGTAGTGTTCTGAGGACGCCCGAAAAGGTTTCTGGCTCAAAAAATCTATTTATCTATGAAAATAAATATCTATGTTTGTCCTCAATGTGCTCCAAAAGCATTGATCAGATTCTGATAAAATTTAAATTTAACTGGGTGTACCGGGGACGCCCGCGAGGTTTTCTGGCCCAAAAATGTGTATTATATAAAATTATTCTGTTTGTGTGAATATCACTGAAATCTTCCTAAATGATTGAAGCTATTTTGATGTTTTTTTGTGTGTGTTCAACCCACTTGAACCCCTCTAAACCATCCCGTGACCCATCCCAGGACCTATCCCGGCATGATTTAGATTAACAATGGTCCCGGTAGGTGGGGCTGCAAATAGGTTCCAGGATTTTAACGAAATTTTTTGTGTGTATATTTGGGTCTCTGGATTGTTTAGATTCAAATTTAAAGCAGGTAGGTGGCACTGCAATCGCTTTCCAGGATTTAGGTGAAGTTATTTTTGTGTGTGTTCAAATCTTAGACCATTATGGTCTAAGGTTCAAGTGGGTCCTGGAATAGTTTAGATTCACGATTAGATCCAGTAGATGACGCCGCTAAACTTCTAAGCGGTGAGACCAATTTTGATGAAATTATTTGTGTTCTTTTAAGTGGTTTTGAGAATGATATAAATTTATATTTGGTCCCGGTCGATGACGCTGCAATCGGCTTCTAAATTTATATTTTTTAAGGGCAGAACAATATCTGCCGGGTACAGCTAGTAATATCACAACATTGTAAATATGACATATCTCTACATTGAAGTTATTAAAAAACAATTGGAATAGAATAGACTACATAAACAATGGATAACATGATACTATTTTTATATTTCTTGTATGTTAGTCGTTTTGTCTGTTTGTTCCACATTTACGTAAGTACTACTAGGCCGATTTTAATGCGATTTTCGCTGATTGAGAGAAAAGTATTCTTTTGTTTACTTTGTGTTTAGAAAAATAGCCTACACATATGCCTAATTCATTTCACACATCCGTTACAGAAACTCCTTCTTGTCTCAAATGAACAATTTTATATTTCATTTCATCAGTAAGATGATATTTATCCATGGTGGTATTTCAAGATGATGATTTATATATATTTCTAATCTTTTATTATATTAATATATTCTGTGATTTCTAAATCTGAGACAAATGAATTCATATACGTAAAACAAAAAACATCAATAATTCATTGCTGATAAAAAAAAGTTTGATCTCGAATTCTAAATTTCTTGTATATTGAAACTCTTTAGTCTTTAGATACTTCAACAAACTCACATATACATAGTGGTTTACGTCAAATTAAATGTTAAAATTATGTTAATATTGTAAAATAATCTTGTCTGTATATTGAAGCTATTAAAAAAATCCAATTGGGATCGAATTGTTTGATTGATGGAAAACGGAAACAATTTCTTTTCATAAATATATGTTAACTTTTATAAGGTTTTCATTATTCTACAGACATTTTTGACTTAAATGCTGAAAAAGCTTATATCATGGGCATTCTAGTGTAATTTTTCAGGAAAACAGATTCACTTTTTAGTGTTTTTACTCCTATACTTCAGTACCGGAAAGTTCTAAAATTTTATTGGGAATTATACGCCTAGAAATAGCATGAAAACTGGCTGTGTTATTCTTATTACAACACAGTTTGATACTTTATGTCATTTTTATACGTTACTATATTTGGACTCTAGATATTTCCCGGGATTTTGTTCCACTTATATATAAACCACTAGATTAACTTTGATTCAATGTTCGCAAATTACAAAACAGTGATTTGCGAACATTACGTCTGTATTTATTAGAAATCCTTAGTGAGACATCGTAGTTGAAAACATCTTTAGTAACATTACTAATATCAGGGTTTTATGGATAAATCTAAGTTTCATGCATTGTCATAATAAAAATCCATTCAATTTTAAAGGTTGGTAAAAAAATATTAATCTTTACTATTTAACTACTGTGAGTGAAGTCGAGGACAAATACTAGTTATGTTATGAAAATTAAAAAGATTATTTGAGCTTTCATTTAGTATGCAATCAACTCAATTTGACTCTAATCTCATTTAGAATAGAGTTCATTTTTCTAGACTGTTACTATGTTTTGGCCACCTTGGCTGCTTAGATACATACGGCGTTCTTGGTGTGCCGATGTTTTTGGATAAGAAGGCTGTTGCGAACTATTAGACTACCTTGGTTGTATCGATAGTAATGATCACTTTCTGTATCTGTCGATCTGCGTATAATATAATATCTGCCTTAAGTATATACAAATAGAGCTAAAATTAAACTAAAATTCTTTAAGTTTTATTTAAAGTGAAAATTAGTACCTACTAACGGGTAAAGAGAAATGTGTTTTATTTACAATGAAATAAGGTTAAGTTTCATGTGTTTATCTCTTTTAATACGCTTTTTTTAGTGTCACTTTAGTCATTTCGCTTTTTCGTTTCAACGAGTATCAAATCCAAAGCTGTTTTACTTCAAAAAATCGATGAAATATTTTTTAGTTTTATAGCCAAGGACAATAACAGTGGGAATTCGATGCTTCGACGGATGTTTTTAACGCAATTTAGCAAAAAAAAATTACGAAAGCAGTGGTAAAACTTGAAAGAGAATTTCTGTGACAATAACTAATGACAAGATACTATAGAGGTAACAAAATATCTTTGACTTACAATAACTGTAATATCTAAATACTAATATACAAGTTTTACGTATTAATTTATGCTCGATGTAGCGTGTGTTTGCGGCTTTTACCTTTAATATACCTCCTCTGTACTGATAATCAAACTCCGGTATCACGTTTCATACCTCTTGCCAAGTTTCTTACGATCAATCCCCGCGTCTTCCATACTTTGAACGTTACGAGGGAAGTTAAGCAATGAAGTTTAGTTCTAAACCAGCAATGTATCGTACACCGCATATTAACAACTTAATGAAGTACGACAAGTTTTTATTGCCAGGGATATGCCACCGGTATCGCTTATTTATGCATGTTTTATGGATGCAATGCGAAGTTTGTTTTTTAGTTTAATTAAACATTCGAAGAGATAAAGGGACCAGTGCGCGATGTTCGCTAAACAAAGGATGTAAGAACAAAGCGACATGCAACGTTTTGGTTTATGCATTAAAATTTTGGGGAATATAATTATATTCATTTTGTGCATACAGCTGTAAATATACTTTGTGAAGTTTCAATATAGGTGTCTACTTGGTAGAGAAAGGTTTTTGAAACTTTTAATGACGATGAAACTAATAGTAATATCTTGTAAATAAACATGAATTAAGTATTTTCAAATTCTTTAAATCATTTTTAACAAAAAATAATATTTTTATATATAATTACTGGTGAATTTGTACAGTTTGATAAAATTAGCAGCTTTATTTAATAATAATTAAAAGTACATTTTGTACTTTTGTTTTTAATTTGACAACGTATATACTTACCGTATGTAAAAATTGGCGGAATCGACTGATACATGATAGTAACCCATAAACATCCCAGGGCTCTTAACTTTAGTGAAACGGACACTATGTCCGTTACGCCTGACCATAACAGTTTGACAAGTTTCACATATCGCTAACTGCGATACGCAGATTTTCTCGTCGTTACTCTTAACCATTTGATAAATGTAGTTAAAATAACGGTGATTCATGGTTAGCATTAACATCAATGTAGCTAATCATTGAGTTATCTGTCAATGTTTAAAGTCATTAACAATAAATGATAATGTCGTATCACAAATAACGCAATAAACCCTTAGCTACACTTCACAAACGCAAGATTGATTTAATCTGTTGAATTCTTATATATAATAGAATTCTTAATATTACTTTGCTAGAATGTCTCACCAACACTAATTTAAAGGTACACCTCGTCAATCAAAACGCGTAACTTGCACGAGTGAGTATAATCAAAAACATTTGAAGAGGCGTTGTTATGGCAACGGACGGTGTTGCGCGCAGTCGCGTGAAAACCCGACTCCGCCTACACGACCGCCTGTTGCTTTCATGCATAACGCACGCCAGTCACACTTTGGCGCTCATACATCCACTATCAATAAAAAATAGGCAAAATCAGCGCATGGACTGTAATAAAGTGTTTGTAACGTGTTTGTCACCCCTGACATATTTATTGTACGCGGGACTTGTCACGCTTGGTGCGGCAACCGACAAGCTACTAGTTGACAACTTTATGCAGTCTCGTGTGATCAGGTATTGTCAGAAATGTAGTGGATGTTTAGAAATATTTTTAGTCCCCAGCGTCTTTGACAATGCTCTATAGAAATCATTATCTTTGACCGACATTTAAATATGGAAATATTAGTATGTAGACTATAATGCAATGGAAATAGGTAGACCAAAAAAGAGTTGCATGAGTTAGTGTGACAGTGGACGTACGTCATAATTGAGATGTATGGAAGGAAAAGACATACTGTGTCGGCCCCAAATGATTGGGAGAAAGAGAAAAAAAGAGAGATTTAAAGAAATATGATTGCGATCACCACAAAATTATGCGAATATATAAATAGTTACTTCTTATTTTATTAATGTTAGAGTACAGCAGACAGGCTAATAGGCCACCTAATGGAGAATGGCTACCGTCATCTATATGAAAAGCAAAGATTTTACCAATGTGCTGCCGGTTAAGAAAAAAATATCCCATTTTTTCGAAAGTTAAATTACTTTATAATTATGAACGAGGGAGAGCCTTTCACAAAATCCAAAAGATTTTTAAAAACCTATGCTTGGAAAGAGCAAGGCCTGATTGACCTGATTTAGATGGATTTGATATTAAGCCCTTGGTTTGCATATCTCGATGGTTACCACTCCTGGTGTAGAGTGCGCCTCAATAACCTTGAATTGTGTTCCATCATTAGCGGCCAGAGTCTAACTCTCCCTTGAAGGGAGGCAGCACTTAGCTAATAACCTTTGGTATTGTAAATATCCATAGGTGAGGTTACCTACTTTCTATCAGGTGGGTCATCCGCCTGACAGCTATACTCCAGAATAAACTACGTACTGGCAACTTGATAATATAAATTATCTTGATTACTCTTTTCAACCAATGTTTTTACATGAATCATCAAATCACTTAACTACAGCATAAAATTTTCTAAAAAAGAAAACTTTCCGATTAGCTTGCAAAGGTATTCAGAACTTAACAATAACATTTTCCTAAATTATAAACACTCTCTTTTAACAATATACATGTCACAACATTACAATGTACCGACAGAATAGAAAACTTAATCGATTCTGCAAGTTTCCCTACATGACGAAATATTAAACACAATACCTATTTTTAACGCCCTCTACTGAATCAGAATACAAATTATTAAAATATAAGGTAAAATATGTTATTGTTGGCACCCTACCGAATAATTGGCATGCGGTCAATTTATACAAGACTAAGAAATCGTAATATTTTATTCTTCTCTAGCCATAAAATTATATTAGTATTATCATTGTGTAACTACAAAATAAAAACATTCAGATTTAAATAATTTAATAGATTTCCAATAATTAAGGGGAGGGGGTGTGGCAATAATCGTATAGTTTCCCCTACATACCTTGAACCAAATTTAATGCCTTCGTTGTTTAGCAACAGAAGGTAGGGCAATAGGTTTTTACATAAAAATAAATAGAATCATGGATAAAAAACAACGCTCGGCTAGTAGAGAACGTAACTCTGAAAAGATCTTAAGCCCTATAGGAGTAGATGGCGCGACGCGACAGGTTACATTTATAGACGTTTTATTATTTAAATATTAACTGAGAAACAGGAATCTTCTCTTCAATATTCATTTGTTCCATTTCGAAACTTACAGGTGATAAAAAAAATAATCTAATGAACAATTGCGTAAAGATTGTTGTTGATGTCGAACGCACTCGCAAAATGAGCTTGTTTTACATAAAAGTGTAACATAATTTAATAAAAGATTAGACAGATTAATAAAAGGATAACATAAATGAGAATATAACACAGTTCTTATTAAACTTCTTGTCCATTCAAAGGTTGTCTACAAACCGCTAATAGCCAACCGTCTATTATATTTTAAAATGCTATTGCTGTTGTGTGTGTGTGTATCTTTTAACACAAAACAAAGTATATTCATTAATTATATAATTTTCATGTTAATTGTTTTTAAAGTAAAATTGCTGGTAAAACAGGTTATAAAGCAATAAATACAACTTACCAACATTTGTAAGGCTACATAGGTACCTTCAGGAAGAACAATACCAATTTATACGAGCCTGCAAACAATCTAATTTAAATGTGGAGTGCTGACGGATGAGGCAATTTTCTCGCACTCACAAAGCCTAAAGACCAACCTACACTGGTTCCCTGTTATTACCAATGAAACTTCTAGCTTGAATAAAGACTTTGAGAAGGCAACAGCTTACAAAGTTCTAACTTAAATGCCTTAGTTGCGGCCAATAATTGATGGATTGTAATTTGGTCTAAAACTCAATTTATAGGGTCGTTGATAGATAAATCAAATGATATAATTTTTTTAATGTGATTATAAATTTATATGTTAATGTGATTTAATACAAATAACTTAGATGTAAGTGTGATTGTGATCGTAGTGTAAATGTTTTTTAAACAACGTTTGTCAAATATATGAAATTGTAATCTACCTCTATAATTGTAAATCTACCTGTTTCATAATATTCCACTTCATAATTAAAAAATCAGAGCAAAGCATCTTTACGACTTTGGACTTAAATAAATAAAAAACAGACGGTGTGTGTCTCAGGACACCCGACGGAAGTGATAACTTAAACTAATCAAGTTGAACTATTGAAATTGTTAAATATTGAAATTTAAATATTGAAATTGTTTAACTTGAGAAAAGCTTAGTTATAACTTAAATTTTATGTATATTAATATGATAATGTAAGGAAAGGTTATTTATTAATAAAATCCTTTATTGATTATAAAGTATATTTTATTCTTAGTTTAAATTTTTGCATATGTACTTTAGAATTTTGTGTATGTACAATATTAGTATCATTATTTAATCTAATTACCGAAATACGACTAGCGCTGTGGGTTAGAGTGAGAGAGAAGGAGCCTGCCGACCGCTGCCGTATGCGTGAGAGAAAGGGAAGCCAGACAAATTGGCGCCGTAACGCATTACGTAACGAAGCGGTTTATCCTCCCATAAAAAGTTATCACTTCAAAAAGTCAGTAACAAACATCCTTATGGTTAAGATACATACAGGTAGAGCTTCGAGACGTTCATGCGTACTATTTGTATATTTATAAGACTTCTAAACTTGAAATTTAGTATTAAAAATTATGTTTAATACTAATATTTATTATTTTAATATCGTTTAATATAATTGGTTTCATATTAAGTACCTGCCTATAAAAGTATTAGTTTATTTATTTATGTGCCGACAGTACATTAGTACAGACGCAAAAACTTCTTGGAGCTTATTTATCTGTACGTTTGTACTATTGTGTTTTAAGGCTTCTTATAAGCGTAATGATACATACAAGTGTGAATGGCTCGCGGTATGTAAAGAAAATTGGTTTTATTCCAGTTTTAGTCATTGTGTATTATACTACTACAAACGTTTCCATGCTGAATTATTCCCCGTTCATGATAACTTCACGCTGGATTACCATATTACAAAAGTTATCATTACTCATAGCATGTAAGAAATAGAACATAAATAAAGAATATTACAAAATGTAATTTGTTCTTTGTATTTTGAGGGAGTTTTATAGTGATTGTTGTTGAGGTGTTTGTGACATTATCTTTACGGTAATTTTTTTTTTTCATTTGTCTTATTCTTAAATGTACGTTTGGAGTTGTCTGAGCGCAGGGATGAAAACAGTACTTTTTAGTCCTTGGGAAACGATTTTCCCTGCTGTCAAAAAATTTAAAAGTATACGAACCATTATGTATAATGCACGTGACTCATATCTCGACTGTTTTTACAACCGCTGTTAAATTGCGGCATAAATTGTAATTAAAAAATATCAACAATACAAATATAAATAAATGACTTTTCACTAAATTATTATTTAATTTACATAAACTTGAGCTAAATATTTATTATAAACAGTGACAAAAAAATTGTCTGGTAGAACGCCACAGAAAAAGAAACTTAAAACTTTAAGGAGTTCATCAGATTTAGATATGGATTTAACGAATGATTCCATTAGAGAAGTAGTTGTTTGTTTAACTGATCAGCTTTCCTAATATTCGAAATGAAAGTCAGAGTGTTAACCACAGGCGAAAGGTCTATTTAGGCATTCGAAATATTAGCGCCCTCGCTACGCTCGTGTGACAAAGTATATCATGCCTAAATAGGTCAGTTTCACCTCTCGTGTAATAATATTCTGTTATTGTTATTAACTGTGCATCGTACCATAAATGGGATATAATTATGTATACCTACATCTGATGATGATTTTCTTTTTGATGGGAAACTTATCCCTATCAGTGATAAGGTCAGAAACCTTGGAGTTATATTTGATAGTGAGCTGTCCTGGAGACCCCATATAACGGAGTTGAGTCGGCGGTTGTTTCTCTCCTCCAGATCACTCTGGCGGCTGAAAAACTTCCTGCCCATCGCCACCAAAATTAAGCTAGCAGAGTCACTACTTTTGCCCATACTTGATTATGCCGACGCCAGCTATCTAGATTTAACTCAAGAACAGCTTAATAAACTTGAGCGACTCCAAAACTTTTCCATAAGGTTCATATTTGGGTTACGCAAGTATGACCACGTTTCTGAATTTCGAAAAAAGCTCAAGTGGCTGCCAATCCGTATTCGCCGGAATACTCATATTCTTTCATTGCTTTACAGTATTTTATTCATCCCTACTACTCCACAGTACCTTAAAGAACGCTTCGAATTTATTTCTTGCTCTCACAATTTACGCCCTTCCAGTCAACATAGACTTATTACTCCTATTCATAATACAACGTTCTTCAATAATTCTTTCACGGTTAAGGCTGTCCAACTTTGGAATTCATTGCCTGTTGCTGTCAGACAAGCAAAATCCGTAATAATATTTAAGAACTTAGTCAGAAAATTCTATCTGCAATATAATGATATGTAATTTTATGTAATTAGTATATGTTATATTGCATATAGCTATATGTTTATTATGTTTAAATAGCTGCATATTATCGCCATATATTATATATGTATATAACTTATGTGTATATTTGTATATATAGTATAGTTATATATTTATTAATAAAATTGAAGTAATCGTATAATAATTATGTATACCACCATCGCCACTTCTAATCGGAATATTCTTGCCACGGGTTGTCTGGAAGAGATCGCTTTTTAGCGATAAGACCGCCCTTTGTACCCTACTATAATAATACTAGTTCGTAAGTTTTTCTGTAATGGTGTACAATAAAGTGTTATCTATCTATCTATCTATGATTTTGTAAAGGTATTGGATAAAAATTTACATGTACAGCTTTGGCCACCCGTAATCGTTAATTTTCACAACTTTAACACAGCATTGTATAGCGGCATATACCTTAATTAAAATACCAGGTCTTTCTAGATAAAACTAACTGGCAGACAAAGGTAAGCGATATGACAATTTCGATAGGTTTCTGTTTGGCTACAATGTCTATAAAACTCATTAAACAAGTATATAACTTATCATTAACTCAACATTGCCACTAAGAATAGAATCGCTGCCTGTTAAAATACAATAGCCATTTTGTTAACGCGACTCCGCCATAACTCAGTAGGTATCCCCACAATTCGCGTGCTTCTCACCTCACAAGTGGTTACAAACAAGCTAACTTTCACCATTTCCCATTGTTAAGGCTTTTATGTTGACTCGTATTAGAATTAAACTTTGCAAATGCACAAAGCTGCCGTGTGTCGTGATTAAATTTTGAAAGCATTTTGTATGATCTTTCTAGTTTTGCTGGTACGTTATGACTGGCGATAGGTCTCTTTAGGGGTCTTCTAGCTTCCTCTTTTGCAGATCGAGATAGGATGGAGCTTCAAACTTAGTTGGTAGAGTTTGTAGCCCCTAGAATAATAACCCTTTCTGATGACGATTGCGAAGCACCTCTCTGGTGGAAAGGCAACCGAAATAGACTCATATTGTAGAAATCTGAGAAAATCACTGCAGGGAATTCATTCCAGAGCTTACACAGGTATCCCAACAAGTACTGCTAAAATTTTAAACAGTAACGCTTCTAAACTTGGTTTTTATCTTGCCATCAGACTTAGGTTTTAAATAAGTGATTGTACCTAGTAGTTATCATATCTTCATGGTATTGACATGTCATTTAAGTACAATTGTTAAATAGTATAAATATATAATTATTAAATAGTATAGATAATAGATATAAGAATGTAAATAATACCCCGACAGATCGTATTTGTCAGGAAGAAAGAGAAAAAAAAGTACAATTGTTGCATATTTATAGTTATATGCTTGTAATATACTGATTGTATTCTTCAGATACCTACTAGGTACTTGAAATGTTGCCAACAAGTCAATTACCTTATATTCAACTTTTATAATTAGCAGTCTTTTGTTAATCTAAAACGGAATTAAATAGAATTTCTCTTGTACTTGATTTTATTACACAGTCCTATTGAGATCTTAATTGTTTATTTGTCAGAAACTGTGGAACATTTTATTGAAACACTTCGGCAAACTTGTACATATTGTTTGGACAGGCTTCTCAAACAATCAATGTCTCAGAATTACAAGGTTCCTTGTATTAATAGAATTCACATTGTGATTTTATTGTTTTTAGATTATAAACATTTGAAACAAATAAATAAATGGTACCAAGCATTATAATGCTTCCTATACAAAGTTAGCTTGTTAGATATTTTTAATTTTCGTTTCATTTCTTAAGTTGCTTTGAAAACAATAAATTAAAGAAGAAAAAAAAAATGTTTTACCAAATAACGCTTATTGTGTAGGAATCCTGTGAAATTTGCAAGTTAAAATGTTTTTTCCTTGTATTTTTAGTCTTTTGATGTTAATGTTTTTATTTTGTTTATAATAAGGACAGTTATGTTTTATCGAAACCGGAAAATTGCGCTACCCATGCTACCTCTGTTTAATACTGCTAGAAAACAGTCTCTGGTGGTGCTAGGTAAGATGAAAACGAAACAACTCTCAATCAATAATTTACCAAAAATATTATCATAAATCTTAATGATATGTAACGTAATGTGGTTTTCTTTGTTGTTTTTTTATAGATATTTTAGAAAAGTATTCATCAAACCAACGACAAATAATTACTCTTTCAATATTTATCAAAACAGGATTATTGTATATTATTAAAAATATCTACGTCTGTATAAAAGAGAGATAAATAACTTGGTTTTATTATTTTTGTAATACTACTTTATTTTATTTAAAATAAAATAATAATGCTTGTGAATGTGTGTATGTGTGTGTGACCGCTCATTCATTCATGCATTTATTGTCTTAGCACGCACGTGTATTTTAAATTTTTGAAACATTTACAGACCATTCGAATAATAATAGTTCAAAGAAGTGTTATACAAATATTATTTTGCGATTGTAAAGGGACTAGAGTAAGTTTTGAGCTCCGGCCAAGAGGGACCATAATACGGATTTAGGGAACTGCTCTCATTAGCTTGATTGCGCGATTCCGCACGATGGGGACAATCCATAAAGGCAGACGGATTAACTATAGAACGCACTTTGGCTTTAAACTGTTATATCAGCTCAGTGTTTTGATCAATCTATTTGTAATGTATATTTTCTATCGGATTATGATAAAACATAATTAATTCTCAGGAAATAGAACACATTGTTATGAATATGTAATATAAATAAAAAATATCAGTTGAAAAAAATTTGAAACTACTTTAACGTTAACAAAAATATCTGTTATAATATGTCTAGGTAAATTAGGTTAACTCTGAACCATCTTTATAATTTCTTGCACTTGGCTTAGGGCCCATAAGCATGCGGTGCCGGTAGGTGGGGTCTTTAGTGATAGGGTTCTCACCCGCCGTTATTCCGTCGAAATGGGAGTATGTACTTTTCAGCGCGCGCTCTACGCTCCTCCCGTGGGGTGCATTACAAACTGCCACCCGCAGAGTAAAGACTAGGAAGAAACCGGGGGATGAAAATTAGTCCCCTGGCAGTTGATACGGTCTTAGAGGCTCCTGTCTGCCAGGGCACGCGGAGTTAATTGAGCATATGCTTTCCCGTAACACTAGCATAAGGTGCAGGAAGGTACACCGAGGGATTTTAATGCATATCCCTGACTGTGGTGTGGCAATAGCACCTCTAGTTCTACATAGAGATGCTAGTTCCTCCCCGACATGGCAAATCCCATACACGGGTCGTGACATATCCCCTTGCGGAACCTATGGCCCTCAAACGGATTTACCCTCGCTAAAAAAAATAGCCCATAAGCATTATGCGACTAGTTGTAGTCCTATCAGACGTTTGGTTAATCGGAAGCAAGAAAATGTACCTAAAATGCATACGTACTACACTGCGGGTTCCGTCGAACCTACCCGGTAGCGCAAACTGATGCACCCCCATCGCCGATCAGTCAAATGGAACTATACGCATTATTCTGCTAAGCGTGCAGCCGATATTTAACTGAGTGATTCCGACTACCGCAATCCGTTTAGCCACATAGTGCGTATACAGCCGAAGAATGTGCGAGCATATTTCGGAAACAACAGAAATTATAGATTATGTCTATATATCTATAGGTGGATCACGATTAACATAGAATAGAATAGAATAGAAAACACTTTATTGTTCACCACATACACATAAAATAAACAATTTACAGTAATCACATTAAAGAGTAAAAGTAGGAGCAATGGACGGCCTTATCGCTTCAGAGCGATCTCTTCCAGACAACCCGAGCTCTGGATTTTATGAAATACAATTTCGCAAGTGTATGACGGTGGCGTGCTAATTACACATATAAATATCACACAATACATATACCTAAAATGAATAAAAAAAGAGAATAAACAATAACACATATTAATACTATATATACATATATACTAATATATACATCATTAACATCTGTATAACAACAGCAATAGCTATACAATATTAATAATAGTATTAATACGAGTGGTGAGTCACCGTCTGCCCATTTTTCCATGTTCCTCGAACGTTGCGACGGGCAGACGCCATAGTCCCCATATTCCCAGACCACTAGTACCACTGACAGTTCACCCCAATAGCCCGGTACTTTTTGTCTTCATTTCCCACAATAGTCCTACACTGGCCGGGGCTTGTCCTTGGGTGCATTATTGTATGGTGTAGACAGGGATAATCGCCGGTCAGTGTCACGCCACATATTTACATTAAATTTGTCAAGGGGCCTCTACGTGCTGGTCTTTCCATGGCCCCGCGCAAGCCCTCCAAAAGTCCGGGCCATTTTTATGGCCCGTGGTCTACCAAGTATTAATGAATGAAATGAATGAAAACTCTTTATTGTTCACCATAAACTTAAATCTAGACAATTGATACGGATACATTTGTATTAGAACAATGGGCGGCCTTATCGCTTATAGCGATCTCTTCCAGGCAACCCGGTGTCAGGAGATTTTAAACGAAATTTAAATATAAGAATTTTGGTGGTGTATTATAAAAAAAATAAAGTACTATATATACTTATACTACTTATATATATATATATATACACATATAGATAATCATATATACATATATAATTAGATATATGATGATATTATAAATATATATACATTCAAACAATAGATACATTAATTTAATGCAACGATTTTTATTTAATGGACCAATAATGGTCAGTGACCATACTTTTAAATGTAGAAATTGATTTAGCTTGTCTGATTGGTAAAGGGAGGGAGTTCCACAGGCGAACAGCCTGTACGGCAAAAGAATTTCCTATGAAGGAAGAAGTGTGTGCAGGTATTTTTAATAAAAGATTTTCATTTGAGCGCAAATTGCAGGAATGAGATTGGTAGAGAAAACTAAAAAGTTCCTTTAAATATTGGGGAGAACAGGGATTGTAAAGGATATTGTGTAAAAGTGAGAGTAGGTGAACATTCCGGCGAAAGCGAATACGTAACCATTTAAGCTTATCACGAAATTCGGAGACATGGTCATATTTACGCAAACCAAATATGAACCGGATACAAACATTTTGAAGGCGTTCTAGCTTATCTAGTTGTTCCTGGGTTATGTCGAGATAGCAGGCATCTGCATAATCAAGTAGGGGAAGAAGCAAGGATTGTGCAAGCATAACCTTAGTAGCAGTAGGTAGGAAATTCTTCAACCTTCTGAGCGAAGCGGATGACGTGAAAAGTTTCCTACTGATTTCAGTTACGTGAGGCCGCCAAGACAGTTCTCTGTCAATGACAACTCCCAGATTCTTGACAGTTTCACTGATTTCTATGACTACGTCGTCAAATTTAACACGGGGAAGTGATGACCAATCAATTCTGGAAATAAGTCTACAACTACCGATTATAATAACCTTCGTTTTATTTGGGTTCACCATAAGACCATGGGCTTTGCTCCAGTCGAGTATTTTAGTGAAATTCTTATTAGTTCTCTGGATAGCTTCACAAAGATCACTAGCATTGTATTGTGTATAGATCTGCAAATCATCTGCATAGAGGTGGTATGACGAAGAAAGGTTATTGTTATTAATATATTATGTATATTAATATTATATATACCTATTAATATACATAATATTAATATACATAATATTTATATTAATATTATGTATATTAATAGGTATACATATTATTACAAATACACTAATAAATAAACGTACATGTAATATGGTATTCAATATTTATTACAAAGTGAGATAATATTATCGTACTAGTTTTTTAAAAATGGCGAGTTACTTTGCCTATCTCACGTTTTCGGTCAATGAAATCCACAGCCGAACAGCCTGCACAGCAAGGGATTTGGTGTATAAAGTAGAAACGTGTGCAGGTGTTTTTAAGGCAAGATTATGAGAAGAGCGCAAATTAAGGGTGTGAGATGTATGGAGGAAATCAACAGAAAAAAATCAAAAGGCATCAAGATTCTTTATTCGTTTCGCTTCGCTTCAAAGCTCTCAGAATGCATTTTATATCTGTAAACAAAGAAACACCAGCTGAACGTCCTAAACGATTCACTGTTTGTTGAATATGTTCTGCGGTTGTCGTTGAACTGACGCGGTAGGTCGTAGCGCAGTGGCTCCATCGTGGATTCGATCGGTCGATCTATTCTATACACTATTCGGTTCAATGTGCGACCGGTACTTTACTGCGTATTCCAATTGCAAATATAATGCGTATACAGCCTTAGAATGTGCGTTCACACTTTGAATAGGTGCACAACAGAAATTATAGTTTATATGTATAGGTGGGTCACGTCTGGCATCAAGATCCTTTATTCGCTTAGCTACAAAGCTGTTAGAAAGCATATTATGTCAGTATACAAAGGAACACAAACAAAACGTCCTGAAGGTTTAAAGGATTCACTATTTGTTGAAAGGGGATATAAAAGATTAGAAGTTTGGTAGTTGTGATCCTTGAAAACCTTCGCCTCTAGAATCTTTATTGAACCAAGTTTGCTAAAACCTAAGTATTAGTCTGGGCACTTTGATCTTCTTAGTTCATCCTAATATTTTTTTGTTCAGGTGAATCAAAATGAATCAAAATTAAACTAAAGACACTACAACACTAAAACTCTACTTATATTTATTTAGTTTGATATCAGAATATTGTTCGCCAGTTAATTATGTAGGTATGTGTACATTTTTACCTGTATTGTTTCCAAGCTTTTAATTTACCTTTGACGCTTGCACGACTATCAAGTTATATATTTCTCGACAGTAAAGCGCACATAAAACAAATTATATAATTGTCTTACTTTATTGTTCTTAAGTCATGTAACGCACAGACTATTAAGTCATCGAGACACTATACTTAAATCATCGAATGTAAATAAATTTCAAAATAAAAATCTTTTTTCCTTTAAGAAAAAATAATACCGTAATTATTTGAAGTGCTGTTTTATTTTGCCGAATTAAATACAATGATAATTTTACCTTTATTTAATTTTTGACATCAAATGTTTCAAATAGCGCATTGTCATTATAATACACAAAATTGCTTATTAAATATATAATAATTATGTTTATTGAAATATGGGTATATTTATTACACTATATAGTATTATTAGCAAAAACATATAGATAAGTTAAATTGATTAAAACTTGTTTATAAATGAAATCGATTTTTATAACAAATCAAGTCGGTAACGCTAAGCTCGATGACGGATCAATCAGTAATGTCCTAATGGAAATTACTGATTGATCCGTCATCGAGCTGTCAAAAGTAAAATCAATGTTTGGAAAGGTTATCTGTAAACTTAAAATATAGTTGATTTTCGTAAGATTTATTGACTGAAAAAATAAATATTATCATCATGTAATTGTACAGGTAAAGTTTTAAAGTAACAAAAGTTATTACCTCATTCCAAGCTTCACACATTGTATATTCTCGAGCTATGAATTTTATATATGTGTTATGGACAGTAGGTATATATTTGATAGCTCTGGACCGATATCAGATACCCAGACCAAAGTAAATAACGGAAAGTTTGTTTTTACTCAATCCAAGACTCCTCGTGAAGTTCCCCTTGTCAGTACGGAATAAATGTAACAATATACATATTAGGCCAGATACAACAGTATTCACCAGTCAGAATTCGAGCCCACGTAATTTGTTTAAGTCGAGAATGCCTTCCCAAAGCTATCAGAACTAAGAATGAAACTATGTTAAAAATAGCACAAACCAGTCAGTTGGTATTTAATACAGATACAAGTAGGGAAGGTACTTCAATCACTGGACTGAAAGAACCTTTTAAAAGGAAATCTGTACAGAGCTTTCATTCCCACGCATTAGGTTATTTTTTTTTAGGTTAAAGGGACGCAATAAAAAAAAGGAAGAGATACCTTTCACTTTACTGTCACGTGACACCGTCCTGAATTTTAATTAACGCAACTGAATTCAGTTGAAACAACCGTTTATTATATATACTATAGGGATTCTTCATTACATGTGTCTATATAGCTATAGCTGTAAGTGATTTTGTTGTATAATAAACATGAGTCCCGAAAAATTCCATTAAATATTTCGAATTTATTTTTAATTTGCCTAAAAGATGTACAGTGAAACTAGAAAATGCCAGTCTTATATTGATACTCGTTTTTAAAATTACATAATTACCAAATTCCATATTATACAGTGCAGTCGCAACGCCATGTACAGCTGTGAAAATTGTAAAAAAACTGCCATAGTCTTAATTTTATATTTTCATACGGTTAAAACCTCCTTTCTGTTAAAATCTTCATTAATAAGTTTTTATTTGATGTTAATTCAAACTGGCCACATGTAAATATTATTATTTCAAATATGGAATACTAATATCTTTGTTTTTTTAATCTGATTTTTTTAAAGCTTTTATGTGTTTTTTTCAATATCGTAGGATCTCAAGTGTGGTTTTTAAAAACACAGTTAATTTATTTTTCAAAATAAATATGTTTTGTAACTCGTCTTAGAATCTAGTTTTAGTTTTGAGTGAGAGATAAAAACAATGGAACTCTTTTGCCGGAGTATGTGTGCCGTTGTTGATGTCTTCAAGTCCCAAGTGAATAAGGTGAGCGTGCTACATTCTAGAGTGTAAGATCGCATTACGTGAAATGTATAGTTTACTTCATATATAACATTTTTTATTCGTGGTATGTCACCGAAATCCTGCTAAAAGGTTCTATTGGTGATGGTGAATCTTTGTGTGTTCAAGTGGGTCCCGGGATGGTTACATTCACAATTGGACCCGATAGGTGGTGATGCAAGTGGGTTCGGAATTTTATTTTTTTAGGGAAGGACAGCGTCTGCTGGAGCCGCTAGTACTAGAATAAAAATCGGGTAAGTGCGTATACAACAATCGAGTACCGAAACATAGAAATTCATTTAGACAAAATTGCCTCCTAAGTATCTCAAAAGTTTCAAACAGATCCTGTGATTTTTCTGTCATATAGTTCAAAGTTAGATGTCAATTTTTGACGAATATCGCGCCATCTGTTGGCTTAAAGAAAAAAGTCATACAAAATTTTGTTATAATTTTTTAAGATCTGACTGTCGACACAAACAACTATGTACTATCTACATTTAAAAAGTTTCAACTAGTAGTCAAGTACGTATTACGTACATGGCTGCCATTTCTAATGTTTATCTTTCTCATAGTTTCATTACATCATCATCTATATAGATCCAGGAGAATTTGAAAAAAGTTTCTAATATACAAATACATAAGCAGACGATCGTCGGATATATCGATGTCATTAACATCATTCAGAGATCTCCAATTGCACTGCAACGGCTTCCGAATTCTGATAGCGTTTTCTTTAATTTATTCCTTCTTTCTTCTTTATTCATTTTTAATTATATTTTTCCCAAATTCTGCACCGTCCCTTTATTTACTTAGCTAACAAACTTACTCACTGATTAGAAATCAGTAATCTAATTGTTTTGTCGCCATATAACAAGTCGCCGAAGCGCGCCTGATAAAAATTCAATGCGCGCGCTTCAGTGATTTGCTTTTAAGACATGGTATTATCTACGTAAATAAAAACTAATTTAGGGTTTGTAATGTATATAAACCTTCCCTGAAAATTATATAACTAGTGTTGAAAGCCACTTAAAAATTTGTTGCATGGTTTAGGGGAAGTTAGCGGATATACAGACAGCGGAAAGCGACTTGGTTCTATACTATGTATATATTAATATTTCCACGGTAAATATTAATAAGGATTCATATCATAATTACGTTTTTGTCTCAATATGGCACATCTGACGCCTCTCTCGGTTAATGCACATTTAATCTCTTAAACGCTCTGCAATCTGTCCAAATGCTTTATTCCTCTCGCGAACAAGTTCGAAGCCTCTAAGATAAAACTTCAGAAGCATAATGAATCTTAATCGGCATGCCAATTTCCGAAAATTGTTCGCTAAACTTTGGCGTTTTAAATAATTTTATGAAACTCGAATTTATCTCTTTTATGGCGCAAATTAATTGCAACGCTTTATTTAATTGGTTACCTGTTATTTATGTTTTAATTGAATTATAGCTTATTTCTTCCTATATCGTGTTACAATTCAAACGTTGTTCAGTAACTTTAATTCAATGTATAATTTTTGAAGTAATACTTCTTATGGACGTTGGTGATGAAAATTATTACGGTATTATAAAAAGTGTCACTGTTCTTGCAACGTTTTATTGTCACAAAAGTATAGTTGCAAGAGTATACCAAAATTGGTAAATATACAGATCGGTAATCCAGGTAGATGGATGTACGAATTATATATTGTGCTTTTTTTTTAATAATTAGTAAAATCGGCCAAGTGCCATAGTCATGACTACAGAAAAGTAACCAAATTCCGTGTATGCTTAAACCCGCTACAATGTAATAATAATATATGTAGTAGACCTCAATAATTCAAAATTCCAAAAACATCAAACAGTTCTTATAATGTGTATAAAATATATTTGTATAGATTCACTGAGAGCATAAAGATCATCGTCTGAAGTTTAAATTTTAATTAAGAGGGTTAATTTTTTTTTAAATGATTTAAATAGCACATATTGAACGAATTGTGCACTACTGTCATACCCCTAAGTTCTTCGTATCCCATATTATAGATGATGGAATACAACACGTTTCAGCTCTTTTAACCATCAAATATATTCCATGCCACATCCCCAAAATGGTTTGCTCATAAATCTTGCAACAACATCCGCACTATACACGAAATGACAAACGCAGTTCCTCAGACCCTTTTTCATTTACACAATGTATAAAGAAATGTAATAGAAAAATAAATAAAATATAGTTAGCGAAACGGTCTGTGCTTGAGTAAAATGAATATAAAACAAGAACTTCTTTTCTTAGTAATTTTGGGGAACATCTAAATTGGAATTTATATGGAGCCAAACTTATCCATTTGATAATGGTGTTTAATTCTGATATTTTCTTTGAGATAGCCATTCAAAACCAACTAATATTATAAACGTATTATTTGAATTACTTGTATTTGTTTTTTATAATCGCATTAATATTGGGATTATAAAAAACAGTGGTTTTATTTTTTTAACGAGCCGATAAATCTCATTTAACTTATGTGAATAAGGGAGTGAATGTATAAATGTATAATATTTTTAATGCTGGTTTATTAAATCATGTATATTTTTTAAGGCTTGTTTAAAATTGAGACTTAAATTACGTTAATTGTTATTTATAAAGATACATGAATAAATAATGTAAGTTAAACAAGTTATGCTTTTTTAATATCTAATATACAACATAGAACCATGGGGCTATTTTTTGGTAGCCAGACCATAGCAAATAGCAGGAAGCTCGTTCACAAAATTTACCATGTCAGTAACTGAAATCAGGACCTCAGTGTTCCGTCAAATTAATCCATGAATCAAAATATCTAGGAATCAATAAACACATGCGTATCAATAATAGTTTTTTTTTGTCATTTTTTTTTTCTTCTGTGTTTTATAATCTATGTTAAGTATATTTTATTTCAATTATTTTTAATTATTGTAAAGGTCGTCTGGAAGACATTGCTGGCGGCGATAAGACCTTATATTGTATATGTAACTTATGTATGCAATAAAGGACATTCATTAATTCCAGTGCAGGGCAGATCTTAGACCATCAGATCAGAGAGACAGTCAAATATAGGCAATTGATTTTTATATCAACAAAGCATGACTATCGCGAAATATTCTTCCGTAGAAATATGTCTAATTCTATACCCTGCATTATAATTGCAATGAAAAAGATATTCCATGCCAAACTAAATAAGAAAAAGTTTTTGGCTCCCCTCGAGCACGAGTGTACGTCAGTTTTAGACAAATAAGGAAGGAAGGAACCATTTTCCGTTCTGAATGAACCGCTCTGAACTACTCGCAATGAGAAAAAATAATGCTAAAGAATTTTCTTATTCGGGTTCTGTATTTGTGTTTGATATTAGTGACTCTAGTTTTAGTCATGGTCTTATAACAAAGCAAAGCCTTTAAGCTACGTCGTTTTCAATTAATTATTATTTTTAAATTGAACCTCAACCAAATAGGGGCGCGGACATAATGACATGTTGCAATAAACTCAAACATAACGTTACATATACATACATATATATGTTCGCTTTTGACCTTGATCCAGCCCGATGTAGAATAAAGATATATGATTTAAGATGGAACACGCTTACATATAAGTTACCCTAACGTACCTTACCTTGTACTTTTCACACGGATCTTGAAAACATTCAGGTTGTATCGGGAAAGAAAGATTCTGGGGATGAGTTCCACAGAGCTCCATTGCACACTATTATATATATGTATACATATACATACACACACACACACACACACACACACACACACACACACACACACACACACACATATATATATATATATATATATATATATATATATATATATATATATATATATATATATATATATATATACATGTAATTGGGAGATAAAACATGTGACTGTAAATATTTTTCCCAACTCTAACTAGCATTATTTTTCGCAATTTCAATACATAATATATATATATATATATATATATGTATATATATATATATATATATATATATATATATATATATACCATCGCCAGATTAGATTAAAAATTATTCCTTAAGTTAGGTTTCCTGGAAGAAATTGCTTTCATGGATATTATTATAATTCCTTTAATCATATAATAATATATTATCGTTTTACTTTGACGTTGTGACATTTTGTAATATAGAATATCAGACGGATCAACCAAATTGAAATAATTTGATTAAAAAGCACCGATCATAAAGGACATGACGATATTCATTGAAATTGAATGATTCAAGTGTCAATATGTATAAATACATATATAGTACATAAATATACTATATATGTATTTATACATAAATACATATATAAATACACTTTAGATGATTCATTCCAATTGAAAGACAGAAATGAAACGTCTAATATGGGCTTGTTAAAAAGTGCCTTAGTTGAATCATTTAAATTTTCCTCCCTGGCTCTTTCAGCGGCCTCCTTCTGCGACATGACGGATTCGCAGAAGAAGGAAACCGCAAGCCAAGAATGTTGACCCCGGAGCATCACTTCGACCATGCTATGAAGTGAGCGAGTAACATAGGCTATATTTATACGTTTATTCCAAAATGTTTAGAAAATAAAGGTCCACCCGTGCGAAGCCGAGACGCGCCGCTAGACAAACATAAAGTCTAATTTTCTGATTCGGTTTTTCAAACTGGTGTGCCATGTAGTTCCTGTTATTAAAATCTCGTAGCCATTATGGCGAATTCATCCATCAATTATTATGTTTGTCTGTCCGTTGACTATGTTACGCTATATTAATTAAAAACTACGGGATCTATATGGCAGAAACGTGTCAAATTGTTATATACCATTGTAAAATTATGTATTGAAATTGCGAAAAATAATGCTAGTTAGAGTTGGGAAAAATATTTACAGTCACATGTTTTATCTCCCAATTACATGTATCTAAGAGATAAAACATTTGACTGCGTAATGTATAGAGGCACGTGGTGAACCGTAAGACAGCTCTTCAAACATCATAAAGATGGTTCTTAGTGATGTTATTTCAGTCGAAAATTCTGAGATATCCACTTAATATTTCGTGAATAGTATCCCTCCTTTTAAGCCTTTAATTCTCAAACTATGAAGTCGAACATTCAAAGTGTTAGAGATTTAACAACAATCTTAACGAAAATTATTTTCCATACAAGTGCTTTCGCTTTAATATTTTTTACGATATGTATACGTTTTAAGAAGAAATACCTCATTAATATTATAATCTAATCTAAAAAAATATAACCTAAATAAATAAGTACGTGGACTGACATGCAATTGGACCATGTTTTCTTTTTGAAAAGTAAAAAATGAGTACCTACTATATTTTTATTCGCTTTTAAAGTCTTCAATTCCTATAACATACAAATAAGACGTTCAAATTCAAAAGTTTTTATTCAAAATAAGTTCCACTGGAGAATACTTTTTGAAGATCGTACAGATAATTTAAAATTTAAATATACTTTCTATGTACACCGCTTTGCAACGTGTTATTGCTGTTAAGGAGAGGAAGCGACAAGAGACTCCCCAGTAATACATTTAGCAAAAAATTGATTTTCTTTACATATCTTTCATCTATTTTACGACTCATGCTAAATTTTCATAAAGAATCTTCTTTATCTTGTCTCGATTTTATTGTATAGCTTCCATAAACGCATAGAACCCACACAGTATTTTTCCAATACGACACTCACCACCTTTCGAACAGAATTTGTCGACGTAATACAATTTACTAACGGAACCCCAAAACCGAGACGTCACAGGAACCGAAGAGGTTTTATTATTAAGTTAGACCGGTCAAGGAGACGGTACCACAGACGGTTGGTCGTAGTGCATTGCTTTCTCGCGTCTCTGTATAAACCTAGGGTATTATAGTAAGAGCCAGCATTGTATACTGTAGAAAGCGAAGAGACCTTTGCTTCGAATAATAGAGTTATGTAAGCTGAATTTTCGTAAGGTACAGTTGCAAAAATTGTTGGAACTTTGTTAGGTGTGTCTGGAATTGGTATTTGCTTTCCATTTTAAAGGACGCTTGGTAAAAATAATAGATATCTCTTGTCGAATACTTCTTTTATAACAACACTGAACATTATTTAAACATCTTCCTAAATAATTATCTTATATTTCTTCAAACTAAAACACTTTTAATATATTTACACTATGACACATTAAAATAGTAAAATTAAATAAAAAAAATAACAAAAGTTATACACAAGCTTACAAATAAAATTCATTCACGGATTTTGACCCACGGGCAACGTTTCAATAATGCTGGCCGCATTTCCACGTTGGACAACAAGGCTGATTGTATTGCCCTAAGTCATGGCACGAGAATATTAAAAATGAGACTCATGTAATAAAACATGTGTAAAAAGCGCTTAAATACTAAATTATATTTATCGGCGTTTTATTATTTAAAATACTCTGTAACCGACTTCGAAAAAAGGAGGAGGTTCTCAATTCGTCGGGATCTTTTTTTTTGTTGTTGCTTTTTTTTATGTATGTTCGCCGATAACTCCATGATTTATGATCCGATTTACGTGATTCTTTTTTTGTTCGACGCGGAATAGCTTCCAATTGGTCCCCTAAAAATTTTAAGTAGTTTGGCCCTGTAGTTTTCATTTTATGAACATTTTTCATGGAAATAATTTTCACTCCGTTCCATATGTACACCGATTACTCTGAGATTTATGATTCGATTTACGTGATTCTTTTTTTGTTCGACGCGGAATAGCTGCCATGTGGTCCCCTAAAAATTTGACATAGTTTGGCCCAGTAGTTTTCATTTTACGAACATTTTTTTGTTCCCGGTTCTTGGGACCTATATTTTTTAAGAAGCGCGGCACCATTCGTAGGTCCACCCATACATAGCTAGACACTAAAAAGTAACAAATAAAATTTAAAAAAACGAAAATGTATAAAATAACTTATTTCTAAAGCTATTATTATTAATATATATTATCTAAAACATCTTAAAGTCAGTGCTTAGTAATTTTCAAAATATAGTAATTTTTATGTTTTACTTTGCACCGACTTCAAGATGTTTTAGATAATATATATTAATAATAATAGCTTTAGAAATAAGTTATTTTATACATTTTCGTTTTTTCGTTTTTGAAGTCGGTTTTTTTAAACGAAGTTTTTAATTTAGTAAATAAAACATTGAAAGAAACTTTTTTGTGTCTGATTTGGTCTAAAACTTTAGTTTAAATGACAAAAAGAGAAACAAGATGATCATTAACACCATATGACTAGTAGCATTAATAGCTTTCAGAGTTACCTGCCTTTTTAGTGGGTAATTTTATATTTATGTCTTATTAGTTATGATAATCCATACATATACTAAAACTGCAGAGGTCGAATTTCTGTACAATAAAAATAACTGCTAAAAATCGAGTCAGGGTAGATGTAAGAAGTGAAATAGAACTTATTTAGATTTTTTTCAATTTTTTTGTTTCTCTGTTTGTCTGTCTGTTTGTACGGACTAATCTCCGACCGGACCGACTTAAATGAAATGTTGTATGGTGGTAGCTTATATCCCTGGTCAACATATAGGATACTTTTGATCCTGAAAAAGTAAAGAGTTTACGTGGGTAGTAAAAAAAACTTGAATTACTCAAACAGCTTATTATACAACTTGTTCACCTAATTAAGTATTGATATTGCCGGTATAACCATACAATAAAACAATAAAATAATTTATACATTAAAACACGAGATTCCGCGAAAAAAGTAAAACCTTACAAAAACAGTGTCTAGCATAGCGTATTTATATTAAATAAACTAGAGATGGCGTCGATAGTATTCTACATCGCGATCGTGACGCGGGCATCAGCTTGTAAGGAAATAATTTAAAAGAAGAAAACTTTCTTCTACATAGATAATTTTAATCACCTTATATTAATTGCAATAGGTACTATCAAAACCATTGTTTCTATCTGAGTTATGTTGAACTATTCATACATATCTTCATACTAAATTCTCACGTAGGTGAATGGCGCGACCAGCCGTGTCAATTTTAATGAAAGTTTAGCCGTTAATAATGGAGTGTGTTAGATGAATTATCAGCTTTGGACCTTATTGTGACGTTGATTGCTTCTCGGCGTGATTTTGTGTTCGATTTAATTAAAATTATAAACACGATTTATAATTAAAACACGTGGTAATAACATTGCGTAATTAATTTGACAAAAATATGTAGGTATTATCTTTAACTAGTATTTTTTTTGTATTTTCTCATTTAACTATACTTTTAACTACGATAAAATTGCATATAATCATGTTTTATGTATTAACTAGCTGTGCCCGCGACGTCGTCGGCATTGGATTTGTTTTCAAACCACCCGGTGCTCTGCACCTATTGGTTTTAGCGTGATGATATATAGCCTATAACCTTCCTCGATAAATGGGGTATCTAACAATGCAAGAATTATTCAAATCAGACCAGTAGTTCCCGAGATTATCGCGTTCAACCAAACAAACACACAAACAAACTCTTCAGTTTTATATATTGGTATAAGATTTATAAAACATAAAACCGTAGGTAATTACCAGTGGATCTATATAGAATAAATTCGATAATGTGTACCTACTCTATATACGTGTATAATAACACAATTATGTAGCAAAATCGGGGTTGGTGACATAGATGTGACTGGGAGCTAAAAAACTATCTAAGAGTATCGACACTCAGATTTTAAACATAATGATGTTACTTGGTAACTTTATAAGTTAATAAGTGCGAAAAAATTAGTTTTTAAGTCGTAAAAAGGTTGGTCGTTCCTTTTAACTTTTGTATTATAAAATGGAAATTTTTCATTTAAATCATGTTGTTATAATTGAAAACAAAAACTACTTCAATTAAATTAGCCTAAATAAAATATATACGTTTTTGAGATCTGAGGTAGTTTCGATTATATATTTTTAGGTTTATATAGCCCAATGACAAAGCAGTTATGGGAGTTGCATCCGTTTAGTCATTGCAGCGGACAACGAACTACTGACTAGCGCAGCGCGGGAGCGCAGATATTAATAGTTGCTCTATCTCGCCTGCACATCATCCGTCCCGCTCACACAACGGTGTGTGAGCGGGACGGATGATGTAGCACAGGCTTAGATCATTAAACCATAATGGTCTAAGAGCACAGGCTATATATTGTACTAGCAGTACGACTTGTTAATATTTGTAGGGTAGGGTATAGCTATACAGCACATTTGTTTATTATGAACGGATCCGCACTTTTTTACTATAGGTTAGAAGTTGGTGGTAATATTTTTTTTATAACTACCCAAAATTCATTGTATGTCTCAAATCCTTATCCTTACTTCCTTACTAATATTATAAACGCGAAAGCTTGTAAGAATGTATGGATGTATGTTTTTTACTCTTTCACGCAAAAACTACTGAAAGAATTTTAATTAAACTTTACAATAATATAGCTTACACATCAGAATAACACATAGGCTATATATAATTTATAAAGATATAATTTGAATTATCCAAAATGTAACGATTTTACATCAACACGCGGGTGAAACCGCGCAGCTAGTACTAAATAAATATGCCCTATAACTATACTGCACCCTTTTTTGCATATTTCTTTAACGTGTTTGAAGAGATTAAAGGAAGTTGATGAAGCGACAAGTCTTTGTCAGGATCGTAGCAAGTGGAGATCCATCGTCTGCCTACCCCAATGGAAAACAGCGTGACAATGTGTAACTATGTTTCTTTAAGGTGAAAATAGGTAAAGAAAATGAAAATGTTATCTTTGACAGGAAAAATGTTTCTCAGCTAAATACATAATAAAAAAAATGTTCCTAAACTAATCTTTCTTAATAAAACGTTAATTATAGAATCTAAAGTAAATTAATGTAAATAAAACATTTCTCGTTATTGTTAACGTAAGAGGGGCGTAAACAAATTTTAATTAAGTCCAAATTCTATATCGGATTGTTGTTACAAAACAGACTTGGGCTTACAAATATTTACAAATTCAATGTTGTTTACTTGGTGTCGAACATTTGAACAAATAAAATAATTTTCAGTATTTACGACATGTAGCGATTTTATATTGCCCGAAGTTAGGATTCATTACAATTTGATTTCACTAATTGGCTTGTACTAGAATTATTTAGGTAGCTTCTATCGTGTAAATTACAAAAACCTTTCCCATGAAAATCATAGCAATATAAAAATTATCATCTCCATTCTCATTATTAAAAGTTAAGTACATATATTAAAATTTATTATAATTGATTAATTATGTGTTTTAACGTCTGTAACGTAAATAGATCTTAATTAATAGTTACTTATACAAGAAAATTTAGGGGATCGGGATACTTTTTACAACTTTGTAAATGACTATCTCCCCATTTTTTGACTTAAATAAAAAATGTTACTTACAATTTTCCAAGACCTATTTGACATAATTACGCACATTGAGTTTTTATCCTTCAGCTAGAGTAAAAACACACCAACGAAGCGTCAATATAAAAATACTAGATTCTGCACGAGACTTCATCCGCGTGGTGTAGTTAAAAAACCCTCCGATTTCGAAACATTCTTCATTGGCGCTCCGCTCCTATGGATCTTAGCGTGATGATATATAGCTTATAGCCTTCCTCGATAAATAGGCTATCAAACACTGAAAAAATATTTGAAATCAGACCAGTAGTTCCTGAGATTAGAGCGTTCAATCAAACAAACAAAGAAACAAACCCTTCAGCTTTATATATTAGTACAAGATACATAGAAATATGGATCCTTGATTCCACAATGTTATGAACACATTTCTATCGAGATACAATGAAATAACGACTCGTGCATTCTCGCGAATGCGTGCGTCTTTTATATCTCGATTGAAATATGCTTTAAGTAGTTGGACATAGGGGTCAATATGCTATGTATAGAGATATTTCGTATCTGTGTTAGTGTGACTCTAAGGATCAATTCCTTTGGCGGCTACATTTTATTTATATTTATTTCGCGACACTGCACCATTATTAGCCCGTTACTACATATTACCAACCGTTCAATGGTTATTATCAGTTAAAATTCGTCAAAAGCTCCATACAAGTAATGTCAAAATTCAAATGACGTTAGGGCAAGTGAACCATTAGTAAGATATAGGAACCGGTTATATGTAACATCATATAGAATAAATTTCTCTGCCATATTTTATTTACCTACACAGACATGTAGTTTCGGATTAAAATAGCTATGACATAAATAATTAATATTTGCTGCGGAACCGTAAAAAAGTACCACACTGTAACTACACTAATATAACATCTTTCTGCACTGATGTTCGTATAAACACTCTAGTTCCTAAGATATGGAGTGACACTTAGCGGCATTTATTTCTTTTTACTAAAAATTTTATTATTTTCAGAGATCCGCATATATAACTTAAAAATCTATTGTACGGTTTTCCGCCATACTCAAAATAGTTCATAGATTGTGTTGATTATTAAAAAGAAAGCTGCTGCTTTCATAAACTTTAAAGCGGAATGGCATTCCAATCACTTTAAAGTATTCCCTTGTGATTAATTTCATCTTGTATACTAGATGACGGTAGTATCAACACTTATTAATTTTATGTATCCAACAAAATATTTAAAAACTTATTAACTTCTGATACGCTTTTTAAACAACAAATTTATAAAGAAATTTTGATTTGTTTTTTTTTGTAGATAATATGTTGTATACGTTAAAAAGTAGACAGTTTTAAGAATAACCCATCTATTAATGTAGTATTTAGATGGTCTGTCTGTAGTGTCGTCGAAAACCTTCCACAAAATGTTTATTACACTGCAGACTATTCATGTTCTGTGTGGACGTGTGGTCTCTACTTATCCCTATGGGAAACAGACTTGCTAATATTGATGTCTGGAAATGACATCTTATTTCAAACTCAATAACATCCCAAACTTTTAGTACGGAATCCAAAATAATTGAGTCTAATTCGTACTTACCTATTATTTATTTCTTAAAGGCTCGTCACGTTGGTTACGTTTAAGGATGAAACGTTTTCACTGAATGTTCTTTAAGTGCGTTCGCTTATCTTTTTGTACGTTTGAAGGTAACTGTTTGTATAATAGGACAGATGGATAAGAAAATGGTATAAAAGGGGACTTATTCATTCTATTGCTTTATGGAGGCAAAGACATTCCCGTGGCAACATTTGTATAAACATTGAATTTGAGTCCTGTAGAAAACCTTGAATGTCTTGGGATTAAAAGTGTTTTATCACTACTCGTCATGGTAAGAAGTAATATGATCATTTCGTAGCTATAAAAATTACATAAATTACTAGATTTATATTAATTAGATTCCACGCGGCTTCGTCAGGCGTTTTGAGCAACAGCTCAAATACTGGGTGTGTGTTTTTTCAATGATGTGGATTTGAAAACAGGCATAGAAAAGTCATCTCTTCGACAGTTCTCTGGTGTTTTGTATGGTATTTTTATTTGTATATTTCATGATTCCCTCAGACTGTACAATAACGTCAGACTTAATATTTTCTTAAGTTTTCGCGACTAGTATACGTAGTAATATACGGAGTTCTCGCGACTGTTTAACGGTTTTAGGCGCGGTAATTTGTTTGATTTTTATTATTCGGACGTTTCGGCCACTTTTCTGTAGCTGTAACCACTAAAGATAAAGATGTCAAGTAATAATATAAATCAAATAAATTACCAAGCTTAAAACCATTAAAACGTAGTTTTATAATGTCAGTGTGTAAATAATAATTTATCGATATCTAAATTATTGAATTTTTTATTTAAATTTTATTCTTATTGTTGTTGTATATTTCTTTTACAGCCCTTTTTTATGTCTATTATTTTTTTATTAAGTATCTAATCTACTAAATTAGTTAAAAAAAATATATATACTTTATTATTTTTTTGAACATTATTTATCTAAAATTATGCCAAAAATTTTGCTTGGTATTGGCTAGTTTTGTATGGTGAAGGAAAAATATTGCAGTGAAACTTTTTCCAAATGATTAGTAAAGTGCACCTTAGGTGAGCGTGGCGTGTATGCCCTTCTCTAAACATTAGACACACGCTGATCACGTATCTGAACAAGTCAGATTCTTTATATTTAATATTGTTGTTAGTTCACTAGATTTACTTTACTTCCATGCAATAGATGTTAAGCAACGTATACAACGCTGATTTAGCGATCACAGATTTTCAATGGATGGCGGAGGTGTATGACAGCGTGTATATAGTGTAGTTCTATGTCTGAGAAGTTGGATGTGTCTTTAACCGAGCTTCAACTGTCAAGTTTACTTGACGACGAGAAGAATTTGAAAGTAAGAAAAGAAAGAAAATAATCTTTATTTAGAGTTATTGAAAATGATTAAAATATACATAAACAGTTTAATAAAAACCAAAAACTGAACTAACTCTAAACAGGCCCTAATTCAGCAAATGCTGGTTGATAACAACCAACGCTGGTCTTCCTTTGGTGCCAAACAGTAACGTCACCTTCACAGAAGAAAAAAAAAAAACTAATGAACATTTAATATTTTAATATTATTTATAATTAGAACACCATGAAAACAAATAATAGACATATTTTGAATAATTTAATATGAGTACATGATATGTTATGAAATAATTATTGAAATTTGATAATAATGATTTACTAGAATCTCCTATTAGACACGCGTGGATTTGGTGTGCATACCAACTTTCCACGCGAAAGACGTATCAGACGTGTGCCCACTACCTACCTACCTAATGTAGTTTTTGCTTAAAACGTTTACCGACCAATAAAATCCCATCAAAATTGTTAAAATCTACAACTAGTGAAAACCAGTCGCAAAATCCGTGAACCGGCAAACTGCGAAACCAAATAAAACGTCACATATACACGCTGACGTTAAGTTCGCATAGCTATCTCCACAACTCGCATCCAGACGGTACACCTGAGATGGTAATGTATGCAAATTGCCTCTAACTCGCGTGCCGACTGGAGCGCGCTGTATCAAACTTGTTATTTGTGTGTTTTAAGTTGTGTGATGATTTACGCGTACAGGATTACGGCTGTGTCACACCGTCGTTGCGGATGGTTAACATGTAATATCTCCTGAACATCTGCAAATGAACATTGTGGGAGGAAATCCGAAGCTAGAGTAGCACATACAAAAAAAGGCTAGCTAAACACCCTAACAAGCTAGCAACGTACCTGTTAGATACCAGCTGCGAAACACGGTTAAAAGGCGTGTCATTTTGAAACTCGATAACTGCTGAAACCAGTTAACACTGACCTTATGAGAAGTTTTTCGCGCTGGTAGACACGCTCGCACCGATATTCCATGCGCTTATAGTTATGAAGACTGATTGCAGATAAAGAGTACAAAAAAAGTGTGAAACAAGCATACTGAATTGATATAATATAACGCTAGCAAATATTGGGTACAATAAAATTGAATAAAATAAGCATCGGCAGACGAGCAGACTTACTTACTATAAACCAAAAATTATACCCGAATAATTGTTTCTGAGACTTTTTAGTCACAATGGACATGAACTGATTTGCTACAGCGGAGAATACGATAAGCTTTAAGATTTTATAAGAACAACGATGAGGTCCTTATCAATAAGTGACACACTAAATATAATATTTATTTACGTTAAATCCGTAATAATTTATTTTATACTTTCACATTATAAGACGATAGCGATAGATACATGCAAGTACTGCAACACTGGTACAAAATTCGCCCAATAACCGGTAAATAATATGCGCGGGTGTATATTTAAATATTAAATTTCTTAGGGTTTTTGGGTGTAAAATTACAATAAATTACGTACGGATATTACTTTATTTCAACTGTTATAAAATAAATGTATGGAGAGGCCAAACATTGGAAATGTTTCTAGGGTAACTCTAATTTTAAGTTTACTTGCCATTCTAAGCGCGCGTCTGTATTTCGCTATTAGTGAAGCAGTGTTACTGTAATTGGTTCAGACTCTACCAGGTGTCAGCTCCATGACTTACGGCATTTTGTCTCCTTCTTAACCGACTCTCTACCACTTTGCAACGCTGAGAAATAGAGTTAAATTATATTTGCATATATCGATAATTTTGTTCCTACTTATTATACAATAGCTAGAAGAATGCACTATTCGATTTCATATTGCAACATACGTTATTTGTAGCGTGAACTTTAAGTATTAACTTACCACGCCTTTTATTGAAGTGATAACTTCTTATGGGAGGCTAAATCACTTCGTTACGTAACGCGTTACGGCGCCAGTCTGTCTGGCTTCCCTTTTTCTCACGCATACGGCAGAGATAGGCAGGCTAAGTAATCACCTCTGTAGGGCGTCCCGAGATGCAAATGTTTTTTTTACCTGAAAAGTGAAACGTTAGCTTATAGTGTCGGACAAAATTCTATATACCTCTGGTGACCTTATTTCTGTACGACTATAATGTGGCTTTTGACGTCTTTGTATTATTTGATTTACATGTTTTGGTAATGTTTACTTAGTTAAATGTACTTGTACTTTGGTTAAGATGCTCTCCAGGGATCTCTGAAGATGTGTTAAAGATATAATTAAGTAATAAGCTTATAGTCATAATTTTATTACTCATCCAAAGTGTCGTAATGTGAGTTACTTAGATGATAACAGCTTTGTTTACCTTGTTATTTATACTATAGTTTATTACTGCAATGTCAAAATCTTGAAACCCAATTTATATGAATCGAAAGATGAAAGTCTACTTGTTTCTAGTGAAGATTTAAAATGATGGTTTTTTAAAAGGAAATATAGGGAACCTATATTAGAATTATTTTGTCCGTGCAGTTTGGGTCATAAATCAAACACGGCCTCAGCCCGGCTAAGTAGGTGAGCATGTTGCGCGGGCGCAACGCTATTATCGATAAAAACTCATTCTTATCAAAAAAAGATTATCTTATATATTAAAAAGGTTATATTATAAATATCATTATATTATAAAAATCATTATTATCTTTTTTTCTGTTAATTTTAAACTTAGATATAAGTATTTATATTTATTTTTAATATAACTTGTTACATTCTAGACTTTTGTACTTTTTTTCAATACATAGGTACCTAATTAATAATTTATTATAAATCATTATTATTCTTATTTTAATAAATACGTTGTTGTATTTATACTTTTTGTTTGTTTTGTTTTTACTAAATACACTATCGATAACGCTTATCGACAACAATAATGTGCATCACTATGCCCGCCCATAAGGCCCGTGAGTGGAAGAGAGAGCGAAATACTCTCTTCACCGCTCGATTATTTTATGACCAAACTGCACGGACAAAATAATTCTACTATAATTTGCAATAGACATCTATAGATAGTGTATAGTTTATTGTTGATCTGTTTTTGGGTAATTTAAAACTTTAAATTCTTGTTCTGACACATTTTCGGAATGTCGCTTGAAACAACTAGTCCTCTATAACTAGTCTCTATGAAAATGAATATAAGGTTATAGGGTGTTCGTTGCTCAGACTGTGCAAAAAAATGGCCTATTATCGTGAAATGTAGTAAATGTTTATGTACAATAGACTATAGGTTATTATGAGGTGACCCATATCGTTATTATCGCCATACAATCAAGTGTAGAACGATAGCACCAAAGAATTATAAATCAGATTATCATGGGAGGTTTGAAAATAAAGTTAAATTCAAGAAGAAGAATAACTTAATAATGGGTAAAGTTACAATTTTATTGGCGTTGACTAAATGCAATTAGTCTAATTAATTGAATTAAGTCGTGGTAGCGTAATGGCTAGCGCACGCATCACTAACTCAAAGGTCGTGGGTTCGATCCTGGCCGGAACGTATGCACCACTTAGGCAGTTTTCTGACCTAATGTGCATATTGTTACAATTATCTCGTGCTAACAACAGTGAAGGAAAACAGCGTGATGCAACCTGCGCATCGAGATAACTGATGTGTCAATCTGCCAAGCCGTCTTGGACAACGTGGCGGGTATACTGTCCGTTCCACTCTATAATGGGAAGCCCTCGGGCCTAACTCGACTCGTCCAGCAGTGGGAGATTTATGGGCTGTTATTATTATTATATTATACAAATACAATTAATTCAATGCTTTATTAATTACTTTTTAATTAAAAACTTTACCGGACATCATTAGTGTTTTCAAAAATTCTATGTATATTTCTATAAAACTTCTTTACATATTTTTAAATGAAGTTTCAAACTATGCCGGCGCTCCTGCCACCCGCATCTCTAATTTAAAAATTGTTGGTTCAATTTAAGGGGGCGTCCTAATTAATTGATCTGAAGATTCGTGGAAATTGCGACCACCCCCCTTTCCCCGGCTTTACCTTTCACCCTTTTACCGCACCCCCCGCTTTTGTATCTTCGACTTTAATTTAGAATTGTTAGCGCAAAGGGTTTGCTATTTAAGTGAAATAATTGTTTGATTTCGAATTTTCACCCCTTTTTCTGAGTAACCGTAATTTGGATTGAAAAAGGGTTTCGGGTTATATGTGGTTTTTGGGTTAAGGTCACCTTTAATAAGATTAATAGGTTTTGTTGATATAAGACGAATAGTATTCAGGCCACAGACAGTTGTAGTGACATATTGGTAAGGTGGCGTATGTTTTTTCTCAATGCTTTTTCTACCCTAGTATTAAAATCATCAAACCGAAATTTATTTCACTTTTTTAAAAAGAACAATGAAATAATTTTGTTTAGGACAAATTATATAAATACAGTATAATTGCTAACAAATTTAAAATAATAATATAATTTTGTCCCAAAAGGGGCATCAGTTCCAGCATAATGCCGGCCGGTTAAAACCAGCGCTTATCTTCCGCTGTGTCCTTAAGGTGTCGTCACGGTAGACATTACATCATTGTAACGCATAAAAGTAGAATCTATACATGTTTACATAATTAAAAAAATTTGTAGGTCTTTAAATGAAGAACAAATCAAGTTCTTGTTATAGTTCCCCAGATAGAGCGTGCTTTTCCCAAGCTTTCAAGCGAACTCATCCCATGGAACCTGAATGACTAGACTGATAATGAAGGTACTGGAAGTTACTCCTAAAATCCTAATGAAGGTATTATGACATTACATAAAATAGAATAACTATTTATACTTTAAAGTGACTTTGAAAGTGAACCAGACCAAGTCGGTGGTGTGTAGAACTCTTAAAATTCCTGAAACGGGTTATTAGCCGGGAGCGCTCCTTTATAATTGCGTTTCGCAACAAATTACAAGTTACAATGAGGTACAAACAGGCCGAGAGTCTCCGAATCGATACAAGGCTAGGAGCACACTATGTCATGGAATAATACTACTAATGACAATGAGAACTGAACGATGATAGCAATGAAAAGAAACTTATAAAGATTAAACAATGTTCACCGATGTGGTTTAAAATGTGTTTTAAAGAAAATAAACCTGCATAAGCTTTTTTTTAAAAGGTTTTTAAATACAAGCTTTTGAGATCCTGGATATCATGTAGCGGCAGTGCTAGCCAAGACAAGTTAAACGAGACAAAACACGACGGGTCTATCTTGCTTAGTACAGGATTTCCTATGGCCACCTTCTGACTCCATTATCAGATCAGCTCCATGGTACCATATTATTGCATTGTCACGCGATATACATATGCGTGCAAAATTTCAGCTCAATTGGAAACGGGAAAGTTGGTCAAATTTAACTTGCAAGATTCCACCCGAACTTACATACATACATCCATTGCAAGTTAAATAAAAGCTTGTAAAAAACAACAAAAGAATGATTTGTTGAACCACCTGGTCATATAGATTTCTTTATTGCTAAGTTGACAAATAAGCAGACGACCCATTTAATGGAAAGTATTTACGGTCGCTTACAGAAGTGTGCAACACCAGGGGCGAAGTCAACCTGTAGAATGATATAGGAGGGAAAGGATAAAGGAGATGGAATAGTAGGGATGGAATGGAGGAATGGAATAGGAGGAAGGGGAAGTGAGCCATCTGAACTCTCATTCATCATACTAAACGCTGTTCGTTCAAGGGTACGTACGTTTTGTGAGAGTGTGGTATCACATTAATGGAGTCAGCCAGGCCCAGCGAGGATGTTAGAGGCTTTTTCCATAAATGTAAAGCCCATCTTGAGACATTGATTACTTAGTCTCGGGATCAGTAATTTCACTGCTTTGTCCGTCTTTCCGGAACATAGCGAAACCGTTTGGTGGAAGAAATAAACAGGACGTAGTACCTATCCAGAAAGGCATTTCACATAGCCTTAGCACCTAACTTTTTACGGGGCTATTGCCACTCTTAGCACTATGAGCATTAAGTACGTTGTAGTAGCGATATACACATTAGGGTTGAAAATCGTCTTAAGTGGTGTATAGATCCGACCAAGACCTGGACTTACGTGGTTCGAAATTTTAATTTTGTTTTATATCACTTTTGACATGATGCTGTTACTATGTACCGTGCATAAACTTGTTTGTTTTCAAGATGAAAAATCAACAAATCTAACTTGTACCGGTATTTTTTCATAAAATATGAATATGTCGTTTGCTGTTTATGTATGAAAGCTACCGTTGCAGTTTTATTACACTTTGTTTTGCTTTTTTGGAGAATGTAAGATAGATAGATAGATAACACTTTATTGCTCACCAAATATACAATTTCAAAATACATAATTACAGTACTGTCATGGTAGGAACAATAGGCGGTCTTATCGCTGAAAGCAATCTCTTCCAGGCAACCTAACTTAAGGAATAATTTAACCTAATCTGGCGATGTAGGTGGTGCAGATCATTAAATATATCATAAATAAACATACTTAAACTACTATATAAATTAATATAATTAAACATACATATATATTAAATAGTGTATAATATAAGAATAAGGCATAATTATTTAAGGAAAAGTAGTGTTTTCTGAGTGCGTGCTTAAATGTAGGCGATGTTTTGGCCTCTCTGACAGTATGAGGCAGCGCATTCCAAAGTTTGACAGATTTAAGATTGACAGGATGATCATTAGTCAAATAGTATGTTAGTACGTCACTTGATACTGTGATAGTCGTCACGTTCAGTTTCGAAATAGTTTGCTTACTCATTTCTAAGATATTTAACGGTTATGTAAGTTTTTTTGTATGAACAATTTAACATTTTAAAATAATTTCGCATTATGTACTATGACATCTAATGATATGAAATTGTCATCTTGAATTAATAAATATTATAACTCAATCAATGAGTGTATGTTTATGAAATTATTTCAGTTATTTTTCACTTGTAACATCTTTTATCTCCATGTTTCTGACAAATAAATCAAGTTCATTTCAGTTCATTTCATTTCATTGTTGTAAGTGATATTTTATGGAGCATTCTTAATGTTCAAAAAGCTTTCAGTAATTTGGAAAAAAAATAGTATTTTAGTTGTAGGTATTATTCTTCTTGAGCAGTAATTGTATAGTTATGGTGTGTGTGTACGAAGTGGATTACATTCTCTTTTTGTGAACTTCATTTTCACTATTAATCAATATTTGTATGCTTTAAAGGGCAAAAACATGTGAAACATAAAATATTGTCATCTAAGGTTTTCATTTACCATGTTTTTAAATGCGATCTCTATTTTTCTCTCTATTTCAAATGGCTGGGTAATCAAATAGTATGTGTATCACATTATGTGTTCCGCCGTTATGTTCTTACTAATGTGATGAAATTTACCAATCAAAATATATGTTAAATATTGTTACAAGTTTAGCGGGACTCGAATGAAAATGTCGTTAGAATTATTATAGAGTTTATTAGAACTATACAAACACGTATAACACAGGTACAAATATAACCGAACACAACAAATCCAAACGTAATGCAGAAGGTCGTAATTCAATTAAACGCGCAAACTCCGTCACTATTACATTCTCGTTATGTACGCACGTCACGCCCGTATCGTAATCGTTGCTTGACTGCCGCCTCTCTCCATCAGGCCGTCGTTTTGTACCTTACAGATACATATATGCTCGTATCGTACTCGACATAATCCGCAACAGCCAGCTAATGACTCGGCTGCAAGGGGCCACAAACTAGTACAATAAAACAATGGGCTGTTCTCTAGAAACGTATGCCAATCAATAAGTAAACAAAAGAGGACGATCATAAAAGAATTACAATTAGTTCAAATGCCGACGGGTAATAAATATGCTTCTACAAACCTCTACGTGGAATTTGTCTTTGTCGGCGCCGAGGTTGTAACAATATCATTGACAGCTGAAATATATATAGATATGTATAGCCCGGAAGAAGGTAGAGATTTAGCCTAGCAATCTGGAGCGTGCTCACAACCGCTTTGCAAATAGCGTCCCCTATTTTATTTTAATTATTGCCCACGTTCCAAGGTTACTGGCCTGATGGCTAGTGATGCGGTGCAGTGGTATCGATACTTGCTTAGCTATTGAGATTTTTGATAGAGCAATGAGCTTTTGCGAACAGTAAGTCACACCATTCAGCGGGATAAATAATATTGATGCATCATTAAAAGCCACATAAAAATTGAAATGTGTCTATTTATTTTTCTGTAACTAAATAAAAGAAGAAAAAATTACAAATATTAATTATATTACTCAAAGCATTTTTGGTTCTATTGGCATATAACACAAAGAACAGTTTTTAAAAATATATGTAAATAATTGAATAAGTGATTTGAACATTTTCTTACCTTTACGTTATGAAAAAAACTTTGTATGTAATAATTGAGATTCGAGTATTTATTGTTTGCAATAAAAAAAAATTGTTATATGTGCAGGAACGAAGATAGAATACTATTTCCTGCGGCAAGGCGGCCTGTCGTAAGAGGCGACAAAACAAACCGCAGTCAGGTGTTAGGACACTTGCCCGACTGGATGGCTACCACTGCTGCTGGTCTAAAGTATGCCGCCATAACAATCTTGAATTGTGTTCCAGCATTCGTGGCCAAGTTCCTGTCTCCCTTTAGAGAGCGACAGCACATTGCTATTAAATTTGGTGTTACAAATGTCCATCCTCGATGGCAACCGCTTTCCATCAGATGAGCCATCTGCCTGTCTGCTGAACTCGCGCAATAAAAATATAAATAGTTTTCATGGCATTAAACAAAACACTATTGCGTATTTGATTTTAATTTTATTTGATACAACCTGTACTGTTACTCTAAAATGAAAAAAACATACTACAAAAATATATCTTTGAAACTTATCTGACTGTATGTAACAGTGCTAAGATAAAGTTCAACAAACTTTTGTTCTACCATAAAGATTAAAGGTGAGTTTATCGATATCACGTACAATCGATAAATAACAACCCTAAAAGCGCAAAACAAACAGTCCGTGTACTATAGGGTCCATTAAATGTGGGTAAATACATCTGTTTTACGGACGTCTTAATTTTGCAAGTTAAATCCGAATGAAATCGAATTTGGAACAGTTAGGATTATGGAATGAGTCACGTACAACACTAATAGCGGCTCAGTTGGAAAAATTAAAAGGATTTTTAAAAGAGCTATTCCGAATTTCGGAAGCGTTAAAATTATTCTAACAACACTTTGTATGAAAAGAAATCTTGCCTTTTATGTTTCACAATGCAAAAAAATTGCTTTTTTCATCTGTCTAGGTGTCACTAGTTAAGAAGACTTGCATAGTTTTACGAGTAGCAAGATACTGTTACGACCGAGGTGCTGACAAAGACAAACTCACACCTGCAGCCCTATAGAAACTCACTGTATTACCTTTTTGGCACTTTGACTTCTTTTGTTTACTTTGTCTTTAAAATTTGTGATTATAAAAACAGCCCATTGTGTAGTTTAATCTCTTATGGAAGTCATTAGCCAGGTATGATTCTAAGAAATTCGGTCCATGCGGTCGAGCAGACATATTGTATTTGTACAGTATAAAGCAATGCCCCAGTTGAGAGACGAGGCAGTCAAGCAACCACAAGTGGAGAAAGACTTGTGTACATTCGATAAACTATTTAGTGACGGACTTTGCGCGTGTTATTGAATCGTGCTTTACGTTTGGACTTATTGCGCTCGGTTATATTTGTACCTGTGTTATACGCGTTTGTATAGTTCTAATAAATTCTATAGTAATTACAACGGCATTTTAATTCGAGTCGTGCAACTCGTAACAGCACAAAACCTTTTATTACATTTAATACACAATAAAGTATTATATGCATATACATGTATATATGTGTATAAATTCATACGTATGTACATGGAAGATCTCCATAGATCCAAACCATCGACGCTCCTGGATGCCAACCCACCGCGATCTTATGCAGTTAACTGACCAAGAAGATGTTATGAGAGCCACAAAGTAGCTCAAAGGCCACCACAAACTAAGGATGGCTGCCCAATGCCCAAGGTGTACGTCTAAATAATAATGCTTGACTAAGTAAGATACAGGCCAAACCTCTTTCCTTCATTCTCGAAAAGATTTCCTCATAACTCAGCTTTTCAATAATATTAGATGTCTGCATTTCTAAACAACTATTCCTCTAATATCTATGAATTTGCCTTCTACGATCTGGCAGCTTTATCAGATAAAAGTGGAAGAATTTTAGATTGTAGAATCCAAATTTTTACTATCAATTGAAAGCAAATAAAGATGTAAAAATAGGTAACTTATTCTTGTATCAAATAAAATTTAGAAATAAGGGGGGGATTTTATGTCCAGAATTCCAGATATTTGACCTTTAACTTATATATTTACTATATTAACATGTGTATATTTGTCCGATGCAGTAAAGTAATTGACTTCCTTGTAGAATTGGCTTCCCGATTCACCACCTTTTCCCCTTAAATGGTTATTGCACACATAATATCGGTACAAGGCAATTTATCCGAAAATGCAGAATATCATGCAGCACGGGAGAGATTAAGTTTTATTGAAGGCCGTATAATTGAGGTAGAAAGTAAACTTTCACATGTAGAAGTGATAGAAGTAAAAAATTTGCATCGGGTACCGAAGATTGGCCGATGAAAGCCGTTGAGAGACTACTATTATGCGGGAAGCTCCAATGACTTCGAACGTAGACTCTGGCAGGTAGCTGCCTTCCTACTTGAAGCCGAGACAACTAATATTTCCTTAAGACCGAAGACCAACCTTCTCGTCGCCTTTAATGACCATAGAGAAAGAAAGACATCCCGCGGCTTAAACTGAATAATTTTATTACAAGACACGCTGTACGTTAAGAGGCATTTTCCTTTATTGCTTATACGTCTAAGTAATAATTAGCCAAGACGTTATCTGATACAAGCTCTTTAACTGACACTAAGTTATCATACAAACAATAGATGAGTGTACTTGAATATGATCCTTCTATGTTAAATTAATAATGCCTGTGTAGGGCTTTGTCTTGATACATTAACGGAGCTGATTATTCTCCTATCATATTACTTTTTAGTTATTGTGTTCTTGGAAACATTGTCGTCGTGTTTTATAGTACAGATAGATAGATGAATGCGTGAATGCTCATAAAAATAAAGACGAGAATATTAAGGTTTTAATATTTTTAGATAAATGAATAGGCGGTTTTATCGTTTTTAATCTACTTCAAAAAGGAGGAGGGTCTCAACTCGTTTGCTATTTTTTTTAATGTATGTGCACCGATTACGCTGAGATTTATGATCCAATTTACGTGATACTTGTTTAGTTTGATGCGAAATAGTTGCCATTTGGTTCCTTAAAAATTTAACATAGTTTGCATTTTTTGAAAATTTTCCGTTCTCGTTTCTTGGAACCTATATTTTTTAAGGCACGCGGCATTTTTCATAGGCCTACCCATAGCTAGACACTAAAAAGTAACAAAGAAAAAAAACTTGTTTAAAAAACCGACTTCAAAAGCTAAAAAGTATAAAATAACTTAATAAAGATTTTTGACCAAGAATTTATTTAGTTTATTAAGAGACAAAATAATCGCATTTATAGGGTTAAGCTTGTTACCATATATCCTAAACCATAGATGTAAGCAGTATTTCAAATGTAATAATGAAAATTAATATTAAGCACAGAATTGATGCCACAAAGTGAATTACTGTCTAGACCGGCTTAGCACTCGCAGTTTCTTTATATTAGGTACTCAGTAACACATAATCTAGTCAGTCTTCAAGGTAATGCGGTTCCATCTTGTAATATTCGGTCAATAATCGCGATTGAAGGTGTCAACCGCAAAACCACGCTGTTCGGCTGCTTGTCAACTTGCCATTTCCCTATTTCAACCGCAACTTGGCGCCAAACCGCAACTGTTTTATCGCTTAAGCTCACGCTTAATTTTACTATCATCAGCTTACCATAAATTTGCTGGTTCCTTGATTAATCTTCCTGTAACCTGATAATGATCTGTTTGATAATGAACTGTAAATTCTATATTTTGAAGTTTTTAAGTAAAATTAAAGTCGTGGTAGCGTAATGGCTAGCGCACGCGTCTCAAACTCAAAGGGCGCGGGTTCGATCCTGGCCGGAACGCATGCGCCACTTGGGCTGTTTTCTGACCTAATGTGCATATTGTTACAATTACCTCTTGCTAACAACGGCGAAGGAATACATCGTGATGCAACCTGCACAACGAGATAACTGATGTGTCAAAACTGCCAAGCCGCCTTGGACAAGCGCGGGGCGGGTGGGTGCACTGTCCGTTTCACTATAGTGGGAGGCCCGAGCCCAGCAGCGGGACATGTATGGGCTGTTATTACTAAGTAAAATTAAATCTACATAGTAAATTATGTATATACTTTTGAACATGTTATCGTAGTTTAAGAAGAAATATTAAAATGTAAGTATACTTTGTTGGTTGCGCTAAAATGGAATGTAATGAAACTATTCTGACAATACCAAAATTAAACTACGTGGAATGTTGTCGATACAACCTTCTACGTCAACTATCTACTTCCTCTTCCGGTTTTCAAATTGTCAATGCACGCTAATATAGTAAATTCTTAACTTCATAACAATGTTCGTGCCATATTTCCTGTGTCACGAACCCTTTGTAATGATGTTAAACTTGTATAAAGTGAGTTATATGATTATGTACACCATCTAATGGTGTTTCAGCTCGTTTAGTATTTTTATAAATTTCCGTGTATTGTTCTTAGTTATTCAATTGTATGTTTAAATTATTTAAATTATACACTTATTTCAAAACTTCATTCATTACTTCTTCATTTTAATTAGGATTATGGGACTAAAGTTTTCAACTCTTTTTATTTAACCATTCTTAATTATTTGGAAGATGGTACAGTACGAGTTCCATTTTGACATTCCGCGATTCAGCCGCATGTTCTCTGCCATACCAAAAATCTTCATTTCATTCTACGCGAAATCTATCCACATTTTATTCAAGTTATACTTCTTTAAGCGCGTTATGGTAAAACGATGAGAGTAAATTTTTACGATGCGCGCGCACACCGTCGCACGAAAAACCTACACCATAAAGTTAGCTATAGTCAACCGACACCCTGAAGTTAGCTATAGTCAACATTTTAGTTTTTCTATTGTTAGTGTCGTTTTTTATCTTGTTAGGCCAAAGAAGCATAACTTCTAACGCGTGTACATAAGTACACACACACTTTTTTGCTCTTCTTTTACTATTCTATTCATCGATTTTATTTATATAATAAATAAATTTGGTCTTACACTTGTATCCCTCATTTTTTTACATGACCGCCTTATGTGCACATTTCTTGCTTCAATCATTAAGAAATTCAAGACTACACACTAAAGTAAAAATGTCATAACATAATAATTATAACTATGTAGTGATTCGACTACTGAAAAGTGGCTGAAACATCGAAATGATAATTAAATAAATAAAATGCCGCGCTTAAACCCGACGAAGTAGTTTTTATGTCCAGTCGCGAGAACTTAAGAAAATAATACTTCATGAAATCAATTTAGTTACAGAATACATATTAAAATTCTTAAAGATTTCAATCGATATATATAGAATACATATAAAATCTTTTCAATGTTGCGTATACGAACTGAGTCAATCAAGTTGCTACATCAAAGCTACTGTGTTTACTCTTAATACTTGTATAAACATAATCTTGAATTTTCTTTTTATCACAAAGATACGAACGTACAGTAAGTACCTACACAGTTATAAACAAATTTATTTATTAAGTCGTAAATTGAGTACATTACTTTAAAAAAAATATCATTCTTCCTAATGAAATGTAAATATACAGACATGTTTCCTCATATCAAATTATACAACTGTCGTCGAAACAAGAAAGAGTAAAACAAATTAGCGAACAGGTCTTTTATTAGAGACCATATATCGTGAAAGCTGGCCGTAATTTATCACAGCGGCATGCGCGACACTTCAATAAAATTAACTATGATGAATGGAAAAACTGTCTGTGTGGTCGCTTTGGAACTATTCATCAATCATTATAAAGTTAGGTGGAAATGATGTTAGTTTTAAATGCAACGACGCGATTGCGATCCGATAATTTCTTTAGTGACAGCATGAATGAAAAATACGAAAGTTGACAAACGTCTATTAAAAAACGTAACTCTAAAAAGCTTCTGAATTTCTTACATGCCTAGATGGCGCCATACGTAATTAAGTAAAAAAATTGCATATTTAAATAGCGTGTCGGAACTGATTTTTTTAAAGATATTAACGTACGTAAAATTAGGAAGATTTGACATTAGCGATATCTAGCCACTAAAATCAAACTAACTAACAAGGCAGCATTTTAAAGTCCTCGTTGTCGTTGGTATCATTCTTCTTTCATAGCCATAGTAGGTTATATTTCTTCATATAGCCTGATTACTAAATAAACCTACAAATTAAGCTAATGAACAGAAATTGCAATGTCAATAAACAAGGTTTGCTATTTACTTATCGCATCAGCTCAGCATACAGGCAGACGCCTCTGGATTCCATTGCCTACAGATATTTGTAACGCTAAAGGTGTTGACAATGTGTTGCCACACTCTAAATGGAGACTGAAACCTGACCAGTAATGCCGAAACACAACTCAAGATTGTTACAGTGCCATACTCTACACCAGGGGTAGTAGCCATCCAGACGGGCAAATGCCCTACCACCTGGACAAGAAAATACATTATATGTACGTGGACGAAGAGTGAAGCATTTTCTTTGTTGTATTCCATTTTATTCTTGATCGTTTATAGTCCTTGATAAATCGTATGACTTGTTGCATATGGCTATTCAATGTCTACTTTTGTAGAAACAATATCAATTGAGGAGCTACTTGTTGCTAACTCAAAGCGGCCACCTAGCTTGCCACGGAATTTACTAAGAATGCAAGTTATTTTCTTTGGGGCTTTTTTAAAATCAATTGCTTGTTCCAAAGGTTCACATTGGTCATTTAACCCACATATACTGGTATGTCAATTTAATTTCCTTTTTAATTCTTCAAACCATCATCGCGTGTCAGATATTTTGAAAACTTTGGTTGTAGCGATGAAAAAAGTCGTAATAAGAACTGTTAATCTAAAGGCAAACTTATATCAAAACGGCACTAATGGCTTTGATATTGTGGTGACCAGTGACTTTTTAATCTCCTTTCCTGACACTGCGCTAATTGACAAGAAGAGGAGTGGCCAAGAATAACTTATTTAGACATGTACTGAGTAATATTTGTGTTTTGTGGTAATAATCAGAAATATATAAATATGAGCTTATGTACATCCGTTTATAGTGCTGCCTATTTACAGAAGAACAAGCAATAACCGCCATTCTTTTTCAAGTTAGTTTCGTAGGTTTTGTATATGCATTTTGCATTCCTTCAGTAGTCTATATCAAAATGTTGAAATTTAACGTTCTTATATCTCATAGGAATCGTATTACACATTTTCAAAGCCTACAAAAATAAAATCACCATTTTTCACGACCCAGAGTAAAAAAATTAAATTAAAAAGTAAAAGGTCATTATAAGAACGAAACACTGACTCTGTATTTTGTTTTTAACTTAAACAAAGAGCGTACGTCACATGAACATGAATTTCATACAGAGTTTCAGAAATTCTCGACTGTGATATAATTGAAAAGACGGGGACATGGGTGAATATGGATGCATATTTAGGTTGCATTCTGTTTTATTTCCACCCCTGAGCTAGATGCCTTATTTGTGAGGAAGGTCCAGTGAACATTTGCTCAAACGCTTTTGTGTTATATGCTGACAGCAGTATACCTCTACTATTATATACACAATATTTTTCCACGCAGAGTTGTTTAAAACCCGTTATTAATTTTTACATATGCAGCTTTACAAAGGATTTTTCTAGTATATTCAGGAATCAAAATTTGAGTTATACTCGTACAATCTAATTTATTGCATTGTTTGCTTCAAATGAGGTCCTAAGATCATGAGTCTTTATAAAGAGCTTTCGAGACGCTTAATAAACTCTTCAGGTGATCAAGAAACTGATGCCTACCGTGAACAGTGGATTACTTTATTCAAAGATGATGGTGAGTTAGGATCAGATTTCAACTTACAGTCTTAAGGGATATCTATATCTAAAATACATAATAATAATAGAGAATTATTACAAATACAGTTATAGTTTTAATTAGTAATAAAAATGTATGTATGTGCAGTTCACACGCAGTAAAAGTAACCTCAGAAAAGTAGCCTACGAGAGAATGAGATTAGTATAAATTATCATGAATATTAGGATAATTATAAGGTTTATTATTTTTATAACATTTTTAATAAGCTCGAAAATTCTTTTATATTAATATAAAATACTACATTTCATGTGTACTATACATATCTAAGTTTAAGATTCAGTCTAAATTACACTTTAAATCAATAGCATACGCACAATTTCCTTAGATCTACGTATGAAAGAATATCTGCCTTATCTTTATATAGGTAGAGCTAAAATTCATTTGAAATCTTTAAAGTTCTATTTAAAGTGAAAATGATTACTAACGGATAGAGGGAAATGTGTTTCATTTCGAATTAAATAAGGTTGAATTTTATGTGTTTTTCTCATTTTAGTGTCGCTTTTTTTCGTTTCATCGAGTTTTAAATTACAACGATTGTAAAGATGTTTTACTTTAAAAAAAAATTTTTTGAACATTTATGTGTATATATAGCGATTTGTACAATAAGTGAAACATAATTGTTTCAACAGAATTGTTTACCTAACTCTTTATTAAAGTTGCTGCACTTGGCTTCCTTATTGTCGAATGACACAAGAGTCATAGAAGTCTATCAGACTTCCTTTGCGAATGATAATTATACAGTGAGTTCGCGTCCTGATTTCCCATAGGTATGCAGTTGCAACGTTTTAATCATATACAAAGGAGGGTATACCATGAAAACAAATAACAAGGAACGATCCTGCTCCGAGCCGGTCTGTAATTTATTATGGATAGTTGTCAATGTTTGTATTCCCAGAAGTTTGTTTTTCGTTCATCTATTTAAAGCTTCGTTCAGTTTCAAGAGAGTTCTGTTTCTATAGAATCGATCAGGTTCAATTCGAGTGTGATATACCTGTTTCATAGAAGTGCTTACGTATTTTATTACGTTATTATTTGTGAAGCTAATTTTTATTTAGTTGTCTTGGAATGCGCTAAAAAAATGGTTTTGTTGGTTCCTCACGAAACAGGTTACTTTAAACGAACTACTGGTACCTGCAAGTTCGGGCGCCTGGGACTGTGACTTCATATTCATGTCTTTTGAACCCTACAAGTAGCGAAATGCAACATGCACACAAATGTTTGCTTAAATTCTTGTTTTGACCCTAAATTTTTATTGAAATCTATTGAGCCGTTTTGGAACCTATTTGAAACTTTAAGACATAGTCAAAATAGAAAAAATGGTAATTTATCATAAAGTTTTATAAACAGAAGCTCTTATATCAGTTTTTACGTTTATTTTGAAATTACAGACAAACACTTCAATTGTATTAGTACAGATATATAGACATAAATAAATATAAACGATAACGATAATAAATATAAACGATATAATAAGTATACAATATTACTCTAATATCATAAAGCAATTAAGCTTTAATAAAAGAGAAAATAACATGTAAAGGAATCATATTCTTTCAGAAATCTTTAATAAAAAATTTCGTAGAATAAAGTTAAACAAAACACAGCATGTTTTGCCAAACAAGTTATTTTGATACGAAAAACTTAACCGAATTATGCTAAAATCCTCTTTATCAAAGTTTGCCGAAACAGGTGTTTGCCGAGGCACCGAATCAATACACCGTGATACTTTCCATCGAGTTACCAATTCTTGGATATGTTATGGAGAAGTTTTACAAATCCGAACATTTCGTATTATGATGTTCAGGTACAAGTCGAACTGTGCTGTCGAAATCTAACAAATGATTACTCAGAAATTTTGACAATGATGGAACATTGGGAAATATATTTCAAGAATTTATGAGGCACTTCTTTAAGTTAACAAATAGATGAAACTCTTCTATGGTTTACTAGTACCTAGACCATAACATTAACAAGAAATAATTAGGTATAAAATACAATATCGAAACAAGTTTCAAAGATTTTACAAACAAACACAGCTTAATTATAAAATAACAAATATATACATATGAATTTCAAATCCACGCACGTACATTCATACATACAAATACACACTTATAACATATTGTTACGAGTCGCGAGACTTTAATTAAAATGTCATTATAATTACTACAGAGTTTATTAGAACTATACAAACACGTATAACACAGGTACAAATATAACCGATCACAACAAGTCCAGACGTAATGCAGAAGGTCGTAATAAGGTCAATAAAACGGGCAGAGTCTGTCACTTATTACATTCCCGATTGTAGTACACACGTCTCTCTGCAATCGTGATTCTCGCTCGACTGCCTCCCCCTACACCAGGTCATCATTTTATACTGCACAATTGCGATGTACAACGTATCTAAGCCGATTTAATCCGCCACACCTGGCTAATGACTCGGCCGCAAACTGCCATAAAAGAGTACAATAAAACAATGGGCTGTTTTCTAATCACAAATTTTATACACGAAGTAAACAAAAGAAGAGGACCGTAAAAGAGTTATAACTAATTTAAATGCCGGCAGGTAATAAAATGTGTTTTGTTTCAGATTTGCAGTTGGACTTTGTTTTCGTCGGGACCTGAGTTGTAACAATATCGTTATTGTAGAAAAGAATAGAATATTGTAACACGGAGGTTTTACGATCTTGCAGCAACCTCCACGGAAGTGCAATGATATAATGTTTACGTCATGAACGACAGACTTCGCTTATGTCTGCTATATTATAAAACGTTTTCTGAAATCTAAATAAATCCAAATTTATCTCTAACATCTAATACAATATCTTGTGGTAGCTTAGAATATTTAAACTACTACAATATTCTTTAGTGCACAAAAAAGAGTAGTTTACATCAGTAGTAACCATATTTTACATAGCACGTTCGGTGGTCGTATCGCTTACAGCGATTTTTTTCAAACAACCTTCTGCAACTAGTTTTTACTTAAATGAATGAATGAATGAATGGATGAATGAATGAATCTTTATTTGTTGAAATACAGGTAATAGTACAAAAGATGGTTTACATATCGAGTTGGTCTCACTGTATTTGACCGAAATATGGTCATACAAATATTTGGTACTTACATGTCAATTAAAAAAAACCTATAATAATTCTAAATTTATAAACGTAGTTTGATTAACAATATATTAAATACAGAGATTAAAGAATGTCAAAAATAAATAAAAAATAAATAAAAAAGAATCAGATGTCAAAGCTAAAAATATAAATTAAATATATTATTTACCTAATAAAATCCCTAATGTCATAAAAACACTTTTCTATCAGCCATGAATGTAATTTTAGTTTAAATTTTCTTTTTGGCAATTCTCTTATTGATGTGGGTATTGAATTAAAGACTTTTATGATCATCACTTGGCAGTTTTTTTGTCTTAACGTGGTGTTGCAGTTTGGTGTTACTAATCTAGTGGGATCTCTAAATTTTACTCTAGAATTAACACAATCAGAATATTTATCAAACATAAACGGATTGTCTTTTACAAAACTTCCTATTTGAAATATATATAAACTAGTTAACGTGAGCACCTTTAATTTTATAAAAAGTGGTCTACAAGATAAGAAGGGTCCAACTCCGCAGACTGCCCTTACGCATTTTTTCTGTACAATGAAAGCTCTTTTAATGTCTGTGGAATTTCCCCAAATAATCAAACCATAACGTAACACCGATTCAACATACCCATAATATGCAGTTAGAGCCGCCTTTTCATTGGCTGTGCGTCTTAGTCTATTTAGGGCAAATACAAATTTGTTTAATTTTTTACATACCAAATCCACATGTGCTTTCCAGTTACAATGTTTGTCAAGTAATATACCTAAAAATTTAAATTCGTCAACTTTATCTATTATGTCATTATTAAATGTTAAGTTAGCATGGAAATTGTCTTTATTATTGTAATTATGAAAATAAATAAATTTTGTTTTAGATAAATTTGCTTTTAACTTATTTCTTTTTAACCAGTCTAATACTATTCCTATTTCGTTTTGCATTATTTTTTGGTGATCACCATTTTTATCCGTTCTTGTTACAACTATAGACACATCATCTGCAAATAAAACACACTGATGTTTTGTCACTGAAGGCAAGTCATTTATATACAGCAGAAAGAGCAATGGGCCTAATATACTGCCTTGTGGTACACCGGTTTTATTAGGTCTTTGTCTTGTGGTCTTTAAAATAGTGGTGTCTCGGTATCTAGTGCGCAACATAACTCTAAGTATTAATAAAATGGAACATTAAATAAATAACATATACAATTAAATAATTATTCAAGCAAAGGTGAACTTTAATAACAAATACTCGTATAGTATATATATACTCGTATAGTTATGCAGCTGCATAACCATACAAAAGAAAAATACTAGATAGTGTTCTTGAAAGCCTGTTTAAAGATTTCAGTGCATTCATTGTCTTATGACCTTATTACCATCAATATTCATTGGCTAAGCATTCCATAAGCTTACAACATACACAGTATAAGATTATTGGGCAAATATTATATGCATTAGCGTCATTAATTATTGTATTGGGCGGTTATCATTTCTTATTTCTAGTATTCGTACATACTTCAGGTGTACTGGAGATGGAGACGCTTTCATTCAACCATTTGCACCGTCGAAAGTATTATAAATGGTCAAAGTGACATTTTGCGTTGGGGCATCAGATTTGACGCCAAGATTAGCTAGTAATAAATCAGTACCCTCGATAATCGCACTATGATTAATTAAGGTTTCCTCCAGAGACCCATAAGCGTTTTGCTAGATTTCCCATTGATTTATTAATGTCTATCGTGAGTTCTTAGTTCTGTTAAGTTTAATTTAAACCCATACCCAGAGTCGAATAGTGATCCATTACATTGTCATTTTATTAGGTACGTACGCTTTATTAAAGGTCGGTTCATATTCATTCACTTGCCTTATCATCGTTTGAATTTTGTTTGGAATTGGAATTGTTTTTTTTAAATCTGATCATTTAAAATCATTCCCAAAAAAAATCCATCGGGATTTCCGTGATAAAAAGTAGCGCAGATTTTAAGTCTTATTTGCTGTCGATCCGTGTCGAAATCGGCTCGGCAGTTTATACATTAATTCCGAACAAACTGACAAGAAATCTAAAAAAAAATGCATCGTGTTCTCCGTCGTTTATATACTCAATTCAAGTTGTTTTTTTATAGCTTCAATGTACAGGACACAAATGTTTAGAATTATATAATATTATAGAAGATAGCTATCTTTATTATCCATAAGATATGCTTTGTCAATCGAATGTATTATATGAATACACTTGTTAAATCTAGATTACTGAAAAATCAGAGTAGATCCCAAAATGTAGCGTAATATAATCCACTGTTAGCCAAATATAGGGGAATAAAAAGTGTGCCAATAAATAACAATCTAAAATAAGGAAGATGCAAATGCGAGGGGCGGCTCAGGGCTCGCGGGTAATATCCGCGCATCACTCTTCGTTAGTCGCCCACGTGCAGGGTTTAACCTGGTTTAAGGAGATATACGAGTTATAATCGGTTATAAACTGGTTTTAGTCGGATTTAACCGCTATTGTGAACGAATTACACAAACACACTTAATTATGTTTCCACTCTATTATTATCCTAGGGATAATCCTGATTCCTTTTGAAAAACCTATTCGGGTCCTGGAGTCCATTTATTTACTTCTTCACTCGGTCTACGGAAACCCTTGTATTGAGAATATTGGCATTGAATATTGGCACACACGTCATCCTTCATAACGTCAAGTTACTGGCGGTGCTAGAGCGAATGTAGACGCCGGCAACATCAGCTATACAAGGCTCCTTTCATTTTCACTGCCAATTTGCGAGGCCCCCTCAAGAGCGAGGCCGTCGGCGGTCGCCGATGCCTATGCATCATGCCAGCATTTTTCGGTCCTATTCCTAGCAAAGGCGTATATTGTATTCTCCTCTGGTATGTATTACTTAAAGAATCAATCCAGAATGTTGACAGCTTTTTATAAAGGCGGATGGCTATAGAACCCCACGGTCTAAGCGTCTCAACAGCAAACACAATAAATATACATGGGTTGCAACCGAACAGCGATAGGTTGTTGGTTCTGCTAGTTTCATCAATGAACCACCATCAATTGTCTGAAATAATCGCACTATTTGTATGTGTAACAATAATATAATATCCTATTAAGACACAAAAAGTTGAGTTGAAATTTGGATTTTGAAAAAAGTATTGTGCTATTTGGAACGTACGAACCGGTAAACACTTTAATCTTCTAGCGTCGTGAAAAGATTCGAAAATCTCCCAACTACGAAGAAAGTCATGCAAAACAAAGTTCACTAACTGAACTCTTTAGAACGTTATTCTGCTTAGTTTTCGTATTTTCTTAATACAAGCTAATACAAGGTACGAGGTATTAGCGGAGTCATATTCATATGTTCGTAAAGTAGCAACTGCCAGGAGTAAGTGCGATTACAATTATGTATTTTCATTATATACCTGATTAAATAACAAATGCAAGTTAAGCCAATTGACTTTTAAATTATTTATTTATATAAAAACGCAACATTTAATAAAAAAAAATTGTTAATGCAGGGGGAATGTCTTTTCTTGCGATATGCACACGGGTCTGGATACGGGGGATTTGTGTGACTCTTGTGTCAAACGACAAACCGATTCACGTCCATTGAACGGTGAGGTCGAACAAACTACCCACTAACTACCTACCTGCGTCCTTGCGAAAGAGTACATTCCTGCGCGTAACGTAGAACCCCTCTCTGACGTCGATGGTCGAAGGCTGCACGCACAGTCCTCTCTCATTTCTTTCTCGGCGACTTTCTTTTTAGTCATTACTGACTCGCCAAAGCATAAAGCTGCCTGCCAGTTAGCATCACTGTGGATCATGACTTTTACCAGTTCAACTCAATAATTTTACCGGCCTTAACTCGGCCTGGAATAGGGACTTCGGAGGTCCCTACTTGGCGTACTTAATTAGCGTATGAAACGCTGAGTCAAGGGACGCACCGCACTCCTGACACTTTGGTGTGACGTAACACTATTATATGATGCAGGTACTTGCCAAAACACCAATGCTCGGGAAGTATCTGCGTCATTCTGCATGTTAGGGTTCCGCACTTTCGCGAGACCCATTTGGACAGATGGAGAAGAATGATGTCCACCGTCGCTACATTTACATTTATTTTTTATTTTCTGAATGATCCGTGCTGCTTATCCGTGTAGGAACGGAGAAAACAATCCACAGCCAGTTTGTAGGGTATTTGCCTGTTTGGATGGCTACTACAGCTGGTCTAGTGCATGCCACTATACCAACCTTGAATTGTATTCCGGTATTAGTGGCCAGGTTCCAGTCTCCCTTTAGAGATCAACTGCACATTGGTAGAGTACCTCTAGTGTTACAAATGTCCAGAGGCTATGATAATCCCTTTCCATCAGGCGGGCCATCTGCCTGTCTACTGAACTCAGGCAATAAAAATAAGAAGTGCAAATGCAACCGTAACGTTGAGTCTCATAATTTTTATATCTTACCAAAAGATTGAAGTATGAATTTTCTAGTCCTCTCCTTGAGGAATTATGTGTTTCCAATATAAACTAAAACCCCTGTTTAACCCCTTCTTATTTGTATTTTGAGACAAAAAGTAGCCTGTTCTTCTTCAGGATACTATTTATAAGAGATGCCAGGAATATTCGGCAACTTTTATAATTATTCGGTATTTGGCCGAATATTGTGTACTATTCGGCAGAATACCGAATACCAAATCGTAACAAAAAACGAACATATTGTTCAAATTATTCAAAATTATATATATTTCCATCAACATATATATCGTTAAACTACGCTTTTATAGTGTTGATGCATTGTTAATTATTTTTTAATTTTAATATTACATTTCGGCTTGTTTTTAAAATGTCAGACTTGAATATAAAATCATTTGAAATTGCGCTTAAAACCGTTAAAACATAGTTTTAGTTATGTGCACCTATTATTCGCGAGAACGTAAGAAAATACTTTACAAATTAATGTTTCAATACTAACCTGCCACTGCCATTCGGTAGTCGAATATTCGGCGCTTCGGCTGAGAGCGTGGCCGAATATTCGGTATTTAGGAAAACAATTAATCGTGGCATCTCTGTTATTTATCCTGACCGTTCCTGAAACCAATTTTGTTAAAACGCTATTCTAGTTTACTTGTACCAAACCCGAATTTGAGCTTGGATGAAAGAAAGTGCACCTTAAGCGAATACGTGGAGTCAATTTGCAAATAAACTTCTAAAGTCGGTTTGTGCCCAACTGCGCAAAGCACTAAGCTTTCTACTATCTTGCTGTCGTTAATACTTGTTGTTCAGTACTTCCTGATTAAAGTGTTGAGATTTTAAAGTATGTTGAAGTTTATGAAGTGTTTAAATTTTCTTCCTTGTTTTACGAGCATTTCCTGAACTACGCTGTTTCCAAGCGTTTATTTTACTTTTGACGTTTGCATGTCTATCAAGTTTTATATATCTTGACAGTAAAGCTGACATGAAATAAATGACATAATAGTCGCACTTTATTGTTGTTGTTGACGTAATAGTGATGTTCTGTGAGCCATGTAACGCACCGACTATTAAACTATCGACACTATATGTAAATAAATCAAAAGTAATCGAATTGAAAGTAAAAAGAAATTTAAAATAAATAAGTTAAACTGATTAAAACTTATTAGTAAATGAAATCGATTTTATAATACAAATCGAGTCGGTAACGAATTAAGACAGTCGGACAGCAACACCAAAAAGGCGATACAAATGCCCTGCTGCTCTCTTGAGCGAGTCTGGAACCTGGCCACTAATGCCGAAACACAACTCAAGGTTGTTATGGTGGCATACTCAAGAGTCTAGACCAAGGATGGTAGCAATCCAGATGAGTAGATACCCTACCACATGGCTTTGGGTTGTTTTTTCGCCTTTTACGACAGGCCGCCCGGCCAAAGGAAATTGTATTCTTTCTCCGTCCCTGCATGAAATTTTTCATTGTCTCAATCTTTAACAATATTTACAATTTAGAATAATGATTACATAAAATTCTGTATTGAAAAGTAAAAACCATAAAAAAAACTCTGTAATATTATTGTTGGCGATATTTTTATTGCTAGAGATATCAGTATAAGTATAAAGATGAGCCATTATTTCTAAGTAAACATCTTTTCACGTAACTTTCCCGTAATATAACGTGCTACATGTAGCACGCGCTCAACATAAATTCCGCGTAACTGATTACCGAGTTTGCGGGAGTTGTCATCGCAACTCTTCCACCTTTCGCTGGCGGGAGAAATTTTTTCATTGTTATATCTCGTATTCTCATATTGTTTGGCGGTAGGGTTGTAAAGAGTAACATACAAATGCATATTAAAAGATCATTTTAAAATCGTATTGAAAAGACTGAAAAGAATAAGAAGGCACTGTTCATTTATATATCGACAATAATTTAAAGTGATATTATGCTTCTCAATTTATCTTAGGTATTAGATAATTATGTGTATACCTATGGACGTATATAATGCAATAAAATAACGAATGCAAAACATGTTACTGGACTTATCATCAACATATACTGAGTACCAATAAGTAAATGCAGGTATGTCAAGTTGCTCCTTTAATACATACATATTATCACGCCTGTTTCCTCTGGAAGCAGGCAGAGACTATAGATTACCATTTGCGACGATCCTGACAAACAGCTTTCGCTTCATCTACTTTCTAACCTCTTCATACCTACATGCACGTTTATTTGCGATGCTTTTTACCATACCTCATTTCAACACTTCTGCTATTTGATCGACTCTCAACTGCATGAATTCTTCGAAAAGTAATTGTGTAACATATTTCTGTATAAAATTGAAAAAAAAGTGTGCGTCGACAGAAGTGATAACTTAGCCTGCCTACCGCTGCCATATGCGTGAGAGAAAGGGAAGTCATGCAGACTGGCGTCGTAACGCGTTACGGTACGAAGCGGTTTACCCTCCTATAAGAAGTTATCACTTCAAAAGTTTATTTTAATAAATTTTTAGCTAGACGTGTTGCTGGGGAGTTTCTTGCCGCTTCATCTCCTTAATAGCAATAGCTCGTTGCGAAGCGGTGTACATAACTAGGAAGTTAAATTAAATTTTAACTTATATGTATGACCTAGAAGTTCTCTATCTATGACCTAGTTTCTCCAGTGGAACTTATTTTGAGTAAAAACTTTTGAATTTGAATTTTATCGTGGTGTATACATCGCGATCTACAATACTGTGATACACTTGTTTTGTGATTCTATTTTCATCCATCCTCTCTACAAGGCCAAAGTAAGTTTAAAGGACAAGTAAATTGAAGTATTTTCCTATAAGTATAGGAAGTCAGTCAAGTATAGTTCAGGTCAAATCATGGTAGCTTAGTGGTCAAGCACAAGTGTGTCGTTCCAATGATATGGATTTGAATCCTGACCGGAAACCATACATGGCATAGACAGTTTTTCAGACCTACTGTATGCAATGGTAGAATTACCACGAGGTTATGATGAAGGGAAACAGAATGATCAAACGGAGATAAACAATATATAAAATCCGCAAATCTGCTTTATTTAAGCATGATGGGTGTACTGTCCGCTGCCCTATAAATGAGTAGGTCCGAACTCAGCAACGGTAAGATTACGGTTTGATATTATATGTAAAGGATGTCTACGTGACAAATTGATAGTCAACACTAAAATGTATAAGCTTTTAATATATTTTTTTTAACAAAAACTAAACCGACTACAAACCAAAAGGTAATAAATAAATATTTTCTACTATTTTGAAGTTTGTACCAAGTAATACATAAAAAAATAACAACAATTTTTAAAACATAATAATTAAAAGTTTTTATTTCACAGCGACTTCAAGCTACTTTTTAGTTGCGCAAATATTTAAATAGCTTTAACAATAACAGTTATATTAAGCGCCTGCAGAAATTGTATTACCGGCAAGCGTATACAAGTTTGCTTTTCGTTGATTGTAGGCGCTCTTCAACAAGTGCTGATTTCCTTGGGATCCACCCATCAAATCCTGACTTGGTGACAATGGGACCACGTCAGGAGTATACTCTTTCAAATTAAAAATAAATAAAAATCGGTCCACAATTGACGGAGAAATCGCATAACAAACGTAAAAAAAACGTACAATTGAATTGAGAATCTCGTCCTTTTTGAAGTCTGTAAAAAGGACTAATTATGAAACAGAAATCGATTAAAATTTGCACCTGCATATCGGAATCGAGAGCCCGCCATCCTTACAACAACATCAGAGTTCATGAGCGGCCCGCACGCCACTCCTACGTGATTCGAATAAAGCTCTCGTAATATTCATCGGTTTAAACCTTGGTGATGGGCGGGAACGGGACGCTGATACGTGTTAGAGCAGCGCCACCTATCGGCGAGATTTCGTGACCTCTCAGCGGCTTCAGTCCGCAGAAATATGGACGGTAATAACATAAATCCCTTTGGCATATAAAACACTAAACGCCCCCCAAAGTGTCCTATGCTTTTTACTGTTAAAATGCCCTGGTATGTTGTAAAATTTACGCGCTATTATTAAAATTTGTGGTGTTTATTGGTTCTTAGTATATTGTATTTGGGAAGGAAGATTAAGTGATAAAAGCGTTAAATCCTAGATCTGATTGATGTGGGTGTTATTTGCTAATTTAATAAAACTTATATAGGTAATTTCGGTGTGCAAGTTTTTGATATCTATAGTAGCATAATATGTATATAAGTATTACCTAAAACTTACTTCATGACGGTGGTCTAGAAGAGATAAGAAACTCGCAAAAACCGCTTTTTATATTACAAAGTCTAAAAAGTCGAAATGGGTGACAAAATATTTGTATACATAGATAAAGACAATTGTTGGCCAGATCATAGACACACAGAGCAGAGTAGGTAATCTAATGTTCGCTTAAGAATCCTATCAGAAAATGGCAACTATGTATTTCTGTGATGGACAGTTTTGGTAAAGGAAATATTTTATATTTTAACTACTATGGAGTCGAGTTCCGTACCCTTTTTTACAACTTAATTTCTAAGAAAGTTTTTAGAGTTTATACACACTTATTGGTTATTTTTGTTATTGTGTGTGACATGAATTTAGTGATTTTTGTGTTGTGTTGTGGTGTACCTTACGAATAACTTATTATAAAGCCAACTATATATATTAGAACGGTTGATTTCTGTCTTTTAATTTAGATGAATCAACTAAATTGATCAATATAAACATAAACATGACTCATTCAATGTTATTAAGTACCATCGTGCCTTCAGTTCTTCAACCACATTTCAACCAGCGCCTCAACCAAATTGATTAAATTTAGTTAAAGCATCTAAACATCGGCATAAGCAAGAAAATCGAACTTATCAATATTATATTATTCTATCTATATTTACAATAATTTATTAAGTTTCCTTTATGCATACGAATATCACAACATAGAATTTATCAAAAGTAATGAAGGAAACACTTGTTAAGTAAACACATTATGAAATGCCACGTCAAAGATAAGTTCAAGAACGACCTATCGAAAAATAGCTCAAAGGGGAAAACTCATTTCAAATTCGGCATCGTCTCTCCACATACTTTCTATAACTTCGTAAAACTTCCTCAGATCTACGTTCTCGATGAATGACGTGAATTGTGACGGATTACACGTCTGAGGGGAGTGGAATTCTAGCACATTTAATTGGTGAATGCTAAGTTCGTAAAATATATAAATAGAGTAGCATATGTATCCAAACCACGCATACATCTCACATATAGAACTCTTAGCATGAGTTTCTTCAATTATTCTTTATCATTATTAAGGAGGTTTTAATTAAGAAATACTTCTTCATGACGTTTGTTCTGCGTAATAATACTAACTACTCGCTACTTGAAGCGAAATACCTGCTGAGGTTTTCTTTTTGCGCTATAAGTTAGAGGTCATTTAAGAAGGGCGTCATTAAATTTCTTCGAGGTACGCTACGTATTGATAATGCCCATAATGTTATAAGCGTCCATAGGCGTTGACGGCCACTTTCCATCAGGTGGTCATTGCTTTTGGTAAATTTTGGTGACTGTTTTATTATAATCACCAACCACTTGAAAATCAAATAGGTATTTTCCGGACTGTTATTGCATTTTCTACGCTTTCCAATGCTTCATCTTTATTCGATTTTACGCATCATGTTTAACATAGACATATTTAAAATGCCATTAGAATTACTATAGAATTAATTAGAACTATATAAACACGTACAACACAGGCACAAATACAATAACATGCAAAGTCCGTCACTAAATAAATTACCGAATGTGGTACACACGTCTTGCTCTGCTAGTGGTTATCCCTTGACTGCCTCACCCCTCTGTTAGGGCATTGCTCATTAGGGCATCGTACAAATACGATATGTCTAGTCGACCGTGTGGACTGTATTTCCAAGAGTAACATTTAACAGTATTTTTAGAAACTAAATCAAAATAAGGGATAAACTAACAAAACTCCTATGCTGCTCTAGTATTGAAAAAAGCCTGTAAAGAAAGAAAACCAATCCTAACGGGAATGGAACATTGAACGACACGCCGTGCGAACGTGTCATGCCGGCCCATAAACCAGCCGGCCCGACCCCACTAAATCTGAATAAGTGAATGATCCAACTGCCAGTGTAACACTGATTGATTTGCTTTGTGTTGGTTCAAGTCAAACGCTGTTATAGCCTCAAACAAGCGAATGCTCCATTATTTTATAGTTCATCATAAAAAAATCATCGTACTCAATAAAGCATTTGAATATTCACTGTTCACATACATGTATACTGAAAAAGAAAGAAAAGATTTCATTTCAACGTTATTATAATTATATTTAACTTGTACTTGTCTCGACTTTCCTGTACCACAGTGAATCCTTAAAATATACATTTTTGGCTATTTCATTCATATACGTATGAGGATGTAGTTCAAACATGGCTGTGATTGTATATCACAGCCATGTTTGAACTAGCCGAATAAAAATAAAAAAAACGATTGCGTCTCGGGACGCCGGACAGAAGTGATAACTTGCGTGAGAGAATGGGAAGCCAGACAAACTGGCGTCGTAAAGCGTTACGTAACGAAGTGGTTTACCCTCCCATAAAAAGTTATCACATCAAAAACCCTTTTAATATATATTGAACAAAACAATATTCGTATAATTTTAAGTAAGATAAGTTAAGCTCTAGGTAAATGACAAAAAATAGTAAAGTAAAATCTTTATGAAACTTTATATTAGAACTGGCCACCACAAATGCAACTGAAGAATGTACATTTTTAAAAGTTCCATTAAATAAAATTAACATTTTCTTTCGTCTCGAGGTTTCATATAAATTAACTTTAAACTATTGTTACCACATGCTAGTAACTGTAATGGTCCATCTATCTCACTGTTAAGGTCTTATGCTTCGATTTTAGGCAGAAAATTTTGAAAACCATCTTTCCGTCTGTATGCCAAGTATCAACCCCGATAAGTTGTCAATAGGGGAGCGGAGAGTCAATTAACTGAAATACTTTTTATAAACTTATAGCATGTTATAGCATCATAGATTATGTATGAATATATGAGGTCAAAAGTAAGTACAAGTAAAAGCAGTCAAATAGCTTAGCAATTTTATTAAAAATCTAAAAGCAATTAAAATTATTATCAAAAATTAAATGATAAGACGTTATACTGTCGCTTGCTCATCTTCTTCGTATTGTTACAATTTTGTGGTATGTGAATTTAAAATGCCATTGATATTAGTACAAAGTTTATTAGAAGTAAACACACGTAATGCACAGTTCTTACAAATACATCCAAATACAATAAGTTCAAATCCCCAACCAAATACAATAAGTCCAAACGCTGAACACAACAAATAGCATAAATTCTGTCTTAATAAGATACTGGGTCCAAAAGTGCACTAGGTAACTCTTCAATCTTTAATGTTTACAATTGAAAGAGAATCTATGAAGTCTAAGCGGGAGACTTACAAAAGGATAAGTGCGAACAATAGATGACTCAAATTCGAAGAAAGAGGTAATAAATCACATGTAAAAGATTAATATCGGTTCGCTGCAGTTTGTAAAATATTAGAACTTATTGCAACATGTGTCCGCGTTCCTATTGTATATATTATGTATTATCCATAACCCATAACACAAGCCTGACTACTTAGCTTGAGAATTGCTTTTGTGTGTCGATTTATTCTTATAAATGTAATCAACCTTTCTCCGATTAAATATAATTCTGCTAAAATATCAGAATCAAAAACTTTTTATTCAGTACTATTTAGGTAAATATTTTACATCTTTGTTTATTTTTATTTTATTGCAGGAGTTCAGCAGACACGTAAACGACCCACTTAATGGAAAGTGGTTACCATCGCCTATGGATATTGGCAACACCAAAGGTGCTACAAATGCGCTGCTGCTTAAGGGAGACTGGAACCTGGTCACTAATGCCGGAACACAACACAACACAACATATCTATAAATGTAGTTAGAATAGCATTTATGGTTTTACAGTACTTTGCTTTACCTTACTCTATTCAGTAAGGCGCTCTGTTGTTCGTGCCTTCCCCGCAAGGGACCTGGCGTGAAGTTATGTATGTATGTATGTATATTCAGTAAGGTAGGAGTTTCTGCAAAATGTTACTTTTAACTTGGACCAAATATCTTCCAACAATACTGTTTATGTGACAGACAAGTTACGAGCTCTAAGACTATAGATTTGTTTGCACTTTATAAAATTAAAGTGGGAGTCATCTTCAACCTTATTCTAAGCGAGCTCAGGTTGAATTTTCTTTGAATCTTTAAGACTACACAAACTAAACATCTAAATTATTTTAAAGCAAATCGCAAAATTTATACCCGAACTTAACTGCAAGGTAGTGAAACATTATTTCTCTGGATTAAAACTTTAAGGATAGTTTTTATTTGAAAGCTATTTCGGTCAATATCGAACGCATTTGACCGGTTATGTTGATGGTGAATATTTTATTAGAAAATACCTACCTCGCAATGTTAGATTCAATTTTTATGGTTTTTTTCTTGTCAATGGTATTTTAGAGTTCCGTTGTTAAGTAAACAGTCTCCTTTTGACACTTCTACGGAACACTTTTCTGTGCATATACTATCATGAATTTAATCGATTATAAATATCGATTTAGTCCGTAATCGATTGTCAATCTTATATCGGCGCATGATTCGCCAAGAGGTACACACTGGTCCAACTGGGTTGAAATCATTACCTGGCGCCGGTGCGTACGCGCAATATTTACATTAGTCTATGAGAAACACTCGTAGTCTACGGCCAACTGCCAATATTCGAGATCTACTACTGCACAAAAACGAACCTTTGTACGCGCCACCAAGATTTGTTATAAAATTGTAAATTATTGAAATATACACAATATTTCAAAGAAAGTTGCTTTATTGAAGACTTCCTACGCTCCATATGGTCCTTCGAGCCAGATCTTTACTTGATTACTGCTCTTTAGGCAAGCTTGAGCGGTTTGATACCATGCGCTTGTTAGAATCGTATTTGTTATTGTAAAGTAACCATATGACGCAAGTAGTCAATAACCGCATAGAGTATTCATTAATGTAGTAATCGGAAGTCGTATAGCCGGATGTCAACGTAGAAGCATTTATTATCAAGCCAACGGATATCGAAAATGGAGTAACCGGAAGTTGGAAGTTATATGGATGGCGGAAGTTGGTGTTATGACGGAAGTGAAGTGGCGCCAAAGTATTACAGGATGGTCTTACTGGAGACGCACTACGAGGATCTTATAAATACTCGGTGTTCGGGCAGAGGGGGCCCAGTCTACAACTAGTCTACAGCTAGTCTACAAATGAGTCTACAACCAACAATCTACAACGACGGTAGAACAGAGCGAAAGCTCTGTTGGGCAAGAGGCCCATAGTATATTGTGGTCGATAATTACTGTTCGATAATCGCAATATTCTTTAAGGGCAAATTGCTGCTCGACACCTGACAAACGTGGAGACAACTCTTGTAGTTGTCCTAATATTTCTGTGTATTATTGTCCTGTATTTAATATTGTAATTGTAATAATACTAGTGTAATAAACTTTGATTATAATATTTTTCAGATATTGTTATTGTTTTTGCTAATACGTTCATAGAATATCTACGTGAAACAGCCTTGAGTAATCGTGTCTCGAGCGATGAGTGAGAGTTCCGATGGCTGAATTCCTCCTCCCTCTATACCATTGTCTGTTCCCATCCCTTCTTTCTAATTCTTCGTCTTGATCCCTCAATCTCACCTCTCCTAGCCTTTAACCCTTTTTCACGTGGGAAAATCCATTTGAGGAATTTCCACCGCGAGGGAATCGCAGAGGAGAGTATGCGATTCGGAATGTTGGGGTGGCACTAGCACCAAGCAAGAAGTACTATTGCCATGATGTTCACAAAAACTCTTCGCTGTTCCGCTCTTTGCGCTTATGCCAGGGCCACAAGTCTGGCTTAGCCATTTCGCAGGCCCTGACAGAAGGCATCCCATAAGTCTAGCCATATCTTATTCTAAAGGTCGGCAACGCGTCGGCTTCGCCTCTGATGTTGCAAACGACTACAGGCGACCGTAACCACTTTCTATCAGATATGCTATCTGCCTGTTTGCCGGCTTCGCAATAAAAAGCCTCTTTTTACACTTTGTGTTCCAAAAATACCCTCATTACCGAGCAGTTTAATTATACTACACATTTTTTTAAAAACATAATTAAATACAAAGTTTAAAGTTACTTTTCAGATAAATAATGCTTCAAAAGTGTAATGCCATCAAACCTATCGATATCAAACAGCCCGACCCACTTTGGCATCGCTTCGCCCATTTTAATTAAACTCGGCTATATCTGTTCATTGACTATATCACTCTACCTTCATTTATTGTGAGAGGCGAATTTAAATATTTTACAGTAAAGCTTGGTGCAGACTGACAGCCTACACGGGCCAATTTGAAACGGAAGTGATACGAAGTACGCTTATAAATTTTAAACAAAAAATATAAACGAAATGGTAAAAATGTAATAAAACTCGATTTATTTCAGTACGATCATGTTTAATTTTATGCAGTGTAAAATTAAACATGATTAATTGTTATCAGAGAACTTTTTATTTTAGTAGAATTTGGCCATTATTACCTGTTAAGTCAAAATGCTAAGATGAATCAGGCTCACCTAAAAGATATTTATTCAAAAGTAACTGGATGACACCCAAAAACACGTACGGTTATTAAAATAGGACCCATACTTTAAAGAAAGAGTACTTTAGATTTTGACTTACCCTTTGTATAATTTTAAAACCATTTTCTTCATTAGTATGTACTTAGTCTATTTAGTTTAAATTAAAACAAAATCTAATTTAAAACATAAATTAGATTTTTTATTGTTTAACGTTCTCAAGAACGTTCCTCTTGTGTATCGTGGGGATTTGGAATAAGCTCCCAGGGGGGGGTTTTCCACAGCGCTACTATATGGAGATTTTTTTTTAAAAGGGTGTCATAATATTTCTCCGAAGCCGGTAGCGCGTTGGTGACCTCTCTGGTGTTGCAAACGTCTATAGGCGACGGTGACCACTTTCCATCAGGTGGACCGGCATGCTGCTACTGTACTTCAGCTTTAAAAAACCTTGTAATTTTGCATCATAATAAATACGTTCCTTATTTTCTATGAAATTGCTCGACTTTAAGAAGTTCTTTAAATCTACCCTCAGCTTAAGAATGAGTCCCTCCATCGTTACCTTAGGCGTTTTAATGGCCGCCCCCATTACTCCAACTTCAATTAGATGATATCTGACGTTTATAGTTCTTTATGCATTCAAAAAGTAAGATTATGCTTTTCAGTACTAGATAATGTCATTTAATGTGGGCCCGATCATTATGGGCACGATACTAGGTGTAATGAAAATTTTGCTAAGGTTTTTACGATCACGTAAAGTTGGCGCGCTTTAATGGTCACGTTAAGGTGTTTCGATTTTCTTACGAAATAAAGATGCCGCTTTTGTGCTTTGCTTTTATTGGTAGTGTCTGCGATAGACCTTTACTCTGGATGAAAAAATATTGTAAAATGTATATAAAATCACAACGAAATTAAAATGTTGTAGTAATATGGAGCCATGGCTTGTAATGACGTCGTCTACAACTAACGCTTTCGATGTTGTATTTCTTACATTTATATTTATTCAAACTATAAAATGAGATTTTTATTTCAAAAATATTTTGATTAAATTAGCATCTTAAAAAATATAAATACCAGGATGTAGGATCTACTCTTAGCGTCCCCAGCACTGGCTGGGCACTGCATACGAACTAACTGTCACACGTCTACTCTCGCCTGCGGATCTGTTAGTACCGACGTAGTAACATGAGCCAATATGTCCACATACACTACACAGACCAAGTTGCGTGCAATAAATACACTCGCATAGGTTATGGCAAGAACTTCTCGCTTTCTCAGCTCCATTGTTCTCGCGGACATCATCGCGAGAGTACGAGATGTCCGTTCAAATTCTCAAGTTCTCACGAGAATGTGGAGAAGCCTTAAAGAGTGTATGGTATATAGGAATTTAGCCACGCAGTAAGAATCGTTGCATAAAACGGACAAAGACAATGTTAAATTATTTGATTAAGTATTTGTTGTAATATTTAGTCAATCTTTTAATACAAACACTAGGAAATGAATGTTAACGACTTTAAGCATTTAATGGGATTTTTCATGAAAAGTGAACTTCAAAATGAAATAATGAACTGGAGCACCTAGGTTTATGGTAATAAATCAAATGCATTTTGTCAGTTCCAATTTATCGATATGAATGCACACTTCTGTGAAAGTAATATTTCATGTCTGATTCAGATAAAAAATAGATTCAGGTAAAAAACATTCAAATGAAGGGCGTGATATAAGCGTTCCATTCTGGTGACTAGAAGGCCATAGATTTTTGAACGGGTTAATATGGCAAACCAATGAGATAACTGCAAGCCTTTGGGTATCTTAGCTATTCTTCTGTCTGAACGTATATGAGATGACCGTTGATTTTCTTGAATGCTATACATTAAGTTCACGTGATACTACCGCGCGGTGATTGCTCTGTAGAGATATGGAAGATCTACTGTTTATGCTATTTGGATACGAAATTCTATAAAGTGTATATTAACTTAAAAAATCTTTAAATGAAACGTACTTTTAAGAAGAGAATATACCGCTATCTATTAAATAATAAATTTTCGAAATCTGTCAAACGATATTGCACACGCATATCTGGACAAAAAACGTTTTCTTTTACAGTTTTATGAAATTTCACTATATAATCACAGATGAGGCGGCTTGGCAGGCTCTTGTAGCCTAGCCAAGCCGGTGGCCTGACCGCATGCACTACTTAGAGCGGTTTCAGACTAGCGTTTTATACGTGCGTATAAGATTGTTTTTGGAAGCGCATGTAGGCGCGTATAGGCGCGCCTTTTGACACACGCGCAACTCGTACGAGCGTTGACGCGCTTCTAAGCTCGTGTAAGCGCGGAACGCAAATAGCATTGTTTCTTCGTCAGAATCCATGTTAATACTGACACGATATCACTATCGTTTCAAGCGAACACGTCGAAATTTCTAACTTTAATTTTCTCATATGAAATATTCTGATGGCTAGTTTGATTACAGTTTTTTTTATTAATGATTATATTTTTATAATATTCTTTAGGTAGAGTAAGACAATTTCAGGTACGATTGGTTTGACGTACCCTTGTGAATAACCATCCACCACCATCTCAAATACCGAATAAAAAAAGTAGAAATCAATACAATCTAAGAAGTGAAACTTGACATAGTAAGGAAATCTGTATATCGATATTACTATGTGCATACTGCGCCTCAAGCAGCTTAAATAAAGATGTAGGATGTACCGTCCATTGAGGAGACATGAGCCTAGCAATAATAATAATATATTTTTTTTATTTGTAGACAATACAGTCCAGTACATATTTACAAAACACACAAAATAATGTTATTAGTAATAAAAATTTTTCGTTATGTCTATGTTAGAAATTAGTGACTAGCACTGATTTAGTCCTCTTAATGAAGGACCAAATCAATGGGCAGTCAAATTTATCAGTTATTCCCTTCTGGGTGATGTTTCTGCTACCACGCAATCTGTCGTAAAGTGATTATTTTGTCCTTACGATTTATTCTTTATTGCCCATATTCGATATAAATAAATATAAGAGATAATTGAGTTTATGTAGAGTGTCAATGTAATTTTGTATGGGTATATTAATAAATACATACACAAGATATCAAACCTTATCAATGTATCCACGAACTCAGTTCTTTATTAGTAACTTGACTGTTCCCATCATAGGTATAATTTAGCACACAATATAATAATGATCTTTGAATCATTCTTTTTTTATGACTTATATTAATAAGTCCCTTTGAATGACCTCTCTTTACCTCCCCTGCACTCATTCCCCAACCACCAAGTCTGACAATAGAAATTCACATGATTCAGCAAGTAATTCACAAATCACTTACCCAAATTCGGCTGTACGGCCTACCTCCCGGTCGCCCGTTTCGCCATCTTGTTTTTGTCTTTGTTAACAACTTTTTAGCACTAAACAAATTCGTCGTCGCGCTCTCTCACCCCCGCGACCCTTTTCGTTCAGAAATGTATTAACCTTTTCGCATTTCGCGACACAATCTGCTTAGTAAATACGCTATTTTTTATGCCATTGGGAATCAAAGCCATATATGTGTGCTGCAATAAGACAATATTTTTTAAATTTAATCGATTCTTAAGTTCTCTAAATACGGCGGTAAGATCTAATGCATCTCTATGCTTTGCAGTGCACGAGTAGCTAGCTGGCAAATATTGAGTGACGTATAAAGCAGCTTATTTACAGAGACTCAGTGAACAAATACGTTCAATTTGATCAACGGTTTCGTTATATCAATTAAATTAGTCGAGGTCTAGACAGGCTCTTCTTTGATTCACTTTGATAGTGGCGTGTGGTTTTTAAGTGACTTTCTCATCTTCATTTATTTTATTAATTTTAAATTGATGGTTTCCCAAAATATTTTGTTTTAGATGCATCAATTATTGTATTGACTTTGCTTAAGCAGATTAGACTTTTTTGTTATGCAGGTAGGGGATGTGAATGAGATTAGAATGTGCAAAAATCTGACAATATGAAAAATTTAATTAAAAATGTATATTTTACAAAAATCAACTCCCCCGATTATTCCCAATCATTTGGGTTTTGTACAATATGACTTTTTGTTTTTTAAACAACATTTATGTCTTTTGTCGCACTATAAATCAACTTCTTATATTAAAAAATTCAACAGATTTATGGCTGTATTTAATTATTTTGAGTCTGATGCTTAAACACTTTTGAATAGCTGTGATAGCAAAACCATAATAATATTATGTGTAATATTTATAACAAGTTGTATATATAGATATTAGGTATAATATTATTATCTATAATTATATAGCAAACTAAATAGAATAGACTTACATAGTACTTATATAAAATGTATACTTTAAAGAAAGTGGCTGAAATGTCAATTGCCAGTAATTAAAACTTAAATATCAGTTATAAAATAGGTTTGCTTACTTGTAATGAGAGTAATAACCCACTAAACAACTTCAGATTGCGATGGTTATATATACATACTTTAAAAGATATAAAAATTAACCCCTACCTTCATATTTCATGCTTTATAATGTTACTGTAGTTTATGTAACGCGGAATCCTAAAAATGGAGCAATCAACTATCCTCATTGTTGGTGGCAACAGCTTGGGGCCATACTTACAAAAATCGAGGCCAAAATCCCGACCCCAAAAATATATTTTAATACTTATGAAAGCCCAAACGTCGGGGAGGCTTTAATATTTGTCACAGGAAACGCTATTTATTTACCCTATAGGTACATATCCGGTCAAAGGGCAGTCTCATTGATTCCTTTACGAGGGCTCGGACCCTTTGATATTTGTGTATAACCGGGCGGGCTGTAGTAAATAATACTTGTATTCAGTATTTGACTCGGTTTAGCTATGCGTATGAGCGATAAATATTGTAACTATATTATTGAAAACAATATAATATAAGTTATCCAAACTACTAGATACGAGAAAGGAACTGAGTTTTAATATCTTTACATACTGACAAAGAAACGCGCACCTTGTTTATTCCCCCTCCCGCATTCGGAGTTCTTTTGTTTACTTCGTGTTTAAAAATTGCAATAAGATAAGAGCCTATTGTTATTGTTTTCGACTTTGTTGGCCGTTCGCAGGAATAATTAGCCAGGTGTGCAAATTACTGTTTCTAGGAAACCCCAGTGCACACGGTTGAATTTTTGTTCTGTATAGTTAGCATAAAACAATGCCCGAACGGAGAGGTGGGGCAGTTAAGCGAGGATTACGATACGAGCAAGACGTAGATTCGACAAGTTATATAGTGACGAACTTTGCGCGTGTTATTGAATCGTGCAGTTTGTACTGGCTGTGTCCAGTCATAATTATACCTGATTTTATACGTGTTTATAGTGTTCTAATAAACTCTATAGTAATTCCAACGGCATTTTAATTGGAGTCCTGCGTAACTCGTAACAATATTATAAAATTTTAGGGTCTTGAAAACCATTTAAAATCCTTTAAAACGTTTAACATAATATGATATCGCTCTGAATTTAGTACTTTGTTGATTAGAGCCAATTAGCTCAGGAAAAGACCTCAATTCGGCATATCTATTGAAGTTTCGTACGTCGACAAAAGTAGTGACAAAATTGAGAAAGTATATTTTTGGAATGTTTGAAAAGGGGCTGCGAAAGGGAATATTAAAATTGAACATTATTATCGAATGTGAAAATTTATAAAAATTATTGTCCCTCTCTATTTCCGAAACTTATCGACCTGCCAGTGTAGCAATTTAATATTCATACTTAAAGAAAATTTGTGTCATTTTATTCAATTGTATTAAAATCCTCATTACGCGAGCCTTACAGGCCAACAAGGCCACTGTTCAAGACTAACAATACTATAAATGCTAATGTATACAGTAGAAAAAAAAGCAGTCCTTAGTTGCATTTATGGTCCCTATATTCTATTACAAGCTTTTATTTAACTTGCAATGGATGTACCTATGTATGTATGTAAGTTCGGGTGGAATCTTGCAAGTTTAATTTGACCAACTTCCCGGTTTCCGATTGAGCTGAAATTTTGCACGAATATGTATATCGCGTGACAATGCAATAATGTGGTACCAAGGAGCTGATCTTATGATGGAGTCGAAAGGTGGCCATAGGAACTCCTGTACTAAACAAGATAGACCCATCGTGTTTGGGCTCGTTTTACTTGTCTTGGCTAGCACTCTGCTGCTACATGATATCCAGGATCTCAAAACCTTGTACTTAAAAACCTTTTTAAACAAAACAAGTTTTCTTTGCGTTTTCACTACACAACATGACAGCAGGATGCAGAATACACCTTCTTAATAAATGTCAGCGTTAGAGATAAAAAGAAGACAGATAGACATGATAGTTTTATAAAGTAGAATTTATATTATCTGCAAAACGGTTACGAAACCTTAAAACAAGTTATTTCGAATATATTTGTCTAATATAATCTTCTAAAACATATTAAGTAAAAGAATTCTAATTAATATTTTGTTCGACTCAAAAATGTATTAATAAAATTATTTCCAATATCATAAAGATCGTTATAGAAGACCTTACGTGACGTAAAATGGTTACAATATGGCAAAAGGATCCCCAGGAATTTTCATATCGCAAACAAATTCCTATAATGAATTCCTGCGAGACTGGGGACCAATCGAACGGCATTGAATAAAAATATTTTAAATATACAGACCCGTTTTACGGGTCATACGCATGCTCCTATGACCTAAGAGCATATTGTTTTATATTCATTTGTTTTAAAAGAATAATTATGTTAAAGGAAGTATATATTATTTCAACAATGTACAAAAATATGGACGATACATGATACGATATATATATATATATATATATATATATATATATATATATATGTCGGAGGGAAGCTATGACTATGACGATATGACGATGTATTGTTGACTGGATGTATAACGCACAATATCATTTGTTTACATTATAATTACTTCTAAAATTCTTAATGTAATTTAATTAGATTTGTTAAAGGTTTCTATAACTTCAAGATCGTTCTAACCTAATAAAAGTTATGAATATTGTAATTTAATAAACGACCAATCGGAGCAGAGCATATGGCGGAGCGGGGTCAGAGACGCCCTCTATACTTTGAGTACTATCTACTTCGGTAGACGGAGGAGTTTTTGTGACACATTTGGTTGGTGGCAACAGGTCGAGTTGGACCATGGAGTATTTTAAAGAAAGTATTGAAGCTGGAAGTATGAGCGGGTGCCCTGAACCCGCTGCTCGGTCTAAACTATGTCAAAATACTGTTCAAATCTAAATTAAAAGTGTATAAACCGTGGCTATTGTGTTTTATGCTCGCATTTTATCCTGATGACGCCCACTAAACCTGCAATAACTAAAGAAGATGTCGTGAGAATGAGGCCGTTCTGCGACATCAGAAGTGGGATCTCAGCCTGTGCCCACAACGAAAGCAATGACTGCGAAGCCTTGCCAGTATAAGAAGGCGTGCTGATGGATTGAAGGATGCCCACAGTGGAAGCCAAAGCATTTGAGGACGATTGACATGTCGGGGCCATCGGCGGCAATAGCGGCGACGTAGTGGTGACGTCCTGAATGTGCCTGTGGAGCGGCGGTGTGTCGGCCTATGCATGGTTTGGTCACCGTTGGGCCTACTGTGTGCCAGCAATGGTTCAAATTCACGTGAGTACAACGAGTAGAAAGGCAATTTTATGGATCGTGAAGTCTAATATAAGGTAAAAATTACGTGCCTATTCTACTTAGCACAGGAGGTATGGTAATTTTTAATTATTATTTTAGTGCGAATTCTGAAAATGAAGAAAGCGAGATTTAAATAAAAATTATAGTTCATCGTTTGTGGTAGACAATTTTACTACCCTCATATTTAAGTGATATTTTTCGTGTACGAAAAATTACGATATGGTTGCCAAAAAATGGAAAACGAAATTTGTTCGTTTTGAGGAGGATAGTATATAATATAATGAGGCCGTTCTGTGACATATATGTCGCAGAACGGCCTCGTTCTCACGACATCTTCTTTAGTTATTGCAGGTTTAGTGGGCGTCATCAGGATAAAATGCGAGCATAAAACACAATAGCCACGGTTTATACACTTTTAATTTAGATTTGATCAACATTATGACATAGTTTAGACCGAGCAGCGGGTTCAAGGCACCCGCTCATACTTCCAGCTTCAATACTTTCTTTAAAATACTCCATGGTCCAACTCGACCTGTTGCCACCAACCGAATGTGCCACAAAAACTCCTCAGTCTACCCAAGTAGATATTACTCCAAGTATAGAGGGCGCTGACCTCGCTCTAGACATGCTCTGCTCTCATTGGTCGTTTATTAAATTACAATATTCATAACTTTTATTAGGTTAGAACGATCTTTAAGTTATAGAAACATTTAACAAATCAAATTAAATTAAATTAAGAATTTTAGAAGTAATTAAAATGTTAACAAATGATATTGTTCGTTCTACATCCAGTCAATAATACATTCAATTATAACTTCCCTCCGACACATATATATATATATATATATATATATATGTGTGTGTGTGTGTGTGTGTGTGTGTGTGTGTGTGTGTGTGTGTGTGTGTACATATACATATATGTATGTATGTATAATAATATCAATATGTCTATTAAGTATAATTATTACTTATATAATATTTTATATTCTTATATGTCTATAAATGAATAAAATATATGTAAGTAACTGCATATCCTCTAATATTTATGTATACACCACCTTTGATCAATATAATAGGTTTTATTCCTGCCATGGGTTGTCTGGAAGAGATCGCTTCTTAGCGATAACACCGCCCATTGTGCACATTTAGAATATTTTAGGCTATAAGTTTTTCTGTAATGGTGTACAATAAAGTGTTATCTATCTATCTATTACCTATATGTATCTTGTTCTATTCTATCTATATTAATAAAATTGATATGCCCATCTGTGGTTTTAGTATTAATGTCAAAATTTAAATGGAAACTGCTATTTATGATCATAAATAACAGTTATTAGAAATTGTGTCTGTTTTATACATTTAACATTTTTCTATAATTTTGTAAAATATAAACTATAATAATTATTATTATTTATTAAAGTTTCTGTCTTAACTTTGGAATACATTGGTGGTGGGAATCTTCTTGTAAGTATGAAATACATGTACCAGAAGATTCCACTCTGCACTTTATGGCAAACAACTGCTACCAGAAATATATACATCTACATATTACAACTACATATTATTATAAATAACAGACTTTCATATTGACATCACGTTTCATAACATAAATCACTAATCAAAATTTTATGCTAGGTACTAAAATATATAAACGTAAGTAAAATTGATTCAAAATAGCGGCATGCCTTATCAAAATGCAGGGCACGTCATTTATTTCGCGACAAAGTTGAAAATTAATTCCATATAGAGCTCTGCGGTCGCCGTGAGGTGACAGTGAAGTTCGGGGGTTTGAGGAGTGGAGAACGGTATGTTGAAATATTTCATGCTTAATGATTTCATGGTAAAAAATTTCGTGGTAAAAAATTTCGTGGTAAAGCATTTCATCGTAAAAGGCCAGGCCATAAACGTGCCACTCCTGGGCTCAGGTCTCCACTTTGTATGGAAGAAACGGACAGCATTACCAGCCATACTTCTTCCAAGGTAGATTAGCGAGTTGTCTCGATGTGCGGGTATCATCACGATGTTTTTCCTTTCAAAGGCTCTGTAAGGCAAAACTGTCACTAGCCTTCGTTAGAACTCTTAGCTAAATAATCAGTAATATATATTTTTTTCGATTCTAAAATACGAAGATAAAAAAGGAACGCTTAGATTACACTTTGGTGTCTAGTACATGGTGTCTGTATGTTACACGCTGATTATCTCGAAAACTACTAAGGCCATATAAAATTTGGTACTCTTTAGAAATAGTACCTATATGTTGGAGTCTAGATTCCAAAAAAAATAAGACCAATAAATGCAACTTAGAAGCAATAAAACAGCCAAACCGTAATATTTATTAAGTAGACTGTTTGTAATTGAAAGTAAATAAAAGATTCTATTTTGTGAAAATAAATATTTTACTTGCCAGAAAATATAATCGAAAACTAGCTCGCAAGTGTTGTCAATAACCCTTCAAATAAAGTTCGTAGCGCCGGTCTGCACTGGCTAGAGCATATTTCTATGAATCGACTAGATTCAATGATTTTATGTCAATTTTATTACTTTTCGCTTTTCTTGAAATAAATATTTTTGAGTGTACGAGTATAAGATGTATTTACTAAGACATATAAAAATAAAATGAAATTTATTTTTTTGAATATCAAACTACAAATATATCAAGGTGTTCTCATGTTTAGGGAATAAGACGGTATACCCACCATACTTTCAATTACATCTTCATCATTCTTTTCACCATTCAGGCAAGTCGGCCCGGTGGTTATAGATTGATAGCCGATGGGCAGATTTAGCCACAAGTATTCCCTCTAGTTTCAGCATGTTGAATTGTTACAAATATATATATATATATAGAAGTTCTATACGGCGCAAATTTAATAGCTCTAAAAAAGAAAGATGGCGGTATTAGACCGATCGCCGTAGGCAACTCGTTACGACGAATCGCCTCGAAGGTCTGTTGCGGCCATATATCCACAAAATTAAAAAACAAATTCCAACCCTTACAATTAGGTTTCGGCTCTAAAGGAGGCTGTGAAGCAGCCGTGCATTCTTTGCGGTCATTCATAAATAATAAATGCGGAGAAGTTATTTTAAAAGTAGATGTAAAGAATGCCTTTAACTCTGTCGACAGGTCCGTCATGTTACACAAAGTAACATCTAATATTCCAGAAATATCAAATTACCTTCATGAAAGCTATTCAAAACCCACAAATCTTATGTATAAAAACAACATTATTCTATCATCTGTGGGCTGTCAACAGGGCGACCCGCTAGGTCCGGCCATCTTCAGCTTGGCGATCCATCCGGTCATCGAATCCCTCAAATCTAAATTCAATGTGTGGTATCTAGACGATGGGACTCTAGGCGGCGACGCAGAAACTGTACTCCAAGACCTACTTATCCTGATATCAAAATTTAATTCAATAGGATTAGAGTTAAATTTCTCAAAATGCGAAATTTTCTTGTCCGATAGCCTGTCTAAAAACGAAAGTGACAATATTAGCAATATGTTCAATGTCGTCGCACCCGGTATTAAGGTCCTGGAGAAGGATTCTCTTCGCTTGCTCGGAGCCCCTATTCTAGATGAGGCCATTCCAAATTATCTGTCTGAGCAATCAGCCGCGTTTGATCTGTCATACTCTAAACTTTTCGATATTCACTCTCAAATTGCATATCACATTATACGACATTGTCTGTTTGTACCAAAATTAACATATGTTTTACGATGCGCCCCGCTTTGGAAATTTTCTAATCTTATAAAACCACTAGATAATCGCATTAAAGATGTGCTTAGTAAAATTTTAAATTCAGAACTCTCAGACAACAACTGGATCCAAGCTTCCCTACCCATTAGGTTTGGAGGTTTAGGCATCCGCAAAATCTCTAGCGTTGCTCTACCGGCTTTTCTTTCATCCGCCTACAGCACTGGCTCATTATTTAAAAAAATTATGCAACACTGGGATAATGTCAATACATCCTTTTTAAATGAAGCACTAAACGCCTGGAAAATGGTCTGCCCTAGTGAAGACATTCCCACGATCATGAATTCGCAACGATGCTGGGATGAACCTATATGTAGAGGATTAAACACAGAACTTCTAAATTCAACTAACTCTACAGGACGTGCCCGCATCCTTGCCGTTTCTCGCAAAGAGTCTGGTTTTTGGCTCCAAGCTATCCCCTCCCCAAACATAGGTACATTATTGGATAATACTTCCTTTTCTTTGGCTATAAACCTGCGCTTAGGTTCTCGCATATGTGCACCACACACATGTGTCTGTGGTATAGAGGTAATCGACCCGGGATACCACGGTCTTTCTTGCCGCCGCAGTGCCGGCAGATGGTCACGCCACGCCGCCCTGAATGATGTCTTACGGAGGGCGCTTGCCACCGCTAACGTGCCGGCTCTATTGGAGCCGAACGGTATTGCACGTGATGATGGCAGGCGCCCTGACGGAATGACTCTAATTCCCTGGCAGCGTGGCAAGCCTTTGGTGTGGGATGTGACTTGCGTAGACACGTTGGCCGCATCCCATTTACCAAACACTTCTAGATCGGCCGGTTCGGCGGCGGAAACAGCGGAATCGCTCAAGCGGCGGAAATATGCAACCCTCAGTGAGAGTTATATGTTTGTGCCGTTTGCTGTCGAGACGCTTGGACCGTGGGGTCCTGAGGCCATCAGCCTCTACCAAAATTTATCAAAACGACTCATCGACTCTTCAGGTGATCAGAGGGCTGGTGCCTACCTCGGCCAACGGATCAGTATGACGATCCAGTGAGGAAACGTAGCCAGCCTTCTGGGCACCTTACCCATAGAAGACGGTGATCTGGGCTCAGTATTCTACTTATAGTCTTGAGGGACTATGGGTAGAATACAATACAAATAAGTTAAGTTTTCTTACATTGTATTCAATAGTATGTAATTTATATTATAGTTATTACATCAAATATAATAATATAATATATATATATATATATATATATATATATATATATATGTGCACATTTGCTCAGAGAAACTGCTTAGTGACGCATGTTCTGCTAGGGTTACAATCCACGCCATTGGAACATGACGCAGATGTTTTAGGCATTGTACTATCGTTCCTTTATATTATCCATAGCTCCTCAAGCTTACGTATTTTTCTTGTGAAATGGATTGGATTCAAACTATTGTTACCAGTTGCGGGAATCCAATTAAAATGCCGTTGGAATTATTATATAATTTATTAGAACTATACAAAAACGTATAACATAGGTACGAATATAACTGTACACAACCAGTCCAAACGAAATACACGATTCAATCACACGCACAAAGTCCGTCACTAACGTCTTGCTTCGCTTGTGGCTATCGCTAGACTGCTCATCCCTCCCTTGGGGGCATTGCTTTATACTGTACAAATACAATGTCTCCCCGACCGCGTGGACTGAATTTCCAAGAAACACACCTGGCTAATGACTATCATAAAAGATTAAGATACACAATGGGTTGTTTTTCCAATCACATATTTTAAACACAAAGCAAACAAAAGAAGTCCAAATGCCGAAAAGGTAATAAAATGCAGGTTTGAATTTGTCTTCTATCGGCACTTAGGTCGTAACACTATTTTCAATTCAATTCAATTTATTTATTTGCTAAAAATGGTACAAACATTTTACACACATAAATTATAATATTTTTTTACGGCGTACTTTCTCAAACCCTGAAAAGTCTGATACGTATTAGGAGTGCTACCCATTTTGCGGAAAAAAGTGTGCTATGTCAATTTTTTATATATTGAGACTACATATATAACAAATTCCATCGAAATCGTTTTTTTCGAATCGTAGTTTTTCTGTGAAAGCGTAATATCAGTGCTACTTTTGCCCTTATAATGTTAATACGAACACGTGTTTGTGTCTGCTGTATTAGGCAAATAATTTTTATTAATATTCTAAATTTTTATATATATTTTAAACTCTGTTCATATAAAATAGCAAAAACATGCATAGGTACCGACCTATTTACATAAAATACATCGTTTACCAATTTTCCGTAATGTCACTTAGTTCGGTGAAATAATCTCATGTATATGAGATGCTGTATCACTTAATCCATGGAGTTGAGACTGAGACACGATTTTAATGAGATCGCAAACATCAGAGTCAATAATGACATCGGATATTTTCAGCTTAGTAATAATGACCATTATCTCATCTGTTTGTCCAATAATATTTTGATCCGGTTATGAAACCGGTTAAGAAAAAAGTTTTAATGAAAACCTGTTTTTATTCACAGTGCCTAAGTACTGTTAACGTACATGTATGTACTAATTTATTTCTTCATAGCAAGGTTACCACGGCTTATCTTTTTTATTTGTCAATATTTTTATTGACTGAATAAAAAAGATAAGATTGGAAAAAATAATCGACCACGATATTATTTTATTTCTAAACAAAGTTTTTTGTGTCAGAAAAGCTCTTTGTGATTTTATTTTCAATGTTATCTTTTTACAATAAAATATAAAATACTTTATTGTTCACCAACACACAACTGCAGAATGAATAATTTAACGGCTTAACAAAAGTCAGCCTTATCGCTTAAAGCGATCTTTTCCAGGAAACATGATTGACAGGATACTTTTAACAAATGTCTAGGTATGATTAAATTAAAAAGAAGTAAGAGTAAAATAAAAAGGAAGAGCAGTACAATGTGGACAGTAAACAGCAAAGTTAAGAAGAATAAAAAAAATATATTTTATTATAAACCACGGTAATGGTCTTTGACAGATTTTTTAAATATTCAGTTATTTAGTCAACAAAAAAGTGCTAAATAAAAAAGGTATGTTGGACTTCTTAAACAAAGTATGGTCAAAGATTTTTGCGATTTCTGACTCATTAACCGACTTTGAAAAAAGGAGGAGGTTCTCAATTCGTCGGGATCTTTTTTTTGTTGCTTTTTTTATGTATGTTCGCCGATTACTCCATCATTTATGATCCGATTTACGTGATTCTTTTTTTGTTCGACGCGGAATAGCTTCCAATTGGTCCCCTAAAAATTTTACATAGTTTGGCCCCGTAATTTTCATTTTATGAATATTTTTCATGAAAATAATTTTCACTCCGTTCCATATGTACACCGATTACTCTGAGATTTATGATTCGATTTACGTGATTAAATCACGTAGTAAATCACGGAGTAATCGGCGAACATACATAAAAAAAAGCAACAACAAAAAAAAAAGATCCCGACGAATTGAGAACCTCCTCCTTTTTTCGAAATCGGTTAAAAAAACTTCGTTTAAAAAAACCGACTTCAAAAACTAAAAAACTAAAATGTATAAAATAACTTATTTCTAAACCTATTATTATATTAAGCTATTATATATAAATATATATTATCTAAAACATCTTGAAGTCGGTGCAAAGCAAAACATAAAAATTACTATATTTTGAAAATTACTAAGCACCGACTTTAAGATGTTTTAGATAATATATATTAATAATAATAGCTTTAGAAATAAGTTATTTTATACATTTTAGTTTTTGAAGTCGGTTTTTTTAAACGAAGTTTTTATTTAGTACTCCAACCTGGGTAGGCCCCTTAAATTTTTTTGATCAGTATCAGAAAATAATCGATTGGCAGCATTTTTTTGTGTAAAATCGCTATATTCTTGGTAACTGTAATTACAGTTTTTGAAAATATGTGAATGGAGATAAAATTTTTACGAAAAATTATAGATAGTCTCATAAGACAGTTTTCGTATAGCTACTTCCCCTTACAGGGGCAGTAAGTTCAACCCTGTATATGATTACTGTTATGAGGATTCACTCATGTAACATTGAATCCATATCTCATGAAGTTTCATTGAAATCATGCCATTATAGGGATAAAATATCCTATGTTTATTCCTTTTATCGACTCTTATATATATTATAAATGAGAATATGAATATGTCAATTAAGGTTTCATGCCTTAACTATTGAACCGATCATCATGAAATTTTGTATATACTTTGTTAGAGATACCGAAAATGAGTCCGACTCAGTCCCGAGGAATAGAAAAAACCTGTATTGATACAAAAGCTAGTGTACATAATTATATACATTTTTTTACAAAACTCGTTTAATTCAGTTCTCGCCATGAAAAAGCAGAAATAAATCAAACTTTTATTTTCTTTCATTTTGACGTGTTTTGAAGTTTCCACGAATGCAACGTTCGTAGCGGCATAGTCATAGCGATACACTAATTGCCAACGAAACACGATAATTTTCACGGGTGCCGGACGCGGCTTTGCATCATGCGAGGACAAAAAAAGCGAAAAAAAAAACAGAAAAACTGGAATCCGTTATTTATGAAAACGGCTGTGTTCTGTTTTCTTTTAAGTGCGAAACTTTTTTACACGAAATTTTGCAAAGCAAAATTGTATTTTGCCCTTGTTCTGTTTTAGCTGAACGCTTTAGATGCTCATAACTTTGCCTTCTTTGCACGCATAATTTTTTATTGATGTTTTCAATTGTTTTTATTGCGAATAATTCAATTAAGGTGATAGAATCCAGCTGCTACGTTGTTTAATGATTATTGTTATTCAGACTGGCTTCAAAATTACTTTAACTCAATATGAATAAGATTATAAATATTAACGTTTCGGTATGTATTTTATAAGTCTCCTGTCCTAGACGATTGTTAGGCCTAGTGGTGGAAATTCAATAAAGGCGACCAGAAAAAAAAACTGACTAAAACTCATAGAAAAATATGCACTGCTTAGTTATTATTCAATTTAATTTTGACGCGGTTCCTCCAATGTGTAGTAGCATACTTATTTAACATACTTTACAATTAAATTGAATTTATATAGTCTTTTTTAAATGAATAGGTTTGCGTTTGACCCACATTGCGCCTGATGTCAGGCGGAAATGCAGTCTAAGGTGGAGCACGCTTACCTAGAAGATACCTGTTCACGCGAGACTTAAAGACACCTAGATTGTATTTTTCGGGAAAAACAGACGACGGTAGAGTCCCAGTAGTTTTTAAGAAAACTGACTAGTTTAATCTATGTTTCGTTATGTTTTAAGCTCGAATCCAAAATACACCGTTAGGCAATCTTTACGATTGAATCTGCATATTTAATAATTTCCACAAGCTGGTGTTGGAAGAAAAATATAATATTGTTATAAGTGCGGGACTCGAATTAAAATGCCGTTAGAATTGCTATATAATTTATTACTGGACACAACCAGTACAAACTGCACGATTGAATAACACGCGCAAAGTCCGTCACTATATAACTTATCGAATGTAAACGTCTTGATCGTATCGTAATCGTCGCTTGACTGCCTCACCCCTCCGTTCGGGCATTGTTTTGTACTAAACTATACAATACAACAATCGGCCGCGTGGACTGAAGTTTCCGAGAAACCGTAATCTGTACACCTGTGGCCATAAACAAGTACAATAGGCTATTGTCTAATTTCAATTTTAAACACAAAGTAAACTAAAGAATTCACTTTGTCGGCGTGTAACAATATAATAATAATGTCAGTACATAAATGTTTTGTTAATTTTGCTGTAATTGCAGCAGATGTATGATAAGATACCGTAAATTCCATATTAATTTTCTTAATAAAGATAATTATTATCATTAGAAATGTTCATTTTCATTTATCTATCACCATTATTTATCAACATATAAACGTACTAAGCAATGAGATTTAAAAATAATTTCAACATAATAAAATGCAAATACAGTCAAAGGTATTTACATCCAAATATAACAATGTTTGTCAACCAAATGAACTCCGTATTCAAGCAGTCACAAGCAGACTTGTGATATAATTCAGACACTCCGGCGAACAACTGAGAGTCATTAAGTAACGCAGCGTGGCTTCGCACTAAAATAATTGCTCATGATTTATTATGAGTTTACCGGTGCCGATATGTCACTGACGTTGTCTTAATTCTTTGGACTGCCTCTCGTCTATCTTGTGTTACTAAGGCTGAATTTCTCTTTAGGTCTTATTGTTTGTATAAAGTATTATATATCTTTACAATAAAAGACGAAAATGTTATTTGGGTCACGTTTCGTCGGTATTCATCCCCTTTTGATAATTCACATCTCAAAAATATACCTATGAGTCACTCAGCAGAAGAGTGGCTTAATCTTCTTGTTTCTTTAGATCGTTGAAATTATACGTGTAGTGGCGTAAATTTAGTTTTAATTACTTTTAATAGATGTCATATTAACAGAAGGCTTGTATGGTTTCAAAGATAGATATAATTAAAGAAATACTTGAAGTTTGTATATGTGAAATCTAGATAGATAGATAGATAACACTTTATTGTACCCCATTACAGAAAACTTACGAACCAGTATTATTCTAATTGGATACAAAGGGCGGTCTTATATAAAAGCGATCTCTTCCAGACAACCTGTGGCAAGAATATTCTGATTAGGAGTGGCGATGGTGGTATGCATAATTATTGTACGATTACTTACAAACATTTTAATAATAAATATATATCTATGCTATATATACAAATATACACATAAGTTATATACATATACAAGATATGGTGATAATATGCAACTATTTAAACATATAACTATATTCAATCTATCTACACGATGTACTTCAAATTACAGACCGATTTCAGTATTGTCGTCATTGTCTAAAGTTTTTGAAAAAATCATTAATAAAAGACTTGTTAATTTTTTAAATGCTAATAATATTCTTTCTTGTAATCAATTTGGATTTATAAAAAACAAATGTACTGAAGATGCTATCTTAAAGTTAACAAACGGTGTTATACATAATTTTGACCAAAAATTCAAGACTGCCGGTATCTTCTTAGATCTTTCCAAGGCTTTTGATACTGTATCGATCCCAAGACTTTTAGATAAACTTGAACTTATGGGCATAAGAGGTCTTGCCCTGGAATTACTCAAAAGTTATGTAACTGGTCGTAAACAACAGGTTGTCATCAATGAGTACATTAGTCACGAGGCTAATATCACATTTGGCGTGCCCCAAGGTAGTGTTCTCGGGCCTACCTTGTTCCTCATCTACATTAATGATCTTTGTAACTTATGTTTCCCAAATTGTAAAACAATCACTTACGCCGATGATACAGCAATTCTTGTTTCTGGTCAAAATTGGCGTGAAGTTAAGACTAAATCAGATTTTGCTTTATCAACTATCTCTAACTGGCTCAAACAAAACCTCTTAACACTTAATGCTTCCAAATCTAAATATATCACCTTTTCTTTAAATTCTCAATTACAACCACCTCCCTCCTTCAATATTCGTGTTCATAATAGCTGTAATGATAAAATTATTTGTTCATGTCCTGAACTTGAACGAACAAATAACATTAAATATTTGGGCGTATGGCTAGATCCTACATTATCCTGGAAATATCACATAGATTAGGCTATTTCTAAAGTACGGAAATTAATTTTTATTTTCAAAAATCTCAGACAAATAGCAGACATCAAGACCCTTAAAACAGTATATTTTGCACTTGCGCAGTCTGTAATAGCCTATTGTATAACAATTTGGGGTGGATCACTTCGTAGCAATATGCTGAGGCTCGAAAGAGCTCAGAGGGCTGTTCTAAAGCTCATAGGTGGTAAAACACGTCAACTTCTAAGCTATACAAAGAATTCGAAGTGTTAACTGTTAGACAGTTATTTATCTTAGCTATAGTTATGAGGAAATATGCTGAAATGCCCTATGATCCTTCTTATCTCAGTAGTCGCAGATCGGATCGTGTATGCAAGTTTGAATCTAGACGCACATCTATTGCTTCTAGACATTACCATCACCTTAGTACCAAAATCTACAACAAATGCAACCAAATATTAAATATATATCCGCTTACCTTTCGTTGTTGTAAAACCAAAACTATGACCTGGCTTTATACACTCGATTATATACAAACGGAAAACATTTTAACTGTTAACTTATAATACAAAAAGGATTTATTTATGCTCCTTACATTACACTCACGCATTCATACTCAGTCACATTAAGGTATACGTAACACACATACATACACACACGCACGCGTGCACGCACGAACACGCACACACACACACACACACACACACACACACACACACACACACACACACACTTTCACACTCTCAATCAAAAGAAACAAATCAGCACGCTTATATATTTATATATAAGCGTGATTTATATATATTTATATATAATTTACATTTAATTATGTGTGGAGGATAAAAATAACAGATATACAATTTGACAGAAAAAAAGACAGATAATTACAGTGTTTGGTCCTTAACACACACACAAACCACATACCTACACTCACACAAACACGTCGCGCGCTCATAGCCGCGAACGAAAATTGAGTTTGTTATTTTCTGTTTAGTTTTAAGTTAATTATGTTTGCAATGTAATGTATCCTGTGCTATATAATTATAACACTGTAATATACTTCATTGACTTGTGGTGGGAGTTGTCACTGCAGCACAGTTTTATACCTTTGCAGTGCAACGAACTGTTCTGTTACTATGTAAACGTGTTTCTTTCAAATAAAATATTTATTATTATTATTATTGTATGTCTTTCAAGACCACGGGCCATAAAAATGGCCCGGACTTTTGGAGGGCTTGCGTGGGGCCATGGGGAGGCCAACACGTAGAGGCCCCTTGACAAATTTAATGTAAATATGTGGCGTGACACTGACCGGCGATTATCCCTGTCTACACCATACAATAATGCACCCAAGGACAAGCCCCAGCCAGTGTAGGACTATTGTGGGAAATGAAGACAAAAAGTACCGGACTATTGGGGTGAAGTGCTAGTGGTACTCGAGGTCTGGGAATATAGGGACTATGGCGTCTGCTTCTCTGCATGTTCGGGGAACATAGAAAAATGAACAGACGTTGCCTCGCCACTCCCTGCATGGGCCCCTATAAATTATTATTATTATTGCAGATGATTCTACGTATCGGTTCATTGCGAGCCTTCCCTTGGGGCTCCATGTTGCGTACCCCATCGTTGCCAGTGTGGGAGTATGATGGATCTGTATGAACACCACGGATTATGATGTTTACATAGTCTTGATCGAAGATTTCGCTATGCCAACCTCAATGACATCATCCGCCGGGCTCTTATCAGCGTCCGCGTACCACCCATATTAGAACCAAATGGATTGCTACGCGACGTGTATATTTTTTCGGCATGAGGCCGGATGGTGTGTCGCTTATTCCTTGGAAGATGGGACGGCCGCTTGTTTTGGACGCGACATGTGTCGATACTCTGGCGCCGTCACATCTTCCAGTGATTAAGTTAGAGGCCGGCAAGACTACCACAAAAACTGAAAGTCTCAAATGGCGCAAATATGGAACCTTAGGGTTACATATTTGTGTCGTTTGGAGTAGACACATTGGGTCCGTGGGGTCCATCGGCAAAGAGTTTCTTTAAACAAATTTGAAAGAAAGAGATACTGGTACAAATTTTCATTGATTCAAACAAATTCTCTGTGTAAAACCTGTGTTCTTTGTTACCCCATACAGCATGGACAAAGTCACGGGCGAATCCTATTTGCTTGTGGCTAATCCACGTCGCTCTTCAAGCAACTGAGCTGAGATTCCATTTAGAAATAAATAGATTCATTTTCAACTGATAAATACTTTTAAACGTCGAAGTGGAAAAGAAAAAGTAAGAAAGTGGAAGTTGCGAAAGTAATATAGATTTAATGGCAGGATGATGATGTTTGTTTCTTCCCAAAAATGCCAAGAAGAAATAAACATACACACAAACTTACGTTAAGATTATATAACGATAGAGGGATCATTAGATAATAATTGATATGTATGCTTTTGTTTCAGGTAAGTCACATCACAGACGATATGCCGAGAATGAAGCTGTAGGTAAAATGTAGCATGAATATGTACAGTCGCGGTATAAAAAACCTTTGCCAGTTTCCAAATTAATTCATTTAAGGTTCCGTGAGCACATGTTACCTTTTCAAACTAAGTCACCAAACAGACTATTTCACATAAATTATGTGGAATATATCATTGTTTGGTTTTCTGTTTTGTCTAAAAATTAATTGGTTAATAAAAATTGGTTTAAGTATTTATTATAAACGTATCTAATAATTATAAAACCTCTTTGTGACTGATGATTAAAACTATTGTTAATCTCAGTATCTGTCATTGTCAACATTGTAATTTATTTCACATTTCTATATTTTATAAACTTAACAAAACGTAACATTTATTAACGTTTTAGCGGTATTGTTTTTTGTATTCATGCAAGCAAAAGTTGACGTCAAGATGACGAACCTTTTAATACTGCGACTGTATATTAAAGAAAGTTGCCCCTAGGTTTAAGTTAAATTTTCAATAATAAACATATATACGTACAATTTTCTATCGTGCAAGTCAAAATAAAAAGAAGAAATAAATTTTGTTTTTCTTTCGGAAAATCTGAATTCCCGGCTTGCTTGTAAAATTGCCGGTAAGCTGGGAGGATAGAAGTTGACAGACGGTCATTCTATTCCCAGTAGGTAGGAGTGTCTAACTTATCCAAACCTTAGCACGACAAAAAGTAGCCAACTTGCTTAAAACAAACTTTTCTTACAATGTTTTTCCAATAATTCCACGATGTCATTAGCGCGCTGTATTTTCTTTGAAAACGCTTTTTGAGTCTTTTCCTTTTTTCCAAGTTAGGAACGTCTGCTTTGATGTTATGTCTTGTAGAAGTTTAAAGTTTTGCGGTTATGAATCTTGTTCAGATTACACGTACTATTAATTGCATAGATTGTTCTTTTGAGGGAAATTGAAGGTAGAGTTATGCAGTGCAATTTAATTTAATAACAAAAATAAGGCAAATGTGTGAATGTGATGTATATTTTTTTAAATAAACAAAATAAAAAAGGCAAAATTTAAAAATAAACTTCTTGTACTCCCTGAAGTGCTTACATAGTCAGGAAGTCGATTGAATTTATTTAAAATCTAACTTATGTCAATATTCGTCATGTATCAATTTTATAAGGTTTCGATTTCCCCAAAACGACAACAAAAATTAGTAAATAAATAAGTACGTCTACGTTATCGAAATTACTTTTACAGTAAATTAAATTAGAAAATTATTTTAGTTTTACAACAAAATAATTAAGATTGAGTTTCATTCATACAGTGTATGTAGAACAAGAATATCAAGGGGTTTCATAACAAATGGGCGTATACGCAAAAAAACAATTTTTTGGTTGTTTACAAAAATCTATGCATGTTACAATTTAGAAAGTCTTGGCAGTATGCAAATGTACCTAAATAGAAGGGTAATCCAAATTTCAGCCTTATACTTTCAACTAGTTTTGTTTTATTCACAATTTTGTCCCTTGTGTAATACTGCACTTTTGTCTGTACGCCCATTTCTTATGAAGCCCTCGATATCAATAACATTGAATTTGAAGTTCACAGAATTCATTTTAGTCAAAAAAATATCAAAAAGCTGTAAAAAAATGATTGGGTTTAAAGCCGACATAGTCTATTTACATGTTCCTAAAAGCTTATCCTAAAAGCAAATTCATAAATTAACTCCATTTTGTATCACTTATTATTCGGTAAAAGAAACTAAAATAATTTTTGCAGGCAATTGCGACAGTTACTTAATATAATTAAACTAAAAGAGGACTTTCATAGAATTAAGAGCGAGTACTTTTCCTAGTGCTAAGGCACGGCAATAGGATTTACATCAGGCCCAGTACGTTAATGTCTTTAGCCAATTGCAAATTTTCATTTAACTGCTTTTCATTCGCTAAGTGAGGCCGCTCGCGGGACATAGTTATATTTTGTTTCTTCAGTTTATTTTCGAAAAATAAAAATATTCATAAATTAATTCGTAGGGAAAAAAGTATAACAATATTTTTTGTAGATTATTGCATGCATGCACTTACCGTTTACTTTCGACGTTTGATATTGATTTTTTTGAAGACCGAATCGGATCGGTGGTATTTTATACATTATTTGTAATATTGCACCCAAAGCCAGGTCTATAGCTATTATTGTATACCCACAATATTTTATATCTATATTTTGATCGGATCATTATTTTTTTTTTCCATACGTCTACGCCATTATGTAACGTCCTGCAAAATTCATCTTTATAGAGCAAATATAAAGTAATTGAAAAAAATGACTGCCCTTTACAAAGGTAGGGGATTGAACGGTCAGGACGATTTCATAAGGCTTCCACTTTTCCAAAATAGCAAGAAAACCCTAAATTAAAAATAGATCAACCCTTGTTAGTTAGAATACCTGCACCCGAAAGCGAAGAGGCGTACAAGTATATTCAAGATTACGGGCAAGCACAACATGGCCGAGATTTGTTAAATAAAACGCGACTCCCTGGGGATTAACTTTATGTTGCTTTTGTTTACTTTGCTAATCCTTTTGCTGCGCGGTAGGTCCGTACAGCCTTAGGGCTAAGTGTGTCTTAATGCATAAGAGTTAAGGGGATTAACTCATTTTGTGGGTTATTTGTTGGAAGCATTAAATTGCTTTATTTATTTTGCTCACATTGAAAATTATTTTCAGATTTTTTTTACTTAACAATGTTTTACACATCAATTTCAATATAATAATTAAATATGGTCTCTATTTATAACTCTTCATAGATATGGTATTGAGGCGACAGACGGTAGAAGTTTCTGACAGCGTAAACCGTTCTCAAGGCTTTTAGAAAAAGGTAGAAGATTCTGGAAAAAAAGACAGGGACGGATACATAGAAAGGGATAGACGATGAACGAAAGTTCAAGAATAGAAAGTTCGGGAAGTTAAAGACAGAGATAGATAGATATTAGAAAGGGATATATAGTAAATAAAAGAATAACAAAAAGAAGATCGAAATTATGGATACCAGAAGATTCTTCCGGGTATATAAGCAGCGTAAGGCCCGCCTACCGAGCAGTTTGAGTTCAATTCAAGACAGCGAAGCGACAAGTGCAATACGGAGAAAGAACACAGTGACGAGTTTAGTGGTGAATTTAGTGAAAATTTTAGTGGACAGTTTAGTGAAGGAGGAGTGTAGCGTAGTTCAAGAGAAGATCCGGAAGCGAGCTACACGTGGTAAATTCGGAGGTGAGCACTGCAGTAGCAGGAGGTGTTTTACGCTGTAACGGCGACGGTATTGAGCGTATAAGCATGTAGAGGCAACCCTGCGGCGAGGAATTACATACAGCTGTGTAAGTCAATAAAAGCGTTTAGTTAAAAACGGGTATTTTCTTCCAATCCTAAGTACGTACCCCCGGTCTCATGTTATAGTTTCATAGGTGTGCTTTAAAAGGTATGCTTGACCACATGTTGAGCTATATTTAATTAATTTACGAATGGCGAGTCCGTTATCCTTTTGAGTAGTTTGTTGTACGAGTATATAAACAGTCTCATGACATATATAAATCGGCCTAATTTCTAAAGCTATTCAAACAGCAATGTCAGTAAAACTTCGTTCGCGTTGCTACGTCGGCAATGTATTTATTAGTGAAGTCAAATTAGTGAAACAATTAATTCCTTTCATTCCTATAATCATCTTCCATTGTTAAGACCGTAAATACGGGTTTTATTGTACTTCCGTGAATGTTAAAATCATCGTACATCCCACTTTACAATGAGATTTATAAAAGATTTATATTCTTATTATATTTTCAGCTGGAAACAAAGTAAACCAATTAATTAATTTGGCACCTTGATGGACTTGAGGCGAATTCAATTTTTCAAAACCTAAATTGAATAATGAACCGGATTAAGTTTAATCCGGTCCGCCATGGATTGCAGACACTTCAGTAACGTTTGTTCTAAAATTGATTTTTAGAAGTGAAAACTATTTTAGGCACGACGGACACTTTTGAGATGAGGAAAAAGCACTGGATTCACGTGATCATCACGCTTCTGACGTTGTATGGGTGACCAGAGTTGTCATATTAGTGTAGCCTCTGACCACACCCACACTTATGTATAGTGATTGCAAAGGCAAAATCTTCTTACTTCTTAGTACCGGGTTCGATCAGATGCGTAGATTAATTACGTACAGTATTTATTACTGATAATTACAATGTTTAATGTGCACTGGTTTTACGTTAATCAAGGGATAAAAGTTTGCATTTAGAGAATGGCTTTTGAATTTAAAGAACTTTAACGGGCAGAGTGCCGCCATTGGATTTCGCGATTACTAAGAAGCGTCTGGTCTGGGTGGTGATCTTGATCTGTGTCTCCGGCATGCTCCCTTATATAATGTGTCTCTTGTTGTTGACGACGCAGGTGGACCATGCCGTTAAGTTATCGCACCACAGGACCGTAATCGAAGCAGGGCGGTCTTCGGTTTGTTGCTATGGGGAATGATTTGATAAGATCATGATTGAATTGATAAAATGGTGGATGCCTGGTGCACCACCATAACGTGCAGTCTCCCCACGACTGACAGTTTTGGTCTTTTACAGGGTATGCGTTATAGAAAGGCATCTTTGCTGTATAGTAATTTGTGAACCTCAAATTTATTATTCCTTCCGAAGTAAATGTAACACTGTTTAGTTCTCTACTTACTTAAAGAACCGATTATCTTGACATGTAATTGACTTTAGGTGAAAGGGATGAATAAAGGGTACGTTTCAAGATTCAAGTGTATGCAAATGAAGCCGCGTGAAACATTATTATATCTTTGTAAACTGTAACTAAATATTTCAATTGTACTAAAGATCCGTTAAAATAAAACTTGGGAATAAAAACACACAAAAGTTTTCTCAACTTAAAAAATGGAGGACAAATGAAAACATGAGCGCTATGTAATCCACAATTACTGGGGAACATCGGTAACGGATTCCGTAAAACACATAATCCCGGATCTGCGCGGTTGGGTAAAGCCCGCCCTAGTCCACAGACTTAAACAACAATTTCGTACTTTTTCTTGGGTGTTAATTATTTTAAAGTAGGCAATAGTCTAAACTCATCTAATGCAAACATCAACATAGTCTAACATCTAAAATAAAAATATAGGCATACTGTAGGAGATTAATAAAATGTAAACTCTTCGGATGACAGCAATGATCGAACAAACACAAAAATACATTGACTAATTGCATTTAAAAGTTGTATAAAAAATTCTCAGACCTTGTATTTTCAAAAACTATTTTGTTCAGAACAAACGTACAATTTTGAGAACGTACAATGTTAAAGTTGAAATGTATAGGGGCATATTACAACTATCGAAAGTCGAAACGAACTCTCCAGGGAATAACGGTGAAATTCGGGTTTACCCATATGGGGTAGTGAGTGGAAGCAGAGGTACGGGTGATACCAAAAATACACAATTAATTTATTGTTGAATATGTGCAGAACTGTAGTTTTTAGATCTTTTATGACAAATCCGTAGAGATTGAATTGAGACAATGAATCTAAAAAAGAGAAAAAAAAACAGAGGCTAAATCGGACCAGCAGATTCTGAAAATACAGATTTCAAAAAAAAATATTTCTCTGTTCAAGCATCATGTAAAAAATACTAAACGGATATAAATGAAACTCGCCACAGAGTTAGCTTATCCTAGTTCAACATTTACAATATTTTTTATCCCGATAAACGACGTCATGTCCGTGGGATAGACGGATTTATTATTCGCCGAATTTACAATTTTCAGAGAAAATCTCTCTCAAAGCCTTCTTTGGCCGCCTGAGAAAGATTTAACCAACCTTCTCTCAGGTAGAATTAAGGTCAGAGTATTCAACAGCTGGCTTATATCCGTGTTGGCATGCTCCTTTGGCATACTCAGGTGGACTCAAACAAAGTTGGACCAACGCCTGTTGATTAAACATCTCATGCATCACCCACGTTCATCGGTGATGAGATTATAACTCTAGTGACCACAAATCAGAAGTCGCAGCGAGTAAAGGTGATTGAACCGATTATCAGAAAAAATTCAACATAATAATGTATTAATATTTTTGATAACGCACAAAGAATAGTTCCAATTCCAATAAATAAGATCATTTTCATTAAATGCGATTTCAAAGATAACTCAATTGAATCTGCGTGGAAAGGGGCCATCCAAAAATAACATCACACGGATTTCATGATTTATTGACCCCTCCCCCATCCTAGTCAGAGCTGGTCACATTCGTGAGTGTGTATGACATCACAGTTTTGTAAATTTTACATGAAGAAATTATTAAATCAAAACAGCAGTTCCGTAATTAGCTGAAATATATTTGATTTTGAAATGTGACGTCACGAAATTTAGGAACCTCCCACCCCTTATCACACAATGTCATACTCTGCCGACCCCCAGCCCCTTAACATTGAGGTAATTTATATATGGCCCCAAATACTTAATGCGTAATAAATAACCCTATTTTACTAAAAGATTTCTAAATAAAAACACGGTCATTAATGGAGGTTTATTCGTAAAAAATATAACGAAGCACTTGAGCGCACAACAATCCGATGTTGTTAGTACATTTCGAATCGGCAACTAAGGATCCACTCGGTATTTTCCGATAGGACGGACATAGTATCATTCAACTTTTTATTATCAGTCGACCGGGCCTTTTATCGATCAATTCACTCGGATAATAATAGTCTCCATAGGGAACAAGAATTTATGGGAAAAGATGGTTTGTCTCCTATTGAAATTCCTGTATTGAATAGTCCAATAACAAGTAATTTCTTTTAAAGTATCTGTGGTCTTGAGACTGAATGGGTTTTTCATTATTTACACATGATTTACATCTGAGCGTACTAGCCTTAAAATCTAAAAAAGTTTATATCGGTTATTTCTCAAAGAACAATGCAGTTCACTTAGAGCGAAATATAGAATAGAATAGAAAACACTTTATTGTTCACCACATAGACATAAAATAAACAATTTACAGTATTTAATATGTAGATTATATAATTATTATATATACATACATACATACATAACTTCACGTCAGGTCCCTTGCGGTGTAGGCACGAACAACAGAGCGCCATTCAGGCTTATTCTTACACACCTCACTTGCTTGTTTGACATTCATAGCTCTTAGCTTCTAGATTATTATAAGTATAGTAAAATATATCGGATATAATAAATACATAATTAAGCCAACTTAATTACCAACTATGTATAATGCATTATATTTGTGGGTATCATGATACAATATTAGAGTCAATGTTTGTATGTATCAGATCGTTTTTAAATAAAGTTCCCATTATATTTTTAATGGAGATACTCTTATCTAAAAGTAAATCACTATATCAATCTAGCACTTAAAACTGCTATTTTACTTTTAATTTGGCTATACATTGCATTTCGATATTTTGTAGGGTTCACAAGATACGAACAAATAATATATTGTTACGAGTTGCAGGACTCGAATTAAAATACCATTCGAATTATTTATTTTATTTTATTTGGGGGGCTAACAGCTATCATTAATAATAACTAAAAACAAGATAGATTTAGAGAAGCTATTAATAAGCCTCCACAGATAACAGTAAAACTAAAAACAAAGAAACAATAATAAAAATGTGCATAGATATAAGGTACTTACTTAAACTTAAAGGTACTTAAACCAGTCCACACGTAATGCACGATTCAATCACACGCACAAAGTCCGTCACTGACGTCTTGTGGCTATCGCTAGACTGCCTCGTTGGGGCATTTCTTTATACTGTAAATACAATATGTCTGCTCGACCGCGTGGGCTGAGTTTCCTAGAATCACACCTGGCTAATGACTACCATAAAAGATCACAATACACAATGCGCTGTTTTTCTAATCACAAATTTTAAACACAAAGTGAACAAAAGAAGTCCAAATACCGCAAAGGTAATAAAACGTCTACAGGTATACATGTGTGGATTTATCTTTTGTCGGCGCTCAGGTCGTAACAATATTACAGTCCAAGCCCCACGCGAACAAATTGCGGGTGTAGCTAGCTTTAAAATATTTACTAAGCATATAGCATAGCAGTATATCTTTACTACCTGGATGATTTGTAACTTACGAGTGCTTTATAAGAATTATTTTTCAGAGATCTGAACTAGTATTTACCTTTTTGCGAGGTCTTTTCTTTTCACCGTACCATTATTTACTTCAGATCAAGAAATTATTTACACTGAGGTACCATGCTTTACTGTCCTGTTATATCTTATGAACCTGTTATTAATATTCTACTTCTCATAAAATAGTAATATAAAAGTTTATACAGTATCTATCCATGCCATGGAAACTTTCATAGCCGGAGGCGATACGACATGAACGATATTTCTTAGACATAAACTGGATTTTGCATATTGATTTAATTCATGTAGAATTCTGTTCTGTAATCTGTTAACCTTAATAACTTGAATCGTTAATAACATTATTGTTTGAATAAAGTCTTGAATAAACATGAATGCTGTATAGAAAAAGTTGCACCAAACCTTTATAATAAAACGACATGAAAATAATTAGTAAAATTGGAGTGCTTTTTTATTAGGAATCTGCCAAACAGGTAAGCGGCCCAGCTCGTAGAAAGTGGTTATGGTCCCCTATAGGGGTCTGCAACATCAATAGCAAAAGGCAACGCGCAGAGACGGCTCCCTCCATGTAGCGCCCGTGTACAATACGCCCTCTAGAAGTAGCGCGGTCCAAATGGAATAATTACTGTTTGCTATCACCAGTGAACAGAAATTCGGGTGCACATGGTGCTAAAATATCAACTGCAAAATATTGTTACTTTATTTACTCTAAGGTTGCCTATTAAGAAAAAGATAATATCTGTTAATGAAGCATTGTTTTTTTCCTTACATCATCTATGAGAGTTCTGGTTGTGAAGGTACACAAGCAAAAAGTAGTTTTTAAGAAGAAAGGAGTAACAAGAATAATGCGACACTACGCCAATATAATCTTTAATTTATATACTCTAAGGCTGGTTTCAACTTGAAGAAACAAAAGTTATGCTACCGCGGCCAGCTTCGACTATAACACGGGCGCAGGGTCTTTGAAAGAACCCGTGTCGTGAACAACGCATGCATTTTGGATGTCTCGGGAGGGGCGTTCGGCGACCCTATGATTCGTCGCCCGTGTGCGCTACACACTGCTAACGCGTTCCCAGCTTTTAGGATGAGATGGGGGAATCAGACCGGACGAATGGAATAGAAGAGACGGGTTATGGGATGTGAATAAGGAATTTTTTATAGGTAATTTCAAAATAAATACTAAAAATTAAGTTTTAAATGCTACTTATGCAATGTATAAGCGTAAATGACCGTTTTTAGTTTTAGCCTGTCTATTTGTCTTTGTGCGTCACAGTCATTTTGTATTCATAAATTAAACTACTGAAACTTTAAACTTAACTTTAACAGATACTTTTAATGAAAAGTATTTCGTAAAGTTAAAAAAATACGGTTCAGTGTTCTAATACCGAAAATAAGGAACTTTTGTTGCTTCAAAAATAATTTCACTGTTTGTGGGTGTGCACGCAATTAGATTTTATTTATAAAATATGTTCTAGAATCTTCTCGAGCACTTGTTATGCCAGACTCTTATCATTCATATTCTCGTTACAAAGCTTGCAATTTACAGAAATATTAACGTCATTCTTCGTAGTGAGAAGAGTGCGATTATTATTGGAGTATAGTGTACAGAATTGTTCCGGTAAGCAGGGTGCTGAGCATAAAGGATCGTTCCCCACGCGTTTTTATCGTCAGATAATTGAATTTCCGTAGTCCGGTACATAAAAGGGATTCACTGTATTTCATTTGAGTTTATTTTATTAATATTAAATTGTCTCTGATTTGTCGCTTATTTTTACATCATTTATAGCAACTACAAGTAGTATAATGAGAAATAACGAAAATTCTGTCTTTTATTAATTTGTCTTGTAACTTTTTGTGGATGTAGACGGTGTCAAGAGTTTAAAATTATTTATATACTAGCGGCCCCGGCAGATATTTTGTCCTGCCTTGAAAAAATAAAAATCTAGAACCCGATCCTAGCTCCACCTACCGGTTCCAATTGTAGATTTCAAATTCAAATTGTTGGATAGACCCGACACTACTGACCCGACTCAAACACACAAAAACAAAATCACCAAAATCGGTCCAGGTGATTAGGAGGATTCTAGAACCCGATCTCAGCGCCACCTACCGGTCCTAAATGTCAATCTAAACCCTCCGGGAACTCACTCAAACACACAAAATCAAACTCACCAAAATCGCTCCAGGTGATTAGGAGAATTTAGAACCCGATCCCAGCGCCACCTACCGGTTCTAGCGGGGTAAAAAGTATCCATGTCCGTCTCCTGGTTCTAAGCTACCTCCCCACTAATTTTCAGCCAAATCGGTACAGCCGTTCTTGCGTTATAAATAGTGTAACTAACACGATTTTCTTTTATATATATAGAAGATTAGCATAATCTATAAGATAACAGTCATGTGGCGAAAATAAAAGCCATATTACCAATGTAACCCAAATTACACCAACAACAACTTAGTCAACTTGTAAGTAAAACCTTTGCAATATCTATTTTTATTTGAAAACTTAAATCTCTACAAGGCTGATTTTCCTAAAGTAATAAACTATACAACTAATAGCAGTCTGAAATTCTTCTTTATAAGAAAATTGAATCACTTTGTAGTCAACCACAGCACTTTTAATTATATTCTGTAGAGAAATGGTATGTATATTAATGAGAATTTTTTAAAGTTTGAATATTAAGATAGAATTTTCCGAACTTTGCTTCGGTTATTAGTTTATGCTTTTTAATTATCTTACGACCTTATTCATAGATACGTAAACAATACTCATTTCAGGAATAAATATTTCAACCTATGTGACACAAGCTAGGCGAACAGACAGAAAACAAACATACAAATTTTATAAACAGCATCTGCAAACAAAAACCTTTGTGTTTTAGTCAAATATGGTGACAAGTATCGATAAATAATTGAGCATGCTTAGATAATATATTATAAACATACATATTATCAGCCCTTTTCCCCATAGAGGTAGAAAGACACGATGGATCTCAACTTGCTACAATCTTGACGTAGCTCCTTTGCTACGTCTCATTAATCTCTTCCTACAAAGACGTATGATATAGGTGCTTTTTACCTAACCATTCTTAAAGGCATCTGTGCTTTGACCGTGGTAGACCTTAAGGTACCGACGCTAACTCTACCTCCCATACTATTACCATACACTTGTTTAGTCAGTCTTCTTTCATAATTATATTGTCTCTACATGTCCAAACAATCTTTACACGTCTTTCTCAACTCTTGTTGTTGCATATTTTTTCAATCTACAACTTTCTCTTATCACACTGTTCCTTATCATATCATTCAATTTAACGCCACATACACTTCTTAAAGCTCTCGTTTGAACTGCGTTTAACTAAGTGATATTTAATATAAGCCTTAGTTTTATCCAAACTGCATTTTACTAGGATATTTAATGACAATTTAAATAAGGTTTCCTCTTTTGCTTGAGAAAATAAGGATGCTAACCGCATTTGTTCACCGGAAATTAGTTTCCACGGAACTTAGCTTATAACCTCATAAAGCCTTAAAAAGAACTTCAGTATCGGCTGTCAATGCAGACATCCCCTTGCCAAGTCTGTTGCATGTGACGTTTCTTTGAAGATTGTTTGAAACATGAATTTGTCTGCTGGATTTCTTTTACATTAATCGGAATGATGAAACAGAATTTAGTTGTGGGATCTAGATCATTTGGATGCCTTCTATTTTCGTTTTGAATTAGGTATTTATTGTCAATTATACTTTTAAGCAAGTAACTTCAGTTTTTAAAATTGGTAATAATTGGAGAAATGAAATATGATATTTGAATATAAATATATCAGAATAGCCCATTCATTTGATATCTGATTAAATGTTGTTTCTCAACTTTTAATTTCAGTTTTTTCTTCCGGGCCCTGTGTTATTTATAAAATATTTCCGCAAATTTAATACTAAGCGCTCGTTCACATTGCATAATATGTGACTAGCCGTATCTTGTCTGATCTCCGACTGGCCGTATATAAAAAATGTATGTAAACCTCATTTGTACACGCAGTATGCAGTACGTTCTGGTTGTCGTCGAACCGGCCCAGTTGCTCTTAGAGCTGCAGCCGGGCCCCATCATCGGTTAGCCGGATTATTGCGATTGACGGCCTCTGTGGTTGAGCAAGTTGAACTTTTGACGGCTTTCCTCACTGTAACACAGTCTCCGGTTTCGGGCGCCCCGCGGTTACACCCGCGTGGTGATGGATTCTTTTTATATTTTGGATAATTCACACTATATTTTTATGAATTATAGTCTATGTGTTATTATGATGTGTAAGCTATATTATTGTAAAGTTTCAACAAAATCCATTAGTTTTTGCGTGAAAAAGTAACAAGCATACATCCATACATTCTTACAAACTTTCGCGTTTATAGTATTAGTAGAATGATCTGGGTGTCTGGAATCGGCTTCAGAGTAGTCCTTTGTATATTACCCATAACACAAGCGTAACTTGCGTAATTTGGGGATACACAATGTGTGTTTGTCTGTCGATTATTTATTTATTGCTATATAGATTGCCAACAATCAACAGCATGTTGCGATTCTTAAGTGATAATTAGGTGTCTCGCAGAGATAGGCGTCGGAATGCACAGTGAGGAGACTTTAAATGTAACGACACACCTGCGGAAAGTACCGCGCGGAAAGTTTGGTTAAACACGCTCGCTACATTTTTTAAGTTATCTATGACACATCAGCGGAAATTTCGCCCAGTTCAGACTAGCGCCTTTCTGCGCGATATGTCCCTTAAGGTTTCCTTTACAGCTTTAGGTATTGGAACCCTAAAAATCAGTCAATTTCGCGTTGGTTTATGAAGAGTGATGAGTTTTGTAGTAGAGATAATCCTCCATTTACATAAGAGATTTAATAAAATGTTCCGTTTAAACATCTTGTTAGGCTTTGATATTATACTTTTATAGCCTCAAGAGAAGTGCGCTCACCATTTCTACCTTGCCGCTCACTTAACTATAAATAAGGTTTATTTTTAAAGAATACAGTGCCATTCTGCAAAGAGCCTCCTGCACCTATTTGTGAAAAACAGCAAACAAGCCCTGCTTGTGATAGGCGTTCTCCAGTGTACACTTGACAGCCCGCCGAGTTTCATTTCCTGCGAAACGGCTCACCGGAACTTGCGGTTCATTAAAATGACCTGAGTTTTAAAATGGGTGTTACCGTGTTCTTTGTTCTCATATTCTGCTAATGTTTGAATTTACTCGTATGAGATTTTACTTCACATTTTTGATTGTTTGTTTAACTCCGAAGGTCGCTATAAAGTTGCCATTTGATTAGAAAATGTGAGTATGTGACTCTGTGAAAATAGATGAGACTAATAAGGTTATAAATCATGAAAATGGATTACGATTTTATTATAATGATAAGACTATGTAAGGAAACAAAGATCAGCAGTGGTCTGATGTTCGCTAACGAGACACAATAAAAGGAAGGACAAAAATAAATGAAATCTGACGTACTAGTGCCAGACAGCTGTGATTGTATGTCCAGTGTAATAAATATTTTTTTTGCGATAAAAGTATCTATCATATATCCATCTCCATAATTGTATGTATTAAATATACATGGCAATCATTTTATTCCAAAACCTATTAAGATTTTCACATTTGCATATTAGTATGGATATGAATATGATAGATCCTGATGTTCCTTTATCTTATAAAAGTAGCACAAAATATCGCTCTATTACCAAGGTTATCCGGTAGATCTTAATAAAGGCCATCAGCAAATGATGTCATGCGTAATTAGATTGGTGTTACAAAAGGGCGCGTATCAAAGGGCTTTGTGTCCATCGTACAATAATCTGGCCGGTAGTGACCGACTGCATCCACCCGCCGGGGGTCCTATCAAAAAGTTCCCGTTGCCCACCATTATACGACTTTGACCAATGTCGCGTGATTGTCGTACTCCGTTTTCCCCTTTCAGCCTTTGCTAGTGCCAGCCTATGCTGTCCTCGGTCCTTTGACCGGACCGACGTTGAATACGGATCGGAATTAATCAATTTTACTCATAACATACGTAACGTAGTTCCAACTTTAGTGCTTCCAGTTGCAATGGGTTGCGGATATCCATATACCTATATATTGTCACCCATACTTTTGACCGCATTACAACGATATTATTAGATAAAAGTGAGTGCTTGTTTGCAAGTCTGTATGCTCCCTCTTCATTAGTTTGAATATGAACTGATTTTAATACATCTGTGATATTATAAAAGTGCTAATGAAAGTATGGCAGGCGAATAGCGTATATCTTTCATTTTTTTAAATGTGTGACTTTCGTGGGATACGGAACTTCGGTTTAACCGAGCGAAGTTGCGAAAAAGTCCGAATAATAATATAATAATAAAATTAGAGCTTATCTACTTCAGTAGAATTTATAACCTAGTGCTACTATTCTCACTCAAAATCCAATGCAATAAAACAAATGTTAAATTTCTTCCTTTCCCTATGTTTAGTTATAAGGTAAAGTGGGACTAACACATTATTACATCGATCACACAAAACGTTTTGATTAAATACTGTATAATAAAACTAAACAAGATAAATACGGATTTGTCATTAAATTAATTTCATGGCTATAATGCGCTGACAAGCAACTCAGAATACGATGTTAGCAAAAAATGTTCAAATAGTACTCTTTCAATTTATTCTAATATTGAAAAATTTATTAATTTTAGTTTATACTTATGAACTAGTTTTACCACGATTTTATTTTTATTAAATCCACATAACTAACATAACACGTATTTAAATTATTATTTTAATATTAGAGTATTAAAAATTATGATTTCTGTGCGGATATTATTTGACAAATAGCAATATTCGTACATAAGGCACGTATCGCAATGGACACATCACTACAACTCTCACTTGTATCAAATGAAAGTAATCCAATAATATTTATTATATGAGAAGTCCTTCAACATATTGCAAGGCTGCATGAAATATCCGATACTCTAATGTATTATCCCTAATTACTATTGTATTAACTTTTGTAATAAGTGCGTTATTGTAATGGATCCAATATCTTGTTTAATATTATTGAAAGTTAAAGAAACGAAGTCGTTTTTCTACTTCCTGTATACTAATTTTATACTAATAGATGAAAATTGTGTCCCATCCTCTGAAGTTGTTAAAGTAAAAAGTAAATGATCCTGAAAAAGTTCAAGGTGTATAGAGCTTAAACATAAATTTGAAACGAAAAATGTTTAGAAGAATATCGTTGAGTAGTTTTTTAGTTATGCAGTATTCTCGATTAAATGCTTTTTTATGGTTCCTCAGCAAAATAATAAAAAATGTTGACGTTTTTCTTACAAGCACTTGCCCATTTTTTTCTATATATTTTTTTAATTATGAGATGTATATAATTCAGTAAGAGGCGCTAACGTATACAACTCAGACCAAAGGCCTTTCAATACTAAGGATGAGAGTACCGAAAACCAGAGAAGTAACCTAGAATTTATCGGTCAAACGTGTTTCACATCGATACGCATAAACAAGACGTTTTGCACGTGTGTGAATTTTGAAACTACTTTCTTACCATATATGTAGGTAAAAAGTCTTAGGGTTCTGAATTCATTTTGGTCAATATGAAATCGTCATGTCATATGTCTGTCCGTTTATCTATGTATATGTCGCAACTTTTCGACGACTACTTCGTATAGTATTTTCTTAAGTTTTCGCAACTTGTACACATAATAAAACTACGTATTAACGGTTTTAAGCGCGGTAATTTATTTGATTTTTGTTATTCCGATGTTTTGGCCACTTTTCAGTGGCCGTGATTACGTGATCACGTAATCACATATTAGATTAGGCCCCCATAGAGTGAATAATAGCCATAAACAAAATTAAAACTAAATAATTGAAATGAACAAGTTGGCGGTAGGCTAAATAAAACTTTAACAATACTCGTTGAAACCACTTCGTAATTTAAATCTGGAAGACATCTTCCAGATACCACTCCACCAAGCCACTACCACTAAGCTTCCGCGTCTTTTAAATTTTAAGATAGAAAAGAGCATTTATTATCTGTCTGTCATGTATGTGTGTGTGTATGATGTCTATCTGTCTGTCTATATTTTCTTGAATTTATGTAGAAAAATTTTTTTGAACGCTAGGAATAATAAATAGCCAATTATACTAATAAAATATAGCTACGTTTACTTCGAAACGATATATTTATTATAAATTTAGTATACACTTTGGTGATGGGAATGAAATCAGGTTTTTTTATCCAGAAGTAAGGGATAATTACTGCATGATACATACCCAAGTGTTAGGTGCGTGATGTAGCGTGGCAATGCTGTTTGGAAAAAAAAATCAAAGTAAAGTTACCGTTTTATAAATGCTTACAAAATATGATCCACTTTGTGAATGAAATAGCCGAGCGGCCAATTGAGGCGCCCTCAAGGGTTGAGCCAATGCCACTGACAACCGGCAAGCACCGGAATTTATCGGCAAAACGTGCCACAGGCCGGTGGAAAATAAAAACGGAAAAACCAAGTGTCAAACTCTATTTTGCGGCTTGCGGTGCCCCTTTCCTACATTCAATTACAGACGAGGACGAAATACGGGAAAATGTATGAGGTCTGCTTTATAATAGAAGGAAAAGCTTTTTAGTTAACTGCGAGCAACACAATCAAGGAAAGAGGAATTTATATATTGTTACGAGTTGCGGGAGTCGAATTAAAATGCCGTTAGAATTATTATAGAGTTTATTAGAACTATACAAACACGTATAACATAGGTACAAATATCACTGAACACAACAAATCTAAACGTAAAGCGCAAAGTCCGTGACTATATTTGATTCCCGAATGTACACACGTCACGCCTTGATCGTGGTTCTCGCTCAACTGCCCCCCTCTCTCCATCAGGCCGTCGTTTTATACCTCACAAATGCAAAAATAATCCGTAACACCTGGTTTATGATGCTAATGAGCGAGCACAATAGGACAATAGGCTATTCTCCACTATATTAGTAACGTGTGCCAATAAAGAAGTGAACAAAAGAAGACGATCATAAAAGGATTACAATTAGTTCAAATGCCTACAGGTAATAAAATGTGCTTCTGCAGATCTGTACGTGGAATTTGTTTTTGTCGGCGCCTAGGTTGTAACAATATATTCAATTATGACCGTGTGCAATTTTGAGACTGCTTAGATGAACATGTTTCTTTGTGTAATATTTTCTTAAGTTTTCACGACTTCTATACATAACAAAACTACGTTTTAACGGTTTAAAGCGCGGTGATAACAATACTCGTTAAACCTTGATATCTTTGTATTCCATGATCACGGCCACTGTAAAGTGGCCGAAACGTCGGAATAGCCAAAATCAAATAAAATACCGCGTATAAAACCGATAAAACGTAGTTTATTATGTTTCTTTGTTCCTTGTGTGCGGCTTTGAAAACTCATTAATAAGCTCAGAGCCAGGTGGTAGAGTATTTGTCCGTCTATATGGCTACCACCCCCGATTTGGAGTATGCTGCTGTAACAACCTTGAGTTGTGTTCCAGCATTAGTGGCTATATTCCAGTCTCCTTTTAGAAAGCGGCCGCACATTAGTAGCACCTTTGGTGTTACAATTATCCACAGGCGATGGCAGCCGCTGTCCATAAGGACCGTCTACCTGTCTGCTGAACTCATGCAATAAAAAAATGACGATAAATAATTGTTCAAATGTCAAAGATAAAAAACAGAACGACAATGCAAATTGTGAACAGCAATATTATTCCATATAAAATGTAGGTCACTTAACTCAAACTAAAAACATAAGGCCATTAGTTCAAAATGTCTGTGGGGTTGGTGGAATTATGAATGAAAATGTAAGGAGACCCTAGTTCGGGATGAGGCGGGCCGAGTGGGCCAAACGGGACACCCGATAGAATATTTATGAGCGAACATTCGCAGCTGATAAAACTTTAGTAGTGGAACCCCGCCGTACTTAATAAACGAATGGTTTTTATTTTGTCCGCAGGCTTGTAAAGGTTTTAACTCGGATTTGGTTCGAATTATTATCTTAGAATTTGTTTAATTGTTTATTTTAGACTACCACAGCCTATTTGGCAAAATCCGGATTTCGAATGAACTTCCAGCTGAGGTTTCTCCACAACTCTATGATATGGGGTTTTTTAAACAAGGTATCACAAAATTCGTATCAGGCTGGCAGCGTGTTGGTGACATCGTTGTTAAAACATCTATAAGCGACAATTATAGCTTTGTATGAAAAAAAGCAATCCTTATGAAGTCGTCATGTTTGTTCATCTGTCCGTCTGTGTTTGTGTTTCAATAATATCCTCGTTAAGTTCTAGGTATACCTCTATTTGGATACAATTTTGTAGGGATTCGTAATATTATGCATGTACATAATGTTGTAGGGAAATCGGGTTCAGTTAAGATAAACAGTTATAAAAACGCGATAAGTTAATATAAACAATTATAAAAATATATATTTACGATTTCTTTGTAAACGTACGGCACTTCTACAAAGATTTCCCAATAAATGTTTCCCCAAAAAGGTTTTTACCACTTTTATTTCGTTTGCAAGCGTACAGTTAGTGCCTTAACCTTTATACTTTGTTTTACTGCTGATTTGATTTGTGGAGAGCTAGAACACGGATAGTGACTTAAGATCAAGAACCTAATTTAGGGGATGTTCAAACTGACACAATGTTTTAGAATGTAGGTACTGTATATATATTTAGAAGTCACAAACGTTTATAAATAACCTTAAATGTAATATTTGCTTCATAATATGAAAAGTAATGAATGAGATGTTTGTTTGTCATAAGAAATGAAAATATTGCACATTTAATCCAGTAACTACTGACAGTCTTAAAAAAGTGAACTTTACAGGAGAGCCAAAAATGAGTTTTGAGCACGAATATCGGTACTATTACAAACATTATACAATGCCTTCCTAGTGAATATTTGTGTTATTTTTAAACCAGGATTATCGCTATTACACGACTTTCCATGTTTTACGATAGATTGCATTCAAAATTCGATTTGGAAAATTTCTGGACATTGCAATATGTTGATTGTAATTCATAAAACAACTAAATAATATATAAATTCACTTTTATAAATTTAATATTTTTGTCTATTTACCAAACACGCAAAACGGTTCGTCATAATGGATTAATATTCTAAGTTATAAAATCTTTTATTTTCTGTTATATAATAGATCTCAATGCTTTAGTTTAGTTTAATATTCCCTATATTATATCTCGTATATTAAATTAACATTTTACAATGGAAGATGCTTGTTTATAGCTTACTATCAAGCGACATTATTAACATATTATCTTAGTATTTTCGCGAATATGTGCGATGTCATTTTTTTGAGATTTTATAAAACCTAAATAAACATTGTAGTGGTTAACCAAAGGATAAATAATGAAACACATTTCAAAAATAGTATAGTACACAATGACATTATAACAAAAAAATAAATCAAGATATCTACCTCTTATACTTATATTTCAGCTAACCAAGGAGAAAAATGTAAAGAATATAGGTTACTTTAGACATAACAAAATATTTATATGATTTCCAAATAATACTATAAAACGTTTTACGGTTTCATCTGTTTAGGCTTATCTCTGCCAAATGTATTCCACATTGGTTCGTCCGGAAAAAGGACTACCTATTAAATAAATAATACGACTACGTGTATCTATGCCATTTTTAAAAGTGATCACGTGTTTTCGCATGGTCTGAGCCCTCTGCTTAGATAAACGATTCAACTTCCAACGCGTGATATTATGAAACTTATCTATAAAAAATACATAAACTTCATGTAGAAATTTACTGATAAATATCACTATTTATCAGTGAATAGAGCGCACCATTTCGTTATCTATGTTATTTTTAATTTTTGTGTTGTATTGTCTTTATCTGTCATGTCATTCGCTTCCTTACATGTCATTCTGTTTGTGTTAATATACGTCTCTTAGTAAAATGGTTTACTTAATTTATATCTCCAAAATCCAAGATAATCGAGGCAAATACATATCCACAGCATTTCACAAACAATATTTTTTTTATAATAATAATTTATTTATTTACTTCGCATAAAAAGAAAAACAAAAATAAAGAGTACAAAAATTTGATAAACTTAATAAAATGGGAAGGACAGGAGCCCAAACTGGGTAAACCCTGTGTGATGGTACTCCTGGCCCTCGCCTCCCATTAAGCACTATTTCTAAAATAACGGCCATCAAAGAGAATAATAATAAAATAAAAACGAATTAAAAAATACAGAGATGTCTGTGAGTGTGAGTATGTGTGTACGCGGATGCATGCGTGCGTGTGTGGGCGAGTGTGTAATAATGGTTACAAGTGTGTTTGGGTGTAGAAGTATCAATGTTTGTAAAGTGTGAGTGTTATTAAAACTAATTGTTATTCAGCAACTGTTATCAAATTCTTAGTTTGTAAGTAGTTCTGAAACTTAAGGAATTTACAAATTAAATGGTTTGCCTCTTTTTTGGTTAATTCATAAATACGACATAATTTATTTATCTTGTTATATAAACGACTTCCTTGGAAACCAAAAATCTTCGCAACAAATTAGTCTTTCCACCTCTAATAGTGCACACATCGTATAAACGTCTTTTGGGTTTTGGATTCTTGCTGTACGGGATTTGTGAATGTTGGCTTAAGGTGCAGGCTAGGATAAATAATTGGCGTACTGTTAAGAAGTCAGCTAGTTTATATAGTTCAACAGTAGGAAAAATCATGTTTTTAGATAAGCTAATTAAAATTAATCTTTGTGCTCTCTGAACTACAAGCATTTATGTTTTATTTAAACCTCCCCATGTTGATATACAGTAAGAAAGCACCGACTCACAAAGAGATTGATACAACATTTTTAATAATTTCCAATCAGCCACGTGTCTTAGTTTCCTAAAAACATGAAAACATCCGAATTCTCTTAGATACAAAATTAGCATGTTTTTCAAATGACAGCTTTTCATCAAGTATAACTCCTAAATATTTTATGTATTTTACTTGTTCTATCACTTGACAAGATATTGATTGAATGGATATCTAAAAAGCAGGTATGAGCTTTTAATATATAATTTGATAAGGAAATATTTCGCAGAGCAAAGGTAACAAATTTGGTTTTCTATGTGTTTAGAGTCAATGAATTAGCGGCGAGCCAATGACAGACTTTGTTTAACCCAGATTGAGCAGAGTTATACGCTTCATCCCAAGAATCTCCATAAAAAGTTAGTGTCATATCATCGGCATATGCAATTGTATTACAGTTTTGGAGCTTTAGGTCACATAATACAATTGTGCAATGTCATAACCTAGCGACGGACATTGTTTTTAAACGAATAATTGTGCATTCATTGTCTTGCTAGATATGGGCCACTTCTCCTTGCTACTATCCCACCCCCCTATTCCAAGCCCATATCCCATCCCTTCTATCTCATTTCTTTTGTTTCTATCTCTTCCTCTTTATCCCAACCTAAAGGCCAGCAACGCATTGGCATCACCCTTGCTGTTGCAAACATCTATAGACGACATTAACCACTTTTCTTGAGCTGGGCCGTGTGCTTGTTTGCCAACTTCGCAATAAAGAAAGGCATTTGCTGATCTATGCTGCAATGTATATAATAACAAGGATGGTAATGGTTGTTGGTTATGTTGTGGCCGTTGAGCGGTGTACAGGGAATCAAAGATAACTTCTATCGTACACTTTTGATCACACACTACATGCTATTTACAAAGTCAATCAGAAGGATTTTAGCTTAGATGAGGGCAACCAGCACGCGCGAGAACTGAGTATTTAGACGACCACGAATTTTGTGTGCCCGCATTGAAGGAGTGTGTCGAACTGGCCCGAACTGTCGTTAGGTTTTTGATAGATGATGTTTTCGTCGATGGTGTTTGTTTATGTTTGTGTCTTCGCGCCAAGAGAATACAGCGGGAACAGCGTACGCGCTACCGTATAACGGCGCACTAATTTGAATAGGACTCAGATTAATTATTAACTACGCGCTTGCGTGCTTATGATGTTTGCACTAACGTCTCCAAAGTAATAATATATAAACAAGTAATTACTGCGCCATTTTCTTGAAATAAAGTATTTTCCTTTCTTCTTAGTTTATTTATTGATCAATTGTGTTTTTCAAAACATAATTGAAACTGTATTAAAGATATGTCATAGCTCCCAAATAAGTTTAATATATATTTTGAAATAACATTTTGTTTGACATGACATCTTTGTACTGTATTGTCAAATTTCTTGGGAAGCCCTTTCTAGGTTTTAAAATTAGACAGTCTTAAGAAATAGTATGTATATAAGAGACATGTCACCGTTAGTGAGTAAATTCAAACAAAAGAAACATTGTTAATAGACATTTATTAGTAGATAGATAAAATTTAACCCGACGCTTAAAAAATTCAATCCAAAGTCAAGTGTCTCAACAAAAGATCAATAAGAAACTAGAAAAGAGTAGCCAACCAAAAGAACTCTTATAAACTTTGACAAAGTCAGAGGAGACGCAATACTTGAGAGGAGTTGACTACATAATTTATCATAAGACTATATGGATTTTAAAATTGATTGAATAAAGAATATCTCAATTATAACTAAGGCATTGTTATGATTATCATTTAAAATCAATCACTCTCAATAAGTTTTCGAAGATCCAATATCGCCTTAATCCTTGAGAAAGTTTACAGGACGGAACAAAAACAAGTCGGTAGCAAAACCCCGTGCGCTTTAATCACGAACTGATCAAATTTCCTCCCCGCAAAGTTCTCAAGAGAAGCGGAAACCATTGCGCTTCAGGACGTTGTTTACCTTCGTCCGATGTAGAATGGATGTTTGCACGTCATAGTTGTTTTTAAGGTTCCTTAGACAAGTTGAAAATACAGAACCCATATAATTTCGTTATGTCTGTATTAGTGATGTAATGAATATGTGCATTTGCATTCGCGAATATTCGCGTGGTTTTTGACATTTGTATTCGTAAGAAACGAATTTTTGGTGAGTGTATTTGAGAAATGAAGACAATATTGTATTGTATGTGGGATGATAATGCATTATTCAATATAGGGCATCCAACGGCTATGGGAGATGGAGTAAATGTATGTTATACTCTAATATTGATTGTTAACCTTTGGTTTCAATTATAGATTTTTAATCTATAATATAGGGAGATTTAATAACTAGGGATTCAATAACTTCTTTATATTTGCGCATAATAATGACCATAGCGAAACGGGGATTAATAATTGCCAGCAAGAAACAATTATTTTAGCTTAGTCATAATAAGTGGCAGGAATATGCACATATTGCCGCAATTACCATAAGATATAACTATAATAAAATATCCTTAACATAACTTGCATATCCAGATTATCGATGTCGGAAAACCGCTAATTCATTATCCTTATTCCTTTTTTTAAAATGAACACGGTCTAAAAAGTTATTTAAAACTTCATCATCATAATATTTAGGAGGTTAGCTCTTGTCGGTAAAGCCTCCTCCAATACTCTCTATTATGGGTCAGCTGTTTCATTTCTTAGTCAAAACTTAGTTCAATTAATTTTTAAATTTTAATAGCCAACAAAATTAACGATCACTGAAACCGGCTCAGATAACAGTCTAGCGTAATTGTGGAATGTTTGCAACTTTATACTAGAATAATCTCTTTTGGCTCTGAGTATAAAGGTTTCAAATTTACAGTTTCTAATGACACAGAGGTATATCTTACTAAAGTGCGGTTTATGAACATACCAATTAATACTGTAATTACATTAACTAACATCAAACCATCAGACTAAATTATAAATTAAGGATCAAAATTACATATCTGCCACGGGTATATTAATGCAGCGTTATAGTTCGTGACATTAGTCCAACTTTGGCCCAAACGTCCCAAAGGTGTAAACTGAGACCACTGAATAACCGAATACAATTCACTAATTGGGACCAATAAATTCTACTAATCCCTTTGCCAACTCGCTCTAATGTAGAGGTTTGCAACATAATAATTCGCTGGCACAGTTTAGAATATTTGACTACTTGGAATATCTTTGCTAAAATGTATTACAATATCGCTTGTTTTGAACTGGGTAGTATCCTAAAATACGATCTATAAACTAAAAATGTAGTTCTATAAAAAAATGAAATTTATATAACGAAAATTATAGTGTGACTTTACAAAAAAATTGAAGTTCAAACTATATAGGGACAAACAAATAAGGTTGAACCTTAGACCATTAAACCAAGGTTGAACAAATCATTATTTCTAATCAAAATTTCCTTTTTTAAGTTAATAAATTAAGTGTTCATATATTCCCACGATATTTGAAAGTGACTTAGTTTGTATCTTTAGATAAATCCGATTACTTGGGATTATTTTTTATTTCAATTTTAATTTCAAAGAAATTATAATATTTGTTATGAATGAACAATTAAATAGTTTATCTTTAAAGTTGCATGTATTAAAACTCCCAAATGTTTAATATGTGCCTTCTTGAGTTACCATAAGCATTTCTTAGCTTGGCGTCTGTCAATACCCACGATTTGGCTGAGACTTGATTACATGAATTCTGCTTTTGTCTGATGCCTACTTACATACCTATTATCACGCCTGTTTCCCATTAAGGCACGTAGAAACGATGGATTCATCGTTTTATCTACTTTCATTAATTTCTTAATACATACACGTTTATTTAAGGCGCTTTTTACTACTTGAACTTTCTTCAAAATTCTTTAAATTGATCATGTTGTGTACTTCGCAGTCTATCGGCACCGACTCTACCTATTTACTGATGCCTATTTACTTGAAGATTATTCTAAAATGTGAATAATCATTACCTAATGTTTACATTAGTCACATAAACGGCGCATAGCATTTTTTTTCTTTTAGTACTGAATCAGGCATAAGAGGATTTTTGTTACTTGTTGTAAAATTATTACGTTTCCTCAAAACAGTTTTATTTTCTGGCTATCCAACGAAGTCAGCTGTCAGCGGCGTGCATATCGGATAATTTCATTTGCCTGCGGGACACGCGAAAACACAAAACGGTAAGTCGGTAACTCAGTTATCGCCATTTTGAAGCGTAAATAACGGAACGTTTGCGGTAATAGTAGATTTTACCATTTAACTTGGTACGAGTTTGAGTTTGTTCGCTATTGCAGACTGCGTAGGTATTTAATTTTAAAGTGAAATGGTTAAAATAGATAAGTTATCTTACACTCCTTAAAATATAATTTGATCAGAATGTCCACTGTCATTGTGTTTACGCCCATCAATTTCCATATTCTCTCTCTTTTATTTCACCATATCCCAATTAATTGGGGTTGGCACAATATGTCTTTTCCTTCTACACTCCTCTATTCTGACATACATCTTCTGTCACACCACAAATCATCTTATCATCCTTCACGCAGTCCATCCATCTTTTTTTGGTCTACCTTTATATCTCTACATCAATTTCCATATTATTAGACGGTAAAAATGTACGTACGATAATGTCGTACTTTATTGACAGGACCGCGCGAATAGTTAATGTTTTATCTATTCATCGGGGTTATTTTAATCATAGAAGACAAGGCATCGATATTGCAAAGAAGACTAATAGTTTCTTTTCAAATTTAAAGTAGGAATTTATGTTTTATCATTATTGTATAATCTTCTTACCCACGACTAGAATAAGATGATTAATAACTCAGAAAATTATCAAAAATATGGGAAACCCCATGTTTGCTTTGATTCAAGCCAATTTGATTCTAATGATGATGTTCAAACTAAGTTCCCCTAGAGGACAATTTTTAAAGATCATACACGTCAGTTAAAAATAAGAACTTTACTTACAAACACTGTACATCTATATACATAGTGATGGAAAAAGAGATACATCGATTATTATTGAAGTGACCCTTTAATTTAAACACCTATATTTTTATTATTGCATACCTGCCATTGAGTCAAAATCAGTTTTCTAGGCAATGTTCCCAAAGACTGGCGAATTATTTTGGATCGCCATTCATATCACAAACAATTGATGTCCTTTTACAAGTTACTTAGTAATAAGTGGTGACAAACAACAGCCGACCCGTGTATCGAGTTTGCGACTTTGCAAAATTCCGAGCGCGCGAGCCTTGTCTCACGTAACTTAATTAAATTCTATTACGGCATGAAGATAAATAACTCGAGCCTGTTACATCCCTCACTAAAGGACTAAGGCATACATTAAAAACTGTGTATTGCATTAATTCAGATTCATATATTTCAGCCGAACTAGTGGTCGCCCATTGGGCGAAATTCGACCATAATTAACTTAAATTATAAGTTTGAACAGTATTAAGGTTCTGTTGTCAAAGACTACACTACTATAATCACAGATTATGCCAAGGCTGCACTGTTAATTTGACTTTGACAATAAAAAAAGAGTGCATATGCATGCGTGTGTCAAACACATGGTAGTGTGTGTAATGTTTTATATTGATTTAATGTATTTTTTATGCATAATTAAAAAACAAAAAGCATTTTGCACTCCTTCTCTATATAAACTATAAGTATGCGAAATTTCATACTCCTCCGTTCGCGCAATTTTCGTAAAAAGGGATACAACGTTTTAGATTCATTTTTGCTTCACGTATTAATATAATGATTTGGGACGTGGTAGAGCCATGCTGGAATCATTATCTTGATTACAGTTCTTAGGGCCGACTCGATAGGTATGATAATTCACTCTCACAGTTTATTGGCTCGAACCGATTACATCATACGATGTGAAAGTTCCGATGGTCCACTTTCTCCACCCCTGCCCCATCCTCACAATAACATCGCCTTATTCTATTCTCCTGTTCCTGATATACTTATTCCATTGTAATTGCTAGCAGCACGTTGGTTTCGACCCTGGTCATATATATAGGAGAGCGGTAACCCATTTATATTACTTGGGCCACCTGTCAATTTGCCGGCTTTGCAATAAAAAAAAATGTGTATGTGTGCAGTTCATGCGCAGTAGAATTGAAACTTCAGAGAACATACAGGCAAATATAATTATAGCTACAACGCTTAGTTAGACAAGAACGAGGAGGGTAAGAAAATGGCTATACTATAAAAACTATCAAATTTACCAAAACTATTCAAAGTACAAGAACTAAAAAAACTACCAAAATAAGCACATTGACGGAAATGGCAAATCACAATAAAATACCTAGGAATTTAATGTCGTTTTTTCGTTTCATCGAATTTCAAATCACAACGATTATAAAGAAGTTTCACTTCAGAAGCAGCTAGCTTATAATCTAACTAGTCATATTATGAACCGTCGATATATTCTGAACGGATCATAAAGTTCGGAATATAAAGTATACATTTACGTCACAGGTTTGCAATTTGAGATGCCTTCTTGTCAAATTATAAGTTATGACTCGCAAAATTGAAAATCTTCCCATGACTAGTCAGTATTATAGGAGATTTCCACTTTAAAGATGAAGAATAGGTTAGGGAGCGAGGCCGAAAATTGTATCAAACATAAGCTTTGGCTTAAATGTAAACGATTCTCATAAATGTAATAGTTTTTACAATAATGCGGTGATATTTTAAACTAGAAAGATATCTCAGGAAAGCTAACTGCCTACTCATCATCGCCTAAGTATCCTGGTTGATTTGATAGTAAAGGTTTTTATGCTACCTACTTTAGCTCGCTATTTATTGAGATGGCACTGCATCGTAACAACTTCTATGGGTCTATACAGTCCATCTGATCTCCATATAAATATTAGTATACAGTTTACGTAGTCTACATGCACCAAAAAGTGTTAACATACATACAGACACAATCCAATATTGAGTCGGAAAAAAGTCCGCAGAACTATATGTAATCCAATAGGCTACGAACCAAATGTAAGGGTTTAGGAACATTTGTTGGGGCGCCCGTACGGGCTGGTACTTGATTGAATCAGCTGAATACATAATCCTCGTTCTTTGTTGCGGAGAAACCATAGATTTGCGGATGACTTTTTGTGAACATAAATATCAGAATAACCTATTACGCAGTTTTATCGATGATTTTTTTTTATGTTAAAAAATTATTTTTAGTACAACCAAACAGTACGCAGCTGCCACCAGTCCAATTCCGCCTGTTATTGTCTGTCGCTCTGCTTACTGGTCTATAGTTTATTACATTGGTTTTTATCGGATACTGGATACGCCGTTTTTTCTTAAGATGTCATCATTACAATATGCCATGCTATTCTTAGGTCGTCCTGTCAACGAAACATTATCTACCTCGGCCCTTGGTAGTGGTATACGAACTGTGGTATATTAATTAATATAGAACTACCTCCGCATATACTACAGTTTCGAAGTAATGCTCTGCTTCTGTAGATCACAGCAAAATATTCAAAATGCTTATATCTTTAAATTATATTCTCGGTAATATATGTTTAGTTTTCATCAGCCAGCACTTGTGCACTGCTACCTGGGGCTGCTTGTGCTATTTCAATATCTTACTGTTGTGAAGATATTAAAAGTACGATTTCATTTTTAAATTCCACAATATCTTATCGAAATCATCGCGGCAGAATAATAGTAGAAAAAGTACTATTAGCAGAGACGTCGCTGAAATGAATATAGAAAATCTATTAAAATTAAACATTTATTTCGCGAGTTGTTACTTTTAAATATGTGTAAAGATAGAATGGCGTGCCACAGAATACCAAAATCTACGAATAAGACGATAGTAGCCAGGGATTTGAAGAGATCGTTATAGCAAACTTGAGCCCCTGCTATAAGCAACATTATTTTATAAAAAGTATTGGCATTATGAAACAATTCATCTCATAAATATTTTTAATTGAATCAGTTTATGAGGGAGTTTATTTGTAGAAATACATAAATACTAGCGTTCCCTGCAGACGTTTTTCTGCCTTGAAAAAAATTTAAAACTATATCTCGATTCCAGCGCTACCTATGGGTTTATTTGTAAATCTAAACTATTCTCAAATCGACTTGAACACACAGAAAATGTCATCAAAATCGGTCCAACCGTTTAGGAGAAATTCAGTGACATACATACGAACAGAAAAATTATATTAATCTTATTTAACCTACATAAATACTTAAATATAATACAATAATGGTAACTACAGTCATTCTGAACTCTGAATTCTGAATAAATCAGTCTAATAATTGATACATAAAAAAATAGCAATACATACGAGTATATAGAACATATGGATGGGTGGCGCCATCTTGGGGAGGCCTACGTCTACCAGTGGACTGCGAATGGTTGACAACGATATAGAACATATATTTACTAAAAATATTTTATCAACTCAAAATAATGTTACCAAACTTTATTTATAGGATGCAAATTTTAAAAATTTCATACACTAAAAACTATATTCACAAGAAAATGAAATACGTATCTGAAAGTGCTTTCACTCGTATCGTAAAAGTATTTGTATGGTTCGCAGGTCCGCTGACTTCCACAATAAAATTCCTTTTAAGATATCCGATGAAATTGTCCATGGCCACCCACCCTCTCACTTGATATATATGGACGCTTCAGAAAGCACTACTCTGATCAGTAAGTTTATTTTTGAAAGAGGGTATTAACTTATATTTATCTTTACTTACATTATTACTAACAAATTTAATAAACGGTCCTATTCAGCGTGGTAACGTAACAAGCATTCTGGACTTGTTTTTCACTTGTATGCATATAATATTATACAAAATTCGTAGGATACTTAAAGTTTTTTATCAATCAACAAAAGTTTCATTGTGTACTTTCCGCGTGAACTATGGTTTCGTTTTCTGCATGTGCACAACCTGTTAAAGCAAGCGCAGAGGTTCTAGAAAGGCTTCTGATAAGTTCTAGTAAATAGCAGCCTCTACAGCGCAGGTAGAGCCCCTTGGGGTATAGAGGTTCTCACTCATCTGCATATGCCGTCGCGATGAGAGCGCGAGTGTTCCGCGCGCGTTCACTTCCGGTCTAGACCTAGATGATGCCGGGGGAAAAAGAAGTCCCCAGCAGTGAAAGAGGCCTGTGTATGAGGCCCCCGTCTGCAAGAGCACGCGGAGTTGGGACCGTTTTTTCCAGTTTTGCTGTAGTCCTGGCATAAGGCTCAGTATGGAACACCCAGGGGCTTTAATGGCTATCCCTAACCGGCGAGTGGCAATAGAATAGCATCAGTTTGACTGGACATGATAGTGCCACCCCAACCTGGCGAATCCTACACACGGGTCGCGAATTACCCCCCCCCCCCCCCAAAGGTTCTGCCCCTGTCGCAGCTTAGGTCCTCAATCAGATTTCCTCTGGTTAAAAAATAAAATAAAGATTTATTAAAGCAACCACGGAGGTCCCAGAAAGTCTCTTGCTCGTAGGTCCAACAATTGCTGAATCCCAATGTCCCAATGGCCTTACAATAAGAGATGTCGAATATCTAAAAAGGTAAGAGCTTAATTTGGTGAAAGCAACGTTGTTTTTGACAATTTCAAATGACTGATTGCAATCTGGAGGCCGATTTGTTATTCTTTTTTGTTTTCCTATCAAATTATTGAGTCCTGAAATAAAAAGCCTTATGTATTTGAGCGTAAGGTTTAAAATATTTCAGATCTGTGAAAAATCAAACTTGAAAAGAATTTTGTTAGCTACAACCATGATTGATTGGTATTCAGATATAGCAAAACAGTAAACACGGCAATTTTCTTAACGCATAATATTATTACTACGATTTGTCTTCGACTTCGTCCACGCTTGACAAGTAACGTAGATTATAGTTATTTTGTTAGTATTTAAATTGAAAGACTATTTTTAGCATGACATTTTTTTGTATGACAATACTGAATGAATAATGACTTATGAAAATTTCCCTAAAAACTGGTATAAGTAATGGTATAGTATGGTAAAGGAATGTATAAGAACATCTCTTCGTGCCTACCCCGCAAGGGACCTGGCGTGAAGTTATGTATGTATGTTCTGACTAAGGATATCTCATAAAGATAGAAACTGTCATATTAAACAAGTCCTATTTCCCGTGTTTCCGAAGTTAGGAAATCCCGGGATACAAAAGTCTGTAATTATATTTTAGTTAGTTTTCAATTGGATCCAAATCAGCACATTTTTCCAGGTTCCCAGGATAAAAAATATCTAGGATAAATAATGTAAGATACCGCTTTAGTTCAAACTGTGTTGAAATACGCTAATTTATATATTATATGCACCCAAACACCTGTAAACCGCTTCCAAAAAAAATTCCTGTGGGATTTTCGAGATAAAAAAGAGCAGATTTTTAGATGCATCGAAATCGAACCATTGTTTACATGAATCCCGAACAAACACAAATAATCTAAAAAAAAACATCGTGCTCTCCGTACTTTATATAATCTATTCCAGTTATTTTTTTTAATAGTTTAAATCTGCAGATATGCATGTTTAGAATTTTATAATATTATTGAGTAGGTACTTGTACCTACTTTTACTAGTAAAAGGATTCAAATAGCATATTAATTTGATTGTTTAAAAAATAATTAAAATTGTTATATATGCTATTTTAAAAGTTAGATTATAATGTTTTTTTCTTCGCTCTGGCTCTTTTATATACAAAGTTTCTGTAACACTAGCTGTATCAACGACTTCAACTGCGTGGATATTTTTATCGGAATCCTAAAAAAAATGTCGCCTGTACTGTACTCCTTATAAAATCAGCTGAAGAAAATGAAAGTCCCGTCAAAACCAGCCCAACCGTTCCAGAGATTAGCTTACGGCTAATCTCTGGAATTGGTTTTTTTATGCGAAACCCTAAAAATGGTTGCCTAAGTTACTCCTTATAACAGCAGCTATCTACCAGTGAAAAACCCGTCAAAATCGGCCCAGCCGTTTCAGAGATTAGCTGGAATATCCAAAGGGACAGAGAGACAGAAATAAATCTAAAAATTGCATTTGTCGGTATCTCCTGGTCCGAATTATCTCCCCTAATTTTATTCACATTTTTATTTTGACATCACAAACAGACACTTCAATTTTATATATCTATATAGATAATAGATGTGCGCATCCCTATTCCCAGGGTATTCGTGCAATATACCCAGACATTAATATGGATGCTGGCACCGTTGAAACTTGTAATGAACATTTTTTCTGTGAACAACTTTTCCGATTTCATAAATCTAGATTGGCAAAGTAAGATCAAAAGGTGCAATTTCAAATTGCGTTTTTGTTCTGATGCTGTTTTGATCTAGCGTGAAGTTATAAATATGATTTTACTAGTCTGTTGCTGTGGATTCGCCTATGTATGTTATACCCATTAGGCCTTTATTGGTGGTAGTTGGTTCTTTTTCAGAAATTAAACTCGATATAATGGACTGTATGATTATTATTATTAAACTATTACATAAATTTGAAATATACATAAAGAAGTAGGTATGACAAAGTAATTATGCGAGAGAGTCGAGTGAGAATGGTAAGTGGTCAAATGCTAATGTTATTATTAATTAAGAGTTAATTCTTCGGCCACCAAAGCCACTCCTATATCGCGCATCCCGTCCGACGCCTAGCTGCTAATTGCGCGAGCTATGGGGGTCGGCGGTATGCGGGGCGCGGAGAGTATTTTAAAATGTTGCAGAATTTCAATGAAATGTGCTTGCAATAAAATAACTTACTTTAACTACATTAATTATATTTTGCTACTTCACGAGCATTTTTCATGGAAAACGAGAGGTCAAAGAGAAGGGCGGTGTTAACAACGCTTAAACGACATAAAAAACATACAATTAATACAACAACTTATAAAAGGCACGAATTTGAACATTTCAACATAAAATAAAAGCATATTTAAATACATAAAGAATAACTGAACGCACTAAAGTAACTCGGGAACGACCCGAGCCAGGTGCTCGCAAGTACTGAACATGACTATGTGCCCCAGGTTTTTTTTTGCAAACCTTTCTAAACCTAAAAACTCTTATTTTATTCTCCTTCACACATCTGAACATTCTGTCCGTTACAAATCTCAATAATAAATGCATAATATTCATTAATATTGCATCTTTAAATTAAGCTGCAAGTCGTTTTACAATAAAATTAAACTCGTATATACTAAATAAAGGAACCCATTGGACATTCGTGTCAAATCCACGCTTGGGCTCAATTAAAAACATAATTGAGTATTTGGGGGCTAAATGGGGGTTGTACGGGGCGAATGGATGCCGAGCGGGGCCGTGGGCTGGGATCGAAATTACACTTGTATTCTTGAACTTTAATTATTTTGATACGCTATTTTGACACGCAATGTAAAATTGAAGACATACTGTCAATTAAATAGAGATCTTTATTTATTATGATTCTATTGGTGATTTATTTACATAAATATGAAACTTATTTTATATGTAAATAAATACTTAAAGTATAGGAGGGATTATAAATGTATTTATTGTACATGATTTATTTGTGTACCAGTACGTTAGTAGAATTCGTTTTAATTTTATTACGTAGGAACATTAAAGCTTGATTATTGAGCCAGGTCTTATGTGACTTAAACAACCTACTGTTACGAGTTGCAAGACTCGAATTAAAATGCCGTTAGAATTACTATAGAGTTTTATTAGAACTATACAAACACGTATAACACAGTTACAAATATAACTGAAAACAACCAGTCCAAACGTAATGCACGATTCAATAATACGCGCAAAGTCCGTCACTAAATAGATTACCGAATGTACACAAGTCTTATAAAAGACAGACAGAATTTCTTAAATCACACCTGGCTAATGCCTACCATAAAAGATTATAATACACAATGGGCAGTTTTCTAATCACAAATTTTAAACACATAGTAAAAAAAGAAATTCAAATGCCAAAAAGGTAATGTGTTTCTACAGGGCTGCAGGTGAGAATTTGCCTTTGTCGGCACCTAGATCGTAACATACGGAGCTATAACAATAAGATACTAATTAGTATAAAGATAAATCTATTACACAGAACAAGTTTGTGCAGTTTCTAGAAATCAGATGGGTTATA